>PVKU01001544.1:151180-292524 GCA_004027475.1 Anoura caudifer
AAAAAAAAAACAAAAAACATTGCTTTGTGTTTACAGCATTATTTACTCCTAGGGCAGCAAAATATCTACTTCTAATAGTAGATATTTTGTCCTCAGATTTACCACATGAAGTGTTTTGCAGCGACTATTGTTTACCTTTCTTCACAGATTGGAACATTTGGTCAGGTTTATATTCATATACACAAACAGACCATAATGGGGAAACCTTTATTCTTAGTTCACTGTTGACTCTCTTCATTCTTTATTTTTATTAATTTGTAAAATTTTGATCCAACTGTATAATAACATAACTTAAAACCATTAAATAGCACAAAAAGTCTAGTGAAGGGTAACTGCAACCCTGGCTGGTGTGGCTCAGTGGACTGAGCGCCAGATTGTAAAGCAAAAGATCGCTGATTCGATTCCCGGTCAGAGCACATGCCTGGGTTGCAGGCCAGGCCCCCATTGGGGCTGATCTGTGTTTCTCTCCCTCTCTTTCTCCCTCCTTCCCCATCACTCTAAAAAATAAACAAATAAAAATCTTAAAAAAAACCTTCAGTTCCTTCCCCAAGCCTTTTTTTTTTCCTCAGAGATTGGCACCCCAGAGACATAATACTCCCAAATATGCAGTACCATAGTTCTCATACAATTTTATGCTTCTGTGAATTAATTAATCAATATTTATGTTAATTTTTCACTTTGAGTTAAAGTGAAACCAGGATCCTCCCAGCCCCTAAAAACACACATGTACACATGTACACACAGATCCTTTTTATCCAAAAACTAGCGGGGGGTGGAAATGGGAGGGGGGTGGGGAGGGCTGGGGCAGTGGGCTGGAATGGGAGGAAAAGACAGAAAACTGTATAAGAATAACAAAATAAAATTAAAAAAAGAAAAAAAGAAATAAAATTTCCCTCACCCTGCCAGTGTGTAGCCCTACAGCAAATATATTCTGTTACTGTAGTAACTTTAATAAATTTAAAACATTAAAAAAAATCCTTTTTATCCAGACTCCTAAACTACTAATACTACAAACTTTAATTAGTAGTTTTTATACTATTATCATGATGTAGATAGTCATTCATGATCTAGATTTTCACTATAATTTCTTGTACAACTTTTTATTATTCTTGGAGTTATTAATTTTTTCCAATATGCATGGTTTCCATGTGTCTATCATGTACTTTCCTAGTTTATCAAACCTATCAGAGCCTTTTCAAACAATTTTAAAATATTAAAAATTACCATATAATCTATCAGCTTTCCTCCCACCCTGGTGTCTTTACTCCTGGAGTACTCTTCCTCTTTCCACCACCTCACACTCAACTAACAACTTGATAAGTTGTAGAATTCCCTGTTGATAATCATTATCCTTGAGATTTTAATGTTTCTTGATATCCAGTGTTTTCTTAGAATTCATAAACTGTTACTTTTTCTATTCCCTTTCATGTGTTTTGCCTTTACATTCCCTTTGTAATCTTAATTATTTACTTTTTATCCCTGGAGTTCTGAAATTTCAAGATGATGCAAATTGGTGTGAATTTCTTTAAATAATCATTGCCTTAGTTATTCAATGAACACTTTCAACCATGCCCTTTGTTATTTTCTAGTTTTGTTAAATTTTTTAAAATTATTTCTTCTTTATATTGTTTCTACAGTGCTTATAAATTGGATGTTGAACTTTTGAAATTGATTCTAATTGTCTTATTTTTTCAGTCATTTGAAAGATTCCCAAAAGTTTACTTTCCAAATTTTCTATTAGAAATCTAATTTTTGTAATATTTGCTCTTCAGCAGCTCTAGCTTTATAGCATTCTACTTTTGTTTCCCAGATACATTTTCTTTGATAACTCAGAGATATTTAGTGTAATTTTTCTTTCTTTCATGATCCTTTTTCTAATGTGCTTACTTCAATCCCCTTTTTTCACACAGAGGCTAACAAAATGTCCCGGGATCCTTCTTAATTAGGCATTCATACTTTGAAGGTTAAAACCAAACAGAGAATATTGAAGCTCTTAGTGTAGGAATAGAATTTGTTTGATTGATTAATTTACAGTACTTTTTTTTTTCAGTGGGAGACATCAGTATTTATACTACTCTCCATTCTCCCCCAGGAGTTTTTAAAGACTCTTTGATTTCTTTCCCAAGAGGTGTATCCTTGTGGCTGAAGGTTGGGGATCAGATTGAAGGGCCCAACCACTATGTTTTTAGACTCTCACTGCATCCCATATTTAGCCCTGATCTTTGCCTTATCTCTTCACTCTTCTCTGTATCTCTGTATTAAGAGCCACTGTGGTTTAGTTTCTCTTGAAAATAGACACTTGGTTTGTTTTCCCTGTTTTGTAGATACCTGGTTTTTTAAGATGGGGAAGAAGACTAGAAAACACCAGATCCACATGCATTCTTTCAACAAATCCTCCATTTGAAATAACTTCAAACATTACCTGGTGTCTCCTAACACTGAGCTTTCCAGGATGTCATGGCTATATTGATCAATTTCTTATTGTTCTCCCTCTGTCTAGGCATTTGGATGGAAGCTTCTTTCCTGAGGTAACTCAGTTACTACTCTTCCTGTTTCCCTTTCGGTCCTCCCGAAATTGCTTCTCCTGAATCTCAGCTGCTGACATTCCTGTTTCCTTTTCTCTTTGAATGTTCAAAAACTCTTTATTCATTCACAGTTATTTTGGTGAGGTTTTGGGAGGTAGAGAAAATGCATGAGATCAATCCACCATTTTTAACATTGTATTGTTTGTTAATTTTACAGATATTTGTGCCATCAATTTGCCTTTTAATATACTGACAAATGTTACTGAGGGCACTTAAGATGATAAATCCCATAATACTAGAGTCTATTTGTAGTGTAAAAATATGACTTCAGTCTTAATATGTAAAATAAGCACACCTGGAATTTCAGTGTATAATGTGTGCGAAAGGACTAAGAAGTGTTCTACAATAAGAAGTTACTTTGGAAGTCCTCTGGCATAAAGAGGGTGACAATGATAAATCTGAATAATTTAGGAAAAACTAATTGCTAAATTTAATGAGCTCTGAGAAAAAGAAAGGTTGTGGCACCAAAAAAATAGATCCAGTTTACTTAAAAAATGGAGAAGCAATAAGGATTGTTACCAAAGAGAAACCCCTCACCTATTCAACACTTCATCTGTCAATATTATTGCTGTACATTAAGACATAGAGTAAACCCAGGCTATCAAAAAGCAAAAGAGACACAAATTTACATTTATTCATGTCCTTGAATTATTTTCAGAATTGTATTTAAAAGAACAATGGTGTATAAAATATTCATGAATAAATATTTAACATTTTAGTTATTATAATGGTTGTTGCGATCTATTTCTTAGTAACTCCCACAAATAAAGCTTAACTGTGCTTCTAAGACAAAAGCTAGAAAGAATGACAACACAGTTTTTGAGAAATGATTATTAGTAACAGGATTTATACGTGTAGCTATGGGTAATGTCTTTAATACTTATCTAGAATCTAGGACTCATTTTAGTAGAGTTTACATAGAGCAGTGAGAGTTCAATAAAATTAAATTTTAAGGTGTATTTTTCTATGGCTAAGGTAACTTATTGAAAGAATAAAGAACTGAAATGAAGCAAAACCAAAAACACCTATTTGCCTAATTATTAAATTTAAGTATATTTTGCCTAATCAAAAAACCAATTTGATAGGTTTCCATGTCTTGCCTGTTTTAGATGTTACTTAGTTACTTCCCCAGAGACGGACATCCAGGTTATCTCGTTTCCAACTACCACCAACAGCACTCTAACATACATATTCACACAGACCCTCTTATGATCTGTGTGAGAAACTAAGGTATAGGATTGCTGGGTTATCAGTCAGGCAATCATTTAACTTATCCACCACACTGAAATAATTTTGAGAGTGGAGAGAGCATTATTAACAATTATACTGGAACAACAGCATCGCCAGAAACTGGGCAGATGAAGGTGTATATTCCTCTGAATCACAGGTTGCTTGCATACACTTAATATACTGCTAGCCTATTCTCCAGCTGACAAGGTAGGTACCTGTCAATACTCAGTATTTTTAAATTTCTAATTTTGCAATTTTGTATGTGCAATGTTGTTTTCATTTGCATTTATGTGCATATTTGTAAGTTATAGTCTTTTCTATCTTTTAATTTCAAATTCATAGGTTTTAATTTTTTTACTTTAAATATGCATTGGGTGTCACATTTAACTTAAATATATTTGCCCTCAGTTTGTCACCTGCCCATTAACTTGTCTTGAATGGAAATCCTTAATTTGATATAATGAATCAATTAGCTTTTTACCTTTTTCAGTGAAAAAAAAAATACAATTTAAATTGTCTTAGGAAATTTGTTTAAGGCATATTTCACCATCTTAAGGTCACAAAAATGTTGGCCTATGTGTTTTCCTCCATTGACTATATTGTTTGGCCATTCATAATTAGGAATATAATCCATCTGGACTTTAATTTATAATTAGCTTACACTAGGGTATCAACATTTTCTCTACATGAAAAGCCCAGTTTTGACCACAGAGTTTTTACTTTGTTTGTAGACCTTAATTTCAACTAAGAAGTATTTATCTACCAAGCACCCTTGTATTTCTTCAAATAATTAATATTTTCCTCTATGTGGTCTCTCCTTTTAAGCCTTGCACTAAGAGTCTGTCTGAACTCAGATATTAAAAGACACATGATGACAGCAGGGTTCAGCTGTCAGAGAGCACAGGCTGCCTGAAATTTAGGACTGTGCAGCCTGCCAATTCCTGGTTAGTTCCTGTGCCTCTGATATTATTGGCTGAGAGACAAATGCCATTTGAACACATGGGGATCAGAAAGGAGCCAAACTGTTCATGAGGGTGAAGTCCAATGCTTACCTTTATTTATTTCTATAATATCAGTTTTTGAAAACCTAGCTCTCATTTTTAGATGCAGAAAAGTGCCATGCTCATAGATCCAGAAAGTAAACTTGAAAGCTTACCTTCTTTTGAATTATTTCAATATTTTGTCAACTATTTTACCTTGGCTTCTAATAAAGCTAAATTTTTAGTTGCCTTAGGATTTATACTACATACCTTTTTAACTTGTTACAGTCTATCTTCAAGTAATGTTATACCACCTACATGTAGTATGAGAACATTACAATGGTAGACTTCTATTTTGCCTCCAAATTTTTGTGCTGTTGCCATCCTCTGCTAGCTCTGTGTTCTCCAGCCTCCCCTGGCTTCTCTACAACACTTGAATGGGCCATGCTACAAACTCTCTCTGGGCCCTATGCGCATGTGCTTTTCTCCTTCTGAAGTATCCTTATCTTTACTCCTCCTCCTCCTACATGATTTTTATTTATCTTTTAGTTCTCATCTCATTCCTCTGTTACTCAGGAGACAAAGGTTTGATTTCCCCATTTTACCCCTATAACATTCCATATTATTCCTTCTCTCTGGGGTTCTATCCCATTTGTTATTTACCATTATTTATGAAGTTGTATAATTAATATAATTGGAGACCATATTTGTTTGCTAACCAGTGTATCACCAAGACCTTGGTACAGTTCTTGCATATTCACGTGCTTACCAAATATTTATTAATTTGATGATGAACTAGTGAAGTCACTTTGTTTCATAAGTTTTGATTATTTTTATTTTAATCCCTTGAAAATTTTTTTCTTTTTATGGATTCTTCTATGCTCTCATTAATCTTTCCCATGTGATTAATGGAATTGAAGAGGTTTAGATGTCTCTGTCTAGATGAGAGAAGCTGGATGCTATGTTTGGCGACAGCATTCAGTGCCAGGGATTGAATGGGGCATTTCCCAGATAAATGGAAAGGAAAGGCTAATCTTGGCTTCATATATATAAAAATATATATGTATATAGAATTATTAATATTAATCATTAATAGCAACATGTTAAATATATATTTAATATATTATAAATTATATAAACAAATATGTAACTATATAAATAAATAGATATTTATTTTATAGGTATAATAAATAAATTTCTTTATATATAAAGAAAATGCATAGAAGAGCTAATAAATTAAGTTGTATTACGAATTAAGAAATGCCACAGAAAAGATCTCTGTAACAAAAATCTGGATTTGAATATGCCTTTCTTCATTATATTATATGAACATATTATATGAACATATAGTCATGATTCTTCCTGAGATAAGAATTAAAATGATTCAAAGATAGTAAGTACATAAGGAGAGAATTTTAAAAACACTTTAGCAACTCTAAAATAAGAGTTGAATTAAAATAGTAACATCAGTTCCTTGCAGCATTTTCATCCTTTCAACTCAACAACTATTTATATTCATTGGACATCATGTATGGGTAGACAGGGAACATGTGCTCTGTGCAGTGAAGCAGATGATAAATAAGAAACCAACTCTGCCTTCAGAGAGCTTTCCATGTGGAGGGAAGGGACTTGGCCAGCACAGCTATGATGAAAGGCAGAAGCTAATAACAATGTTGATATCCATGAATTGGACCTAGTCAGTTGTACCAGGAGCTTAACTCACCTTATCTTAATGTATATAATAGTCTTTCAGAGGAATATATACATTAGCTTTCCAGCATTTACAAGTATATTAATTAAGGGACAGAGGAATTAAGAAATTTCCCTATAGTTACTCAGTGGTAGAGTCAAAATTAAAATATGGATCTTATGACTCCTAAGTTCTAGTATATAAAAGTTTTGATGATGCTAATAAGCCTGGAAGATTTATAAATTCTTTTCTCTCAAAGCTATACCAAATAGACCATAAGTCTGCTTTTCAGAAACATTCAGTTATAATAGTCATCTTTTACTTAGATTTGTATGCTATCAGCCTTAAATTTGTAAGCTGGCTTATAATTACATATAACTCACTGATTTTGAAGTCTGAGACCATAAATCTTATATAGGTGTAGTTGGATTTAATACTACATCAAATAGCACATAAAAATTGAATGTGTATTACTTCAGTACACCAAATTTGAAGGTAGAACGTCTTTGCAATACACTAGGGAGAATAGTTTAAGCTGTGTTCCTCCCACACATCCACCTACACTAGAATGTGGGGCATGCCACCAAAGCCAGCATACATTATATACAGAAGGTAGGGGAAACAGAGGTTTACAGGTGTTCATATGAAAAATAATACAATTAATAAATAATAATACAAGAATACACTGTGTTTTGCATACTCACAACTGTAAACCTACGTTTACCCCATCCTGTATTGGGATGGGGTAGTACTTGGAGGAACTGAGAAAAACCAGAGTCGCTAGGACAAAATGAACAAGGCTCAGAGGGTAGCAGGCAGGATCTAGATTCCCTCTTGCTCCCCTAAGGCCCTGGGCTTTTGGAAAATAACAGCCAGGGGCAGACAGATAGGCTACCGGTTTTCAACCCTGTGGCAGAGGCTGAGGTAGTAAACAAAGAGTGGCCTACATGCTCGAATGGGTCTAGGGGAGGAGCCTGGTAAACATTTCAGAAAGATTATCATATATATTATAGTAAGTAACAGCATTATCTAACATTCAGTCAGGAACAATATATATGTGTGTTTTTTAGATACTTCCTTCAATTTCCATCTCCTCTGTAAACAGAATTTTTATGCCTTCTTATTCAAGAACCCATCACTGCAGAATCCCACCATTATCTCATCTATCCCCCTCACCCAAATACAAATTAAGCCTTTGAGGACTGTATTAATTTTGTAGGGCTACTGTAACAAATTACTACAAACCAGGCAGCTTAAAACACCATAAATTTATTCTTTCAAAAATTCTGGAAGTTATATTTTTCTGAGAGAATAATTTGAGCTTCTAGTGATTGCCAGCAATCCTTGATGTTTTCTGGTTTCTACCGGTTTGATCCCAATCTCTGCCTCTGGCTTCACATGGTATTCTTCCTTTGTGTCTCTGTGTCTCCAAATTTTTCTCTCCTTATAAAAACACCAGTCACTAGGTTTAGGACCCATCTTCATCCAGTGTGACCTCATCTTAACTTCATTATATCTGCAAAGACTTTATTTCCAAATAAGGACCCATTCACAGATACTGGGTAGTTAAAATTTCAGCAGATCATTTAGGAACATAATTCAATCCACCAAAATGAGGGGGGTGTGGGAATGCTAACCTCAACTAGGTGGTTAGAAGGACTGAGTAAATGTATATAAAAATTATCCTGGTATTCATTTGCATTGTTAAAGGATTTTGTAACACAAATGTGTGGATCCTAACAAGTGGATGGGATTAGAGCTCTCCTGGCTCCTGCTTTCTGTCCAGAGCTCCCAGCTCCTCACTTCAGCAAACCCAAGGCTGAGGGCCTACACTCCTACCCATGTACCAGAGTGGATATGCTGCAAAATGAAGAAACTTAGGTTATCTTATTTATCTTTCCTTTAGTAATGTTTTCACTTTTATGATAAATACTTAAATATTTTCTTCAGATGAAATTATATAAATAATGGCTTTATATTTCATTTTAATTTTCCCATGTTAATATGGATTGATTTATATCTGAACAGTTCTCAAACATGGTCTATATGTAAAAGACATATGACGAATATGAAGGACATTCATGCAAAATTTTTACTGCAGAAAACTACACACATGTAAACATTTTTCATAGACATGGATTTCTTTTCTTCCAAAAATACTTCCTAAGTGTAAATGAGAAGACTAGGAACAAGGTTAGAGAGTCCTTATAAAGCTCAAATCAGGTAATCTGGGTTCTTCTGTGCTACCTAGCAGAGTCAATCTCTAGTCATTGTTGCGGAGCACTCACCCATGGAAGGGGTGAGGACAGAAGAATGTGCTACCTTTACTTAGGCCATGAAAATTCTGAAATTTGAGTTTTAAAAGGGCTCCAAGGGAGATGAATGCATTTTAATACAAAATGCTTTTCCCTGTATGCAATGGCTCAGAGTACAGCTTTGTTATATAAATCACCCTACATTCTGAATTATATAGTATATTTCATTATTTAAAATAACTTGTACATTAAATCACATGCTATCAATACACAGCTCAAACCATTGTATTTAATGCAACATTTGCAGCTAAAGTTGGAGATTCTTTTTCTTTTCCCAGAACATTGTTTATTTGAGGATTAGCATTTAATAAGAAGTTCTGATTTTTAAAAATCTTTCATCAGTTTAAATGCAACTTTACAAAAGAGTAAATACATGACTTTAAAGTAAGTTGTCATGGTATAAGATATCTGTTTACATTTTGATTAGCATTTCTTCTGTGTTGGTCATAAAAAATATGCTAAATTCATTATTTTGATTATTGTTTTTCCAAGAGACTTTGGTCTGAGCTATAGCTTAGTTTTATAAATAAAATTTATAGTAAAACATTTATTTTTATGCAATTATGTACACCAAAATATTTTAGTAGTTATTTAAATAATCATATAAGTTTCTATAGTTGCTTTTATTCAGCTGTTTTGAACATTCAGGAACATACCTCATTGTGGTATTTTACAGCATTCTCTCCAAACACCTGCAACAACTTCCACTGGGAGAGAGAGGGCTTGTTATATATGGAAATTCTGGACCCCACCCCACACACTTATTTATCAGCATCTCCTGAAAATATAGTTCATGAATCTGTTTATAAAGAAAAGTGTCCAATAGTTTTAGTTGTTATTGCCATAGACAGAAAAGAAAAGAAATAGCATCATCAACCATCTGTCCCTGGCCTGTCACCCATCTTTAGTCCCAGTCAGAAATCTCACTCTGGTTGAGTATGACTGAGGGTAGATTTAGGTATCCTATAGTCTTTATCATGACTTTACTTTCTGTCTCTCATTTTCAGATCCTTCATCCAAGGAGAGTTTTAACTAGTAGGATCAGAAATCAAAATATCAGTTGAACAAGCAAGAAGCGTACCTGCTTCTTGGGAACAGCCACTGGACCTCAGCCCAGTGCCCATCCTGTCTGTCAGAAGCTCCTGGGCTACGGACTGGCTTGTCTCTCACAAATCAGGACATATTGTTCATTGAATTAATTACACCAACACCATCTCACAGCTAGAGAAAGAAGGGGATGAAGTTGTTAAACTTCATTGATTCAATTTAAACACGGAAACAAAATTAAACCATTTTTAAACCTGTATTTCAGTGAAATTAAAAAGGAGAGATTCATACATTTCAAACCAGAGAGTGGCGAACTGTGGTCTGTGGGCTAAGTCTGACCTGCTGTTAGGGTTTGCAAACAAGGGTTTACTGGATCACAACCACAGGATTTGTTTGTGTCTGACTTCACACTACAACAGCAGAGGTGTGGAGCTGTGACAAACTGTGTAATAGATGAGTACCTAAAGAACATCTTTGACTTAACCTCTTAAAATATTTGCCATCTGGCTCTTTAGAGCACAGTTTACTGATCCCATGTCTAAACCCAAACAATCATGATGGATTTTCTCCAGTTTCTGAAGGCAAAATACTCATAAATGGAATTCCATAAAAAGATGTCTCATAGAAGTAGAAAATTCAGATAAACCAATTACTGGTAAGGTGATTGAATCAGTAATCTGAAGTTCTTGCAATGAAGAAAAGCCCAGGATCAGATGGCTTTACTGCTGAACTTCACTAAACATTTAAAGAAGAATTAAAGCCAACTATTCTCAAACTCTTCCAAAAAAAGAAAAAGGAAGAAAAGAAAAACTCACAGAGAAGGAAACACTCCTAAACTCATTTCATGAGGCCACCATTTTCTTGATACCAAAACCAGAAGACATCGCAGGAAAGAGAACTATAGACCAACATCCCTGATGAACATAAATGTAAAACTTCTCAATAACATACTGCTGAACTGAATTCAGCAGTGCATTGAAAGGATCATTCACCATGATCAAGAGGCTTTTATCCCTGGGGTGCAAGGCTGGTTCAACATATGTATAAATCAGTGTGATGCACCACGTTAACAGCATGAAAGAAAATAATCACATGATAACCTCAACAGATGCAGAAAAAACATTTGATGGAATTCAACATTCATCATGGCAATAACTTTTAAAAATTAGACATAGAAAGTAAATGATGCAGGTCACATATGACATGCCCAGAACTAACATTATACTAAATGTTGATTAGTTAAAAGCTTTTTCTCTAAGATCAGGAATGAGACAAGGTTGCCCATTCTTACCACTTGTACTCAACATACTACTGGAAGATTTACCTAGAGCAATCAGGCAAGAAAAGGAAATAAAAGGTACTAGAATTAGAAAAAAAAGTAAAATGGTCTCTATTTGCAGATGACATGATTTTATGTAAAGAAAATAATAAAGCCACAACCAAAGAACTGTTAGATTTAATCAATGAATTCAGTGAAGTTGCAGGATACAAAATTAACATGCACAAAACAACAGCCTTATCTATACATTAACAACAAATTTTCTGAAAAAAGACAAATACCATGTGATCTCACTCATATGTGGAATCTTATGAACTCACCAAACTAACAAGAAAAATAGAGACAGACTCACAGAAAGCAGGATGATAGCTAAGGAGGGGGAGGGCAGGGGAGGAGGGTTTGAGCAAAAAAGAAAAAAGATTCATGGACAAGGTCAACAGTGTGGTGATTGTGGGGGTGAGGGGGACAATAAGGGGATTAACTGGTAATGGAAAAAATACAATAAAAAATAAAAGTCATTTTCCCCTTCCAAAAAAAAGAAATGAAGAAATTGAGATATCCACATCCCCATGTTCACAGCAGCATCATTTACAATAGCCAAGATGTGGAAACAACCTTAGTGTGCACTGAGGGATGAATGGGTAAGGGAATGGTATGTAAAAACAATGGAATATTATTCAGCCATAAAATATGAGGAAATCCATGTTATTGCGAATAGTAGTACTTCCTCTTATTTAATGGCTAAGTGAAATATGTCAGACTGAGAAAGACAAATACTGTATGATTTCACTTATATATGGAATCTAAAAAAAAAAAAACCTCATAGAAAGAGTGATCAGACTTATGGTTACCAAAGATGGGGGATGGAAGGGGCTAGGGGAGAATTTGGAGGAAGGTAGGTAAAAGGTACAATGCAAACTTAGAGTTACAAGATTAAGCATTAGGGATGTAATGTACAGCAGGATGACTCTAGTTAACACTGCTGTGTGATACATAGGAACATTATTAAGAAAGCAGGTGCTAAGCATTCTTATCACAAGGAAACTTTTTCTTTTTTTCCTCACTTTTCTTACTGTACCTATATGAGGTGATGGATATTAGCTAAATCTATTTTAGTATTCATTTCATTATATGTAAATTGAACCATATTGATGTATGCACTAAACTTGTACAGTGAAGTATGTCAATTATTTCTCAATAAAATTGAAAAATTCCCATACACATGTTAAAACATACTATGTTCTTTTCTCACTAACCAGGACAAGATATTTCCAATAACCAGAACAGTGCCTATCATAGTAGGGAGTCAATAAGTATTTGGTTAAATAAATAAAACAGCAATTCAACAAGCAGAAGAATCCACATGAGGGACAGCTCACTTCACCAGCCCCAGTACTGTTCTCTGAGTTCACAAAGATCTGTCTCATATACCTGTGAGGAATAAAGATCAGGAAACATCAGCAAAGCCAGCTGCATAGGAGGGAATGAAGAAGGCCCAATACAGATGATGACAATACCCAAGGAGCCACAGAAACAAGCACAAGTCACATACTTCTCCCACAGGCACTCTTTTATTCCAGTTTCTGCAGAGATAGGGACCAGGGAAGATGACCATTAAACCATCTAGACTAGAATCTGTCCCACAGTAAAATGCTTAAAAAGCATTCATTAACTTCTTTCCTCTCCTCTTTCTTCCTCACTTGGTTTTGTGTTCTTAGGTTCAGGATTCTTATTCCCATTTTTACCTAATATAAAGAGCAAATCAACATTTTGTACCATGAGAAAAAATTATTGAAAAAGAGTTCCTTACATCTAAATCACCGTACGTTGATCTCATGAGGCAGACTTGTGGGACCAAAAATGAAGGTCTGGCATCAGTCTGTCTGGGCTCCATGTTAGTTACACCATTTACAAGCTGGGTGACCTAGGACAAATTGCTTAAGCTGTCAGTACTTCATACTCTAAAATAATACCTTATATGCTTGTTGATTGGATTGAATGAAAACATTCATGTGAAGCTCTTAAAATTGCGGCTGGTATATAGTGAACACTTTATTATTATTAGGTGGTATTCTTAATAGTGTTAATGATGTTCAAGCTCTCAGCATGACCAAAGAGCCCTCCCATGGCCAGCCCCTCTTACCTCTGCCACTTCCTGAACAGGCTGCGGGCACATTCTGCCTATCTCTTTGCTCCACTAAAATCAAGTTAGCTTTTAGTCCCAGTTTTACCTCTGTTCTCCTTATCTTTGCTCAAACTGTACTACATAGGTGTAACTTAACATTCTCTTGACACAACCTATTAAGCTTCAGCCATATGAGTTAATACTGCTCTAATTGTGCCCCTGGCCAGACATTTTGTGCAAATTTCCTCATTCCCCTTTCTTCTCTTCCTCCTCTGGACTATGAACTCTTCAAGGGCAGAAGAGTGTTTTAGTCACCCTTTTAGCCATACCATCTAGCAGCTGTTATATAGAACTCATTTAGGGAAATGTATGTTGAATTAAAGAAGGCTTAAGGGTCAAGTGTAGTAATTCTGAAGTCATAAAATTCTGTTTAAAGTACAGCCACAGGAATTGGCTCAGTGACCTCTTCTGGCAGCAAATCTCATTTATCACTATAAACTGCAGGAAGTAATTGTCTTTATTTGTTCAAAATTCACTGGCCTTTAATCATGTCTAGTGAATTAAATTAGGGAACTTACTCTTATTAACAGAACCCAAGTTTTAATGTATCTGAGATATTTCTAACATCATTTGGAGTCCTGTAAAATTTTCTCGTTGATAAGTAATGCTCCATTTTTCTATTCCCCTATTCTTTTATTTCTAAATATCATATAGTGTTTTTGTAATCAGTTATGCTATCTTTAATTACCAATAATCATAAAATATAAGTATTTTTCTGTATTTTCCTTTTTGTGAATTTTACTCAAATTCAGTGAAGTAGTCCATATAAACAAATATATAATTTATAAATTTTTTAAATGGACTCTTTGCTGAAGGAAAAAATAACCTATCCTCCATGGTGGGTCAAAAATTCATTTGTTTGTGAAATTAATGAAAATAATTTTATACTTTATTCAAATATATCACAAATCTAAACATTTCTTTCCATTGTCACTGCCACCAAACTTACATCATCTCCCAGCCCTACAGTCTTTAGACTGGCTGCCACTACCCATCTTGCCTCTCTCTATTACCCACAGAATATTTGAAGGGATCCTTTAAATTTTGATCAGTTACTTAGTCAAATCCCTTCTGTCCCCATTGTATAATGAATAAAGTCTGACCTCCTTACAAAGACTGGTGAGGCCCAGCATGACCTGGCCACTGTCTACCTGCTTACCTCACTCTCTACCCCACCACCACTTGCCCTGGGTCACTATGTGATTTGATTTCTTTTCCTCCTTGAATATGCCATGTTTGGTCCTGTCCTGGCCTTTTGTATCTTATTCCCTTTCCTGACAATGCTTGATCCTGAATATAAGGCTGACTCCTTATCTTCAGATCAAACACGGATTCCTTCACAAAGCCTACCTCCCCTGCCTGCCTCTGCTCAGGGAAACTGTCCACTCCTGTTGTGTGCTGCTCTGCTGCTGACATCTCACAGTGCTTTCTCCTTTCTCTCTGCTTAATGCTCCAGCTAATTCTCTCTGCCCTGGATCTTGGCATTCAGGTCCATCAGAGTTCTCACTGTTACGTACATTGCTACCTCCCTCTTCTGACCTGTAGTTAAAACGGAAAAACTTCACAAACCTCTGTAGCCGATCCATTTTGCCTCCAGTGGGCCCTGTTTTCCTCAGCGCATTATCCATGCCACACACTAACCAGGGGAGATTTGAGATTGCAAACTGGCTCTATTTTAACCACAGGAACCTTGTAACACTGCTGAGTCACCATGTGTTAACATGAAATTACTCAGTACAGTAGCCCTTCCCAAAATCATAGACAAAGCCCCGAGAGTTCCCTTAACTAAACTATGAATTTCTAAAGCTACTCCCACCAGATGTTTGACCTTAAGAAGCTAAGGAGAAAACAAGAGCTGTGGCAGCCACTCTCCTCTTCCAATGTGATCTTTCTCTCCACTTTTTCTGTTAAATCTCAAAAGTATACATGAAGAAGGCTCTTTTCCTATTGCTTCCTGCATGATTTGAAACTCTTTTTTATAAAATTCCATGAAAACTTAGTCATTTGTGGTTTGCTGAATAACATCAAGACAAAAAGTAGATCAGTCAGTGAATCAGCTTAGTGTTTGATGCTTGTGTTACTAAGCCTCCAGATCTTGACAAAACATCCAAATAATGGACTAATCCACCAAGTTTAGACTTTATAGGTAAGACGGAACTAAAGGAACTTAGAATTCCCTGTTTCTCAGGACTGACTCACTTTAAACTATCCATCAACATGGATGACAGAAACTGAGTGTCTTGTGCCCATCTCTGACCCATGTCAGCCAGATGTTTTGACGTCTCTAGCAGAAAGACAAGTATATGAGAAATCACATGCTGTTCTTGCTGTTTTTACTGTATGACATCTGATTTGATGCTTTTGAAATGTCTTTTGCTGGAAAGTCAGAAAATCTAACACACACACAAATCTGAGTTGCTGAATAGAGAACAGGACTCAGGCTGCTTCCTGGTTTCAGTTATTTGCTCTCATTTTAGATATGATTCTAAATGTTGGGTTTTCTGACTTTCCAGAAACAAATGTTTCAAAAGCATCAAATTAGATGTTGCAGGATAAAAACAGAGCACAAATAGCATTTGATGCTGAGAGAATATTATTGTCAAAAAATTAACAGATGCTCAAATATAGTCTGTAACCAGTTGATATAGGTGCAAATGCCCCTTTTCTATATTTACTAATATTAAATATATTAGTCTTTAATTTCAAGATATACAACCAACACTTTATATATGTTATATGCAATAATTATATAATATATATACAGTTTCAAAAAAGAAACTTGATCTACCTTGTAAAACAACTTTTTTTCAAATCGGGGGCTCAAATAATATTGAAAGTAGATATCCAGGCAGCATTATCTTATAAACGGTGTCCAGGAAGCCATGTGCAAGTGAAGACTTTTCTGAGTAGACACTTGGACTAGGGCTGAATTAACCCCAGATCCCCAGCTTGTAACAAGCTCTGGCTTCTTATATGGAGTAGATGTCTGAAGGATTAGAACCCTGTAAAATGGGGATAATAAACCCACCTTATGGTATTGCTGTGATGACTAAATGAAGATTTACACCAGAACACATTCAACAGTTGATACAAAATATAGACATCTTATTCATCTACTGCGTTTTACACCTTTGAGAAAAAAAGATTAGGTAGCATTCTGTTTTGAAGATAAGACAGATGCCCCATCTATTCTCCATGCTTTGGTTAACTTTAACTGTGTTTAAATACAATTGAAGTGTAAGTAAGAGGAGTACTAAATTAGGGGGAAAATTACATTATTTTCCTCTCAAAACTCCCACCTCCCAATACCATCATCTAGGATGTTAGGATGCAACATATGAATTGTGGGGAGGGGGTTGGGGAGCATGAACATTCAAAACATGGCAGCTGACACACATCAACCGGAAGTTAAAGATATTTAGACAAATCATCTGATTATTTGATCTTTGTTTTATTAAGCATTCAGATAATTATAAACGTCAAGATGATTCATAAAATTTTTTATATTTTATTTTTGTTTTTTGAGTTATGGGCTCAATTTATTCTGTAAGTGAAAAACACAAAAAAAGAGACCATGAAATATATTCAGTTAATAAGATATACTTATTTCCTTAGAGTTTCAATTGCAACATTCAATTTTAAAAATAGTATTTATTTTGATTCAATAGCATTCTTCAGGAATTAAAACAAATCATAAATTAAAGTAAACAAAGACACAGAAGTGTATCTAGAGAGATCAAGGGTTGTGAAATGAATGATTTATTTTAGCTTTTTTTTGTTATTTAGTTACATATACAGTACACTCGGCACATTTAACCAACATAATTTTTCTCTCCCAACAGGTTAAGAATATACTAACTCAAGAATTTAAAATACAGTGGAATAACTTAACAACCGTCTATGTGCTTTCCATGATATGTTCTCTATATTGTAAGTATGTATGTTTACATTCCCAAGCTAGCTTGATTGTGAAAGAAATATGTTTAATTAAAACTTGCAGATAACTCAGACTGTTTTAGAAAAGGGTAAACTGGAATTCATACAACATATAGAATGGTGTTAGAAGGTTATCTAATATGAAGAAGTGTTCTGCAAATTTAGATTTAACATTGTATCCAAGTTAAAGCTTATTGTCTATCATGATAGAATAATATACCCATTATGTTTAGTTATATTTTTATAAACATCATACTTAATGCCCTTAAGATTTTATACCACTCTTACTATTCTATATTTTTTAAATATTCAATATGCAGAATTTTATGGTGAAGTATTAAAATTTACCAAAATGTCTTAAAATATATTGTTTTTTTAAGGCCTGTTCAATTTTTCCTATATTATCTTTTTTAAAAACTGTTTTAGTTCTGACACGGCAATACCTTTAGCACTAAATCATTCATATGCAGATATACAAAGGGGAGCCCCCAAAAAGCACAGAATTTTCTTCTAGATGGTGGATTCCTTGTAGTACAGGTTTCCCCTTCTGGGTAAGTTTTCTAGGAACCCGTCTGTATCAGTATGCCAGCTGGTGGTGGTGTAAGAGGTTGCCTTTGGCTTCGGTGAATTTTTTTAGAGATTCTTCAATGCATTTGCTGATTTCATGATGGGCGGTTTGAGAGCACTTGCCAACACAGCACTGACTGTTCAGCACTTTTTGACCATAAACGGCAGGACCCCCATGCCCTACCCTCCTTGTTTACCTGATCTTGCCCCAATAAACTTTTTTTTTGTTTCCCCAAATGAAGAAACTCAAGGGGAACATTTTCCCAGTGTGGAAGAGGTGAAACAAAAATGGCAGAAGCACTAACAGGCATCAAAATCATTGAGTTAAAAAACTGCTTTGAGCAGTGGGAAAAATATCTTGATAGGTATATTGCATCAAATGGAGAGTACTTTGAAGGGGACTGAAGTTTAAACATGCAAGAGTAAATACACAATTTTTATAAATAAAGTTCAGGGTTTTTTGGGTCCTCCATCATATATATATGTGTGTGTATATACACACAATTTATTTAATAAACTGAAGAAAAGGAAGAAAAGTTTTCTTGGTTCAGTAGTGAGAACTTTTGCGTTTAACTTCACATTGCTTGAAAGTGAAGAGAGAAGTGAAAGGCTGGTATACTATGCTTTGTTTTTAAGTTAAGAAGGACTAAGCACTAAATACTAACTCACGACAGTGGAAAGGAAAAGAGGCAGCCAAATCCCTTTTTGTTCAGAAGAAAGTAAGCCATGACTGGAGCCCTTATGAGTCAACAGTGTTCCCAAAATTTATGGTACATTTAGGGCCTCAGAGGATGCTGTTTCTGAACAACACCTGATTCTACCAGACCTACAGCATCCACCTCAAGCATTACTCTCCATTCTCTCAGCCCTCTTGCTAGAAACCCTTTCTGAGGATAAAAAATATATCACAAGGGACCTGAAATTCAGTGAGACTTGATCCTTCTCTGCAAAGGCAGGAGAATAAGGTGTGCCTGATTCTGGTGTGCAGGTTTGAAGTTGTGGTGAACAGACAGTCATCAGCATGCCTTTTTATAACACTGAAAGAATGCCCTTTGACATAAAATATAATGTAGTACACAATATGTGGTTCTAAAACAGTGTTATCTAATAGAAATATAATGTGAGCCACATGTATAATTTAAACTTGTGGTCACATTAATAAAGAGAAAAAACAACAAGTATAATGGGTTTTTATAATAAATTTTATTTAACCTTATGTTATTAAAGTACAATCATTTTAACATGTGATCAACATAAAAACTATTAATGAGACATTTAACATTCTTTTTTTTTCATACCAAGTCTTTGAAATCCAGTGTGTACTTATACCACATCTCAATTTATGTATTTGGATACTGAATTTTTATGGATATATTTGATTTATATTTAGATTTCATAAAATTTATAGCTGAAAAGAGTAGATTCACAAAGCCAAGTTGTTCCACACATTTAAAAGTTTTTCAATAACTAAATTGAGTATCAGTTTTCAAATTTAAATTAATTAAAATTAAATGTCATTTAATTTATACTAGCCACATTTCAAGTACTCTACAGTCCCATGTGTCTAGTAGCTATTGTATTATACAACCATTTTCCAAAGGACTTTTGATCTAATGTTATAATTCTGCTACCTAATAACTTTTGTAGGCTGATACCAGAGCACACCAATGAAGCATATAACTTTACATTTTTAATGAGGAAAAAACATCAAATCTTACACATCTGATTAAAATGACATTTTATAGAACAATGTATTTTTGGGAAATTATTGATAAAATATACAAGAAATTATGGATAAAATCTCCAAGCTGTGAGACACATTGAATTTTTTTAATAATTTGATTCAGTGTGCATGTGCTTTTGTACTATAAGGGATTTAATGCCTTTCCCCATTACAGAGGAAGGAAGGAAGGAGGGAAGGAAGGGAGGAAGGAAGGAAGGAAGGAAGGAAGGGTTTTTTTTAAAATGGCTATGTGAAAGACATTGTTAAAATAATGAAAATATGAGCTTCAGACTTATAAGTCACATAGCTGATAAAGGATTTATATCTAGAATACATAAAGAACTGTTAAAACTTAATAATAAGAAAACAAACACCCCATTTTAAAAATAGGTAAAAGACCTGAACTTCACCAAAAAAAAGAAAAAGATGTATAGATGGCCTGTAAGTATATGGGAGTATTTTTACCACCCTTAGTTAAGAGAGATGCAGAATTAAAGTCACAATGAGATGCCTACTAAAATGGATATATACATATATTTAAATCTGACAATATCAAATGCTAGCAAGCATGCACAGTCACAGGGACTGTCCTACATCGTTGATGGAGATTACAAATGACACTGCCACTCTGGAAAACTGAATGCCAGTTTTATTTATAAAATTAAACATATACTTACCATATGATCCAGCTGTACCACTCTTAGGTTTTTACCAACATGAATCTAAAACTTTACACAGAAACCTATATGTGAATATTTATAGCACTTTTATCTATAATTACAAAAGTGTTCTTCAAATAGTGAATGCATGAAAAAACTGTAGCATATCTACTCAATGGAATACTATTCAACTATAAAAAAGAAACAATTATTAATTCATGCAGTATCATGGATGCATTTTTTTTAAGTTTCTGTTGATTTTATTGTTCTTTAAAAAAAATAGAAGTACATCTTTTACCAATACAGGTTAGAATGATTCTAGGATAATGAACCAGGCACTGAAGTTTAGTTCTCTGTAGAATTTCAGTAGCACTTGAAAAGTTTTATTTTCAAATTGAGGATATTTTTGCTGTTGTTTTGGAAAAAATAACTTAGTAACAAAAGGAAGGTCATTAAACTCACACATGCTCTTGAATTCATGTCTTCTTTTTACTTGTGACTGAAAGCATAAGACAGCAGTTCACAACAAGCAGAGCTAATTATTTATGCTGTCCAGGTTGGAAGTCCTATGTTCATTCCTTCTTTGACAAGGAAGCTTCCAAAAACAATCCTGGTGTTTTAATTTTATTTGAAGGTCACTCTGATTATTTCATTATGGCCTTGAATGAAATTCTGTTCTTAAAGACTGTATTTCCAAGGCCACTCCATCCCAATGACCTTGAGGGTCCTGAAGAGTAGGTCATCCTCATCCCAGGGATGGGGCTCAGGACAAGAAGTAGTCAGGACAGACCTAAAAAGGACATATATTTTCCACTGACCTGCTCTACATAAAATGTACTCTGAAACTCAAGCATACCTCTAAAAGCTTCAATGAGAGACAGATGAAAAAGTGTGGGAGGTACAGTACACCAGTTTTTTTTAAAGATTTATATTTATTTATTTTTTAGAGAGAAGGGAAGGGAAGGAGAAAGAGAGGCAGAGAAACATCAATGTGTGGTTGCCCCTCATGTGCCCACAGCTGGGGACCCAGCCTGCAACCGAGGCATGTGCCCTGACTAGGAATCAAAGCAGCGACCCTTTGGTTCACAGTCCATGCTCAATCCACTGAGCTACACCAGCCAGGGCTACACTACACCAGTTTTAATAAGCACATGCCTAATCTGCCATCTGCTACTAGATATGTCTTCCGTGCACAGATCCTTGCTGTGCCATACAGTGTTGGGAGACTTAGTTCTAGAAGAAGGCTCCAGCTAAATGGGGCTGAGGTGAGCCTGAGGTGGGTTCAGATCCCCTTTGTGAGGTGTCTTCAGACATTCAAAATGCCTCTCAAGACCAATCAGGACTTGGGTCAGCTCAAAATGATGGTGTAACCTCAGCACCCGCACCTTAGAACCCTTTCCAGAGAGTCCAGCTTTTCTCTGTCCTTTTGTAACCCACCAGCAAGGAGGCTGGGGATTAAGAGACAACATTTCACAGGGTCAACCACCAATGGCCTCGGTCATTGGCTAGTGGGACTGCATGCCCATATTTCTCAAACTAACTTAAAAAACAAAAACCTAGTGTGAAGAGGAGAAAGGTAACAGCTCCTTCACAGACACCAGTAGCTTCACATCTGTGAATTTCCTAAAGCAACATCCTGACTACACCCTGGGCTGATGGTAGTGATGGTGAGGACAAATTTGAAGGTAGCTTCCCAAACTCCGGGTGTTTTCCCAACCTTCAGACAGAGCAAACCAAATTAAGTGGACATAGCTGTTACAGATCGATTATCATCAGGACCACAGTTATAAGTGAATATCAAGAGTCAGGAGCAGTGTCACTGTGTCTCAATTTTCTCTCTATATATCACCCAGAAGCATGCAGGTGCTGCTTAGCTATCTGTCACCACCACCTCTGTTCTTCCTCCCCCACCTTGAGGAGGGACCACTTGTTTGGTTTGTGGACTGCTCGTACACAAAATTCCCAGTGGGACTCCAGTGCCTCTACTTTCTGCAGCAGGTCTCTCATGGTGTGGAGGGCTGATATCCAGGCTGTGGGCATGAGGGGGGTCCCTCCCATGGAGTCATCCATCCCATATCTGAATGTCCCTGGTGTGGTTTAGTGAGAGCTGGGCCCCTGGTGAGGCATGGGGGTGGATGTCAAGGAGCCAGTGGCCCACACAGCTGTGTCTGTTCTTTCAGCTTCCACTGAGCTGGGCATGGGGGTTCTGGGTTTCTCCTGCTTTTGCTGCACAGCCAATTCTGGCTTAATCCTTTAATCTCTGAACTGCTTCTAGGAGATTCTCTTTCTCATTAAGCTTACTCACCAGGAAGACATTTCTTTTGAAGGCTTAATTCAAGCCCTGCTCACAGTCTTCCAGAGACATAACTGTGGCCCACTTCACTCTTTTCAAGACATCATTTGCTTGTTCCAGCTGTCTGACATATTTCTGCAGCTGATCTTTAAATGCCTTTGTTTGGGCTGGGTCATCCTCTAAGGTGGAGATATGCTGGTAGTCTTCAGAATGCTGCATCTCAAACTTCTCCTTGATGGTTTCTAGTTCCATGAGAAGGTGGTTATTTTCTAACAGGATGTCTCTGTCCCTGTTTTCAATTTGTTGTAGCTGTGTTTCCAATTCAGCTTCATATTCTCAGCTTCCCTCTTGGAATTCTCAGAGCTTTTCTTGTGTATTCTCTGTTCTTTGCTTGTAGGTCATAGCCAGATATTTCCAACAGTTACCTCCTTCTTCCTCAGAGCTGAAAGTCTTCCCAGAGCCCTCCATTGTGAGGTCAACACAGGAGTAGAGGTCACTATTCTTGTGGCATGTTGTCCGGGCTCTGGTAGAGGTCTCTTCTTGTGGCATGTTGTCCGGGCTTGGGTGACGAAGACGAGCAGCTACCACAACAGGGGGATGGCTGAAGGCCTCACTGATGCATCTTCAATACATTTTGTTAAGTGAAAGCTGCAGGCCCAAATGACTAAATATTGTGTAATTCCATCTGTATGAAATTTTAGAAAAGACAGAACATAGAGACAGGAAACAGATCAGCAGTTGCAGGGTTTAAAGATGGGAGAATTGACTACATTTGCATCATGATGTTGGAACAAATATGAAAGACTTCTGGTTTTTGTGTAATTTCTTATATTTTTCTGCACAAATAAATGGTAAATTATCTGGGATAGCAATTTTGTCCCTCTCCATTAAACTTATTGTTTTAATACTCAACATCATTTATGGTAATTGAGCACAAAACAAAGACTGTAAGAACCTAGATATCTTCTGTTCCTTTCCCTGCAAGCATTTATAAACTGTTTCTGAAATGAGCAGAATGTTGGGTCTTCTGCCCCAGAGAGAATGTGTCCTCTGCCTTTGGCTGCATGTTGCATCTAGCTGTCATGTGTAGGTGTGCATTCCACAGCAGAACCATGGTTCAAATGATAAAGATGAATTAGACTATAGGAAATATATAATATGGAAGTGTATCTTAATATCTCTACAAAAAAGCTGAAAATTATCTTTGGACTTGTAGTGAAGGGGTGGGGGGCAGTTTGGGAGTCTGTCAACACTCTCCTTGGCACTTTTTATCAACAACTTATGCTTACTCATGTATTTTGTTCATGTTCTCCTTTTGGTGATTGACACAAACTTTTGATATGAGGAACACTTTTTAAGGTGTTTTGATGTACTTTAATACAATTTGTGCTAAGCTGACAGAAGCATGTGTCAGTTGCTCTAAGTTCTCTTAAACATCTTAAGGAAACATAATCACCAAAAAGAAAGACTTACATACAAACACTTATTATAAAAATGCTAGACAAAAATGCAAAAAGGGTATTATTCTGTTTAGTTCAGTGCACTTTGTATTATTCTTGCACACAATGGACAGTATTGTTTGTTCATGTATGTGTTACATGTTTGTGTGTGTATATGTGCTGGGTAATGATGTAAAGTGTGTTTCATACTATGGGTCACAGTTAAAAACTTTAAATGCCACTATCCAAAAAATACCCTAGAGAGTAGAACTCTTAGAAATTTTTCCCATATTCAGAAGCCAATACTTTGCTTTAAATATTACCTTCTCTTCTATGGTGCTTTACTTATATAACTATGAAAGCAGCCAGCAGAAGAGTACAAGAATGAAGTGAAACTCAAAAAAGGAAAACAGTAATGAAATCATTGCAAATACTTGAGAGTAGTTGATTCAAAAAATACAAGTATATCTTAAAATTCAGTTAATAAATGGCTATTGCAGAGTAGTGGGACTTAGACCTCAGCTGTACAAATTGCTGGTTAAGGAACCTTAGGAAAAACTATTTAACTACTCTAGGCTGCGCATTCTTATCTAGGAAATGAAGATAAAACTACCTCCCACCTCCCCAGGCAGTTAACAGAATGAGGTTATATCGTTCATAGATTGGACGTAGTGCCATTCATGTAATACATCTTCAGCAACTGTTAAATGTTAGTTTTACAACTCTACAGGAGGGATTACAAAGTATTAATTTCTAGGTTGACCTAAAATTGTTTTTGTTTCTCCTGGTTTTTGTATGCTTGTACAGTTTATAACCTGTTAGAAATTATTTGCAAAATTAGTAAGTCTCTCAAGTAAAATATAAATCTTGTTTTTTTATCTTTATGCAGATATTTATTTGTAAGGCTCTAGGTCCAATGTTAGATGATGATAGCTCCATTTTGCTTCATTTTTTTACTCTAGAAATTTAATGATTGAACTACATAGGAGTGATTTTTAAAATGATTTCAGGCAGGTATGTTTAAAGATGTGTGTTTAAGGATGTTTACATCCTTTTTCATGATTTCAAAATACAGAATCCCACAAAATATGAGGTTGACAAGGTTAAAAATATTAGATACAAGAGTTTTGGAAAGAATTAAATGTGAAAAATCAAGAGATGTGAACAGGGAGAAAGAAAAATGCACTTTTAAAGTAAAATATTTTCTGATTATAAATTAACATACACTCATAAAAGCAGTTAATGCCAAGAGATAAAAAGAGCAAGGTTAATATTTTGGTTTGTAGATTTTAAATCTTTTCTCTGCATATATAAGGCTAAAAGCTTTCTTTCATGGGAACATACCATACATAGAATTTTGTAAGTTTATTTTACCTTCTTACTACTATTGGATGTTTTTTATATCAACACATAAGAGTCAGTAGTGTTGTTTAAGAACTGGATAGGATTTTATTCTTTGTTTGGACCATAATTTTTTAACCAGTTACTTATTTAAGAACATTTACCTTATATCTAATATTTAGAGATTGCAAACAATACTTTTATCCTTGTACAAAACTTTCAGTGTCCCTCTCCAAATATTTTTCTTCCAGTTCCCAAATGTGGCCAACAGTTATTAGATGTCAACTATGTGATAATCACAATGCTAAGTGAACCTTTATATATTGTACAAAAATATAGTATGTTATTATCTATTATATATTATTATTACATGTATATTATTATTATTACAACAACCCTGTGAGACAACTTCCAGCATTAACTCTATTTAGCCAAACAGGCAATTGAGGATTAATACAGGTGAATAATTTGACAAAAGTCCACAGAAAGCTAGAAAGCCAGAAACCAGTACAAATGATTCCAAAACCTATTTCTGTAAATGTTGCACTATTCTATTCCTAACTCATAGTATATACATCTTAAATTTTTATTAGTACTGATCAATTTGTTTCAAAAATTTAAATTAATTTTGATGAATAATTTAAATTACATTTTGTAGGACAACTGTAGTTCATTTGTCCCTAGTCCCCAGTGCATTGTTTTTTATGGAACCTTGTCAGATAGCTATGTGATGAATTCAAATTTCATGACATTTTCAAAAAGAGACATCACACAATTGCTGAGGATTTTATAAAACCAGTGGCCAAGTTAAGAATTAATATATTGTTTGGAAAGAAAACAGAACAAGTTATTGGCAACATTACCTTATCAGATGACTTTATTAATGAGAACTAATAAATGACAGACAATATTAAGGAGAAACTCTTATTGTCTTAGTATTCTGGCTGATAGTTACATCAAAGCTCAGAGGTGTATATAATAGACTGTTAGCATATGTATAATTCAGATATATGAGGAACATTTTGTTCACCAAAAATTTGTGCTGGTAGAGAAAATTTTTAACATATAATATGTTTTAAATATAATATAAAAATTAACATATTTCTTAATTCTTTAGTTAATGCAAATTCACTAAATATTTTAAAAATATTCTAACCTCAGACAATATTCTACTGAAATTAGAAGTGAATTAACACCAATGCACCCCAGGGAACAGTGTTAATAATCAAATGCCAGTGGTGGTATCTTAGTGCCAATATTTAAGCTAGCTTTAGGCCAGAGACCAGTGAGCAGCCAATCTAATTAATTCTGACCATAGTTCAAAATCAAAAAAGCTAATAATGAACATTGGAAATATAATAAGATTATGGACATGAAATATACTGTTTAAAGGTATGCATAACAAATGTAAAACACTGCTTTTCTCTTCTAGAGTATACTGCTTGTTGAAAAGAAAGGCACTTTTGAAATTGGGGGGGGAAACAAACATTTCTTCCCAAAACCAATACTGCCATGTCTATACTTTCAAGTCATTCCCTCAATTACCATACCTCAAAGATATATTCAGTATCTAACACAGCCCAAACCACTTACTCATTGCCAGAGAAACAACTTTTCTGAAATAAAGATAGTAGGATCTCTTAACAAAACCAAAAGAAAATTGTTCAAAAGACCTCGTCACTTGTAAATTGACTTTTCCCAATGCTTGATAATTTCCTTTATCTCCTAGTTGGCTAAGAAATATATTGATGTGATATCGTTGAGCATATTTAAAAATCACATCCATATGCTGCATTAGATCATGAAAAAATCATTTCAGAGAAAAATATCACTGAAGAGTAAATTAGAAAGCCATTTACTCTTGACTTGCTAATAGTTGAGTGAGTTGAATCATTTAACCTTTTAGTTTTGAGCATGATATGTTGACTTAATAATTGATGAAGCACCAGAAGTTGAATCTCAGTATTCAAAACTACGGAACAGAGCCTCTTTATGCTTGTGGTGAATGTTAATAGATATAATCAAAAGTTTATATTTAATTTTACTAGAAAATGAAATTGATTAGAACCTGTTTATCCTAGAATCAGATATAAACAGTAGCATCCTTCTTATAAAATAATTGCATTATGTTTTATTATATTTTATCTTTATAATTCAATTGTGATAAACATTTTACCATATCTAAAATTAGAAATTATTTTGCATACTAATTATCCATTAAGAGGTTTACAGGTGCAGGCAGATTGATGTCATACTTATGAATATATTTTTCACAACCCTTGCAAGTTATTTCAATGCTTTTACTATTCAGGAGAGCAAATTTTATTCCAAAGAAAATAAAGAATCACCTAAGTGTGCCAAAGTCATGTGTGTAGGAGCTTGGGGACATTCAGCATTCCAAAGTAATGAGAGAAAAAATAATTTGATGGTACTCTCAAACCAAAAGCTATTCTCATGTATCACAATAATCAACTTAATATAACTTATGAATCAAACTTGTTCTTTACAGCATACAGACTACACACTGAAAAACAGAGTAGGTTATGGGCACATAGAAACTTAGAGTTTATAAATCTTTGGCATTTACCTTTTCTTGTTTTCCACATGCATCAAACAAAAATTTAGCCCTGGCTGGTGTGACTCATTGGATTGAATGCTGGCCTATGAACCAAAAGGTTGCTGGTTCAATTCTCAATCAGGGCACATGCCTGGGTTGCAGGCCACATCCCCAGTTGGGGGAATGGGAAAGGCAACTGGTCAATGTTTCTCTCCCCCATTTCCTCCCTCCCTTCACTGCTCTCTAGAAATAAATAAATATATATATATATATATATAATTTAAATTTATGTTAATCCTAAATTGATCAGCAAATTATTTATGAAGGACATTAATTAAAGGCATATTATGAGGCACTGTAGGGATGGAAACCATGAGACATGAATCTTTTCCTCAAAGATTTGCAGTTTTATTTTCATCTTTCTCATGTCCTAAATTCTTTCACATATGTTCCATCTGAAAGAGTACAGTGATCTTAACATATTCCTTTTTGTTTATTTTTAGGTATATTTTATTGACTATGCTATTACAGTTTTCCCAATTTCCCCCTTCCCTCCTCCACCTTGCACCCCCAACCCTCCAGCATTCCCCACCTTAGTTCATGTCCATAGGTTGTACATATAAGTTCTTTGAATTCTCTGTTTCCTATACCATTCTTAACTTTTCCCCGTCTATTCCATGGTAGTTATTAAACAGATTATTTGTAAAGGGACATTTTTTTTCTTTTTGACCAATTGTATTCCTTAGCAAAAGCAATCCTAGATTCCTTTACATTGCTATAGATCCAATCAGTACCTATTTCATTCAAAATGTAAAGAAATCCTAATATTATTCTGCAATAAAAGGAAACAGGGCTCTCTCCACAGCTGGAGCAAGGAATACACAGAAGAATCTCATTTGCCAGAAAAAGAAGGAAGTATAGTTCAGTGGATGGTATAGTTCAGTGGATTGAGCATGGACTATGAGCCAAAGGGTCACTAGTTCGATTCCCAGTCAGCGCACATGCCTGGGTTGCAGGCCACACACTGATGTTTCTCTCCCTCTCTTTCTCCCTCCCTTCCCCTCTCTCTGGTAGTAAATAATTAAATCTTTAAAAAAAAGGGTGGGGACCAATCAAAAGAACAAAGGAGCAAACTCAAGGAGTTCCCAATGGCTAATTTGAGTAGTATATAATGGAAAATTTTATCAGCAAAATAAATACTTTAGTGTCACAGTATAACCTAATGTATTAAATGAATATCTGTGAATACATACTTGTATGAATAAGTGAGTAAATAAATAAATGAGAGGAAAAAAGATCTGTACAGAGGAATTTCAAATAACTTATATAAAGAACCCATCCTCAAAGAGAGGGAGCCTAACTCCCAGATCCTTAAGTCTGAGCTGCAGGTAGTGACTTCCTCCCAATATTGATATGGAGAAAAGTAGGAACTTTACTATTTTGAAACCTGATAAGCACTGCCTCAGTCACTAAACATCAACAACAGGTCATGGTGATAGCATGTATCTTTGGTATGATGTGATAAGACTGGCACTTCCTCTCTTTGGTCTTCCTCTCCAAATTCCATAAACTCAGTGTAATGAGGAGAATAATATCAACAATCTAAATTGAAGGATGTTCTACCAAATACTTGTCCAGTACTCCTCAATACTTTCAAGGTCATTCAAAGTAAGGAAAGTCTGAGGAAATTATCACGGCAAAGAATTGCTTAAGGGAACAGACATGATAACTAAATGTAATATGGTAACTTGGATGGGATCTTGAAGCAGAAAACATGCTTTGGATAAAAACTAAGGAAAGCTTAACCAAGTATGAAGTTCAGTGAATAACAATGCATCAGTATTGGTTCAGAGGTTGTCACAAATGAACCATAGTAGAGTAAGATATTAACAATAGGGGACATTGTATTTGGAGTATACAAAAATTCTCTGTATTATGTTTGCCACACTTTTGTAAATGACAGACCATCCTGAAATTATAATTTGATTGAAGAGTTTATATATAAAGGGCTACCTGAAGCTATAATTTAAGGAGATCTACAGAGCATCCCAGGGGCAACTAAAAGAAAAAGAAGTGTGTGTGGCTATGCATCTGTTGAACTGCTGGGCTGTTCTCTCAGTTTTTTGTGTTGATGCATAGTCTACATAGGGCACCATTCTTAAAATCTTTTTTAATGATAAGCTACTGACCTTTTCAGTTTTGAATTAGTCCTGCCCTCCCTTGATTAAAAAAGAATAGGGCAATAATAGTCTTTTAATATTTACAGAACTGGGTTTGACAATATCTTTGGGGAAAGTGACTTTGTAGAGAAGGAAAGAGATACAGTCAGATGAAAGAAGCAGGATAATCTTAGCAAAAGGGGAGTCATATGTGATTTTTTCTTTTTTACTCTTTCTTTTATGAACTTTTCCTTTTCCTTCATTGCATTACAAAAACAGATCGGAATGCTGACAGTGAAAAAGAGTAGCTTCCAAAGAAAGATATGTGAGGGAATATTTTGGGTAACAGAGCCCAAGCACTCATGTATTTTTTTAACACTCTAATTTTACAAGGAAAGTGATAATTGAAAATGGCACTTTCTAATGTTGAAACAGAGAGCAAAAACTATTAGCACAGATGGTTAGCGACAAGGTTGAGGACACAATTAACAGGTTAAAATTATATCAGTGTAAAGTCTGTCAGCAATGCAAAAGCTGTGGTAGCGGCAGGCAAGACTGAGTTGGCTTCATTAATAAGGCATCCTTTCATTTCCTTTCTGTCAACCTCTTATAGCATTCGTCACTGTAACACAGAGACATTTTAAGAGTCTACAAATGAATTCTACAATTCAAGAAAGCCTATCCTTTGTGCAGTATGTGCTATCTGTTTAAAGTAGAAGTTTCTCTTTCAGAAATACTTAACCTTAGTTTGATGTGTTCAGGTAAAAGTTCACAGACAAAGTGTGACAATAATTAGACACAATTGAAACAGAGGTCATCCTTTCAGAAAAATTCATCAACCAGTTATTGATTGTCTTCAGTGCAGAAAATGCAAATCTCAATTTATTCTCCATGTTTTTTTAAATTGTCTAGGTGTTAGAAATTAACATTGTATGCACTACAAACAAGACTTCCGCTTCTAAGCTCTTTTTACCAATGAGAATATTCATATTCTTCCATTTTACTGTTCAAATATCTAAAATATGCCATGCATTATGTAACTAAAATTTTTAAAGAAAGGCAGTTACATTCAAATAATATATGAAATGTTTTATGTCCTATGTTGACCTTAGAATTAGGTAATAATTAAAACAAAACACTTCAATTTCTGGATAATAAAAAGGAGTTTTTGTAAATAACTTTTTTTGATAAATCTGGACAAATAGAGGTTTGTTTTTATTTCTCTGATTATAATTTAAAACATTTCTCATTTATCTCAAAGTCACTGTCTGTGATGGGTTATCTATAACACAACATGAAAGTGATGATTTAATGATCAGTTTCATCTGAAATGTGCTTTTTCTTACTGGTTTTTATACTAGAACAATATCTATCCTGATGGTGAAAACTAGACACAAGATAGTCTAGTGGATCATTTTCCCAAAATTTTAAAACTACTAGTTCTAAGAGACTCTTTAAAAATTATTCTATGGAAAAAGAAAATATTCCATGAGCAAATATGTTTCAGAAATTTTGCTTACCAGCCTCCTCATCAGCATAGGAACCTCATATCCTGATTCATCCAATCAGCATATGAAAGTTCTGGTAAGTCCTGTAGAGATGATGTCTGCCAGTAATATCTTGAAGCAGTGGGAGTAAGATTGCAGAGGCAAACAGCATCCAAATATGAAGGATCTTTTATGTCTTGCTGAAAAGTTTGGCACTTTTTCAAACTTACCTTTTAGAATGACCATTTGGGTAGCAATGTGAAGGATCAGTGAGAGGCTTATTTAGGGAACTTTTTCAGTAACCAAAACAAAACAAAACAAAACTTAGCAAAAGTGTTTATAGTCATGCTGGAAAGAAATAGAAAGATTAAAATATATATTACAGATGAATGACAGGATTTGAAGATTGGCTGAATGTTAAGAATTAGAATTCAAGAGTTAATCAAATGTGTGGCTTTGTTGCTTTATGGATGTTGGAGCCCAGGATGAGGAACAAGGAGGAGAAACATGCAAGGGAGGAATCAAGGATGAAGAACATAAAAGGGTGTATCAGAAATTAGATAGGGTACAATGGAGAATCTGTCTTTATGTATGCTGAGTTTGAGACACCTGTAGAAAGTCAAGATAGAGATTCTCAGGACATAGTTGGAAAAAGAACCATGGGCTTCCAGAAAGAAAGACAAGGAAAAAAAGAAAAGCTTAAGACAGATACTACTAAATAGGTGGTAAAATCATGGAGATGGTTGGTTGCAGGCACTCAGAGACAACAGTCAGAATGTGCAATATGCAGAGTAAAGTACGCTACAAATAGGAAGGCATAAGTGAGCAGGGTCACAGAACCTAAGTGTAGAGAAAAGATCAAGAAAGGGAGTAATTATTCACACAAAAGAATAGGTCAATAAGGATATATGTATAAAACTATGGTTGGATTTAGTAATGAATCAATCATCTGTGATTATGGCCAGCACAATTTCAGGGGAACAGCAAGGCAAAGCTGGATAAAAGATTTGGTGGGAGGTGTGGTATGGAGAGAAAAAATGTTAGCAATTATTTACTTCGGTAGAAAAGAAAGTGACAAGATAGTGAATATGAAAGACATAGGTAGAGAATATTATTTTGTTCTTCCTTTTTGGATATTTAAGGAGGGAGAGGTCCAGTGAAGAGGAAAAACCCTGAATATATAGGCAAAGGGATTGTTGGTTGATTTACATCTTGAAGAAGCAGGAAGGGATTGGATCTGGAGGGATTTATCTTTCTCAATGACTAGAAGAAAATGATAATGATGAAATACCTGCAGATAAATGTGGTAAGTTTATATGAGGAATATTGATGGATTTCCCCTCTGCTGGATTTTATATTCTTTTTAAAAAATAGAAGGCAATTTTTTTTCTGCTGTGATGAAAAGTTTAACTCATAGGAACTTTAGGAAAGTTCTGAGGATTAGGAAAGAGGCACTCTGAGGAACAAATCACTGGCTAGGGATTTTCTCTCAGGCTATTGATGACCCAGTTGAGTTAGGAACAATGAATTTATAATGACACCATGCCACTTTGTTGTATAATTGTTTGAACGCAGAAAGTGAGAAAACAGATTGATCCAGGGTCAAGGTTTAAAGTAGTTGAGAGTTTTGGTGAGATAAAGTCTAAGTAAGACAATGGGAAAAAATATAGGAGGAGGGCAAAGGATTTAGAAGTTTTACAGCTCAAATGAATTCAATAGCACATTTAGTGGAAGCAAAGAAGAGAAAAACATGGCACTATAAGATGTTGAAGGACATTTCACACAAGATTTCAGATATAAAGATGTAGGTCATGGTAATTGGTCATGAGGATGATTGTTGAAGGAGGGTGCGTGCGGACAGAGGTCATTGGGGGTGACAGGTTAAGTAACCAGAGGCCATAATGTTGGACGTCTTATGTATATGGACCTTGTGTTGCTGTGGTTTCCTCAATTAGGGCAGGATTAGTTTAACCCAGGAAAACAGAGAGTCAGACATCGAAGAACTCAGGGGTTATTAGAAATACACAAGAAGCAGAAAAGTACAATAGGTAGTAAAAGAAAAAAATGTAATCTACCTGAATAGCCAGAGCATCAAGTATATAAAGATATTTTACCCGAAGGTACAGTATAAAAAGTAAAGGAGGATTGAGGAGAAAAGTCTCCAAGGCTGGTGAAGTGTAAAGGAATGAAGAACCTCTTGTGAGAGCCAGGAAATTAATACAAGAACACAGAAGGTTTCAGAAGACACCAAGGAGAAGCAGGGGTTTGTGTCAGAAGACAGAAAGGCAAGCTGCAGAGCAGTGTGGGTAGGAGAGGGTGGATTTCCACAGGGGTTTGAATTTTCTGTAGGGATCCAGGGTGGCAGAAAGAGGAAGCTGCATGAATTAATTCTTTCCCAAGTTTTCAGAGAGCTCTAGAATTATGTTACAAGCTAAGAACCCAGAAAATCTGAAGAATTTGATGGTGATAGAGCAGACCTTGTTAGGAACTGACCCACTGATATTCTTCTTCAAATTCTGGCTGTCTTCTCTGAGATTTGGATGGTTATGACTTGGCTACTTTTCTTTATTACAATTCATACTCCCTTTCTGCTAGATATGCCTCTCCAAATTCAATTTTAAGCCTTTTCCATTTTATATCCCAGGCCTCTGTAGGGATTAATTAGTCCAAACACATCTAAGCAATATATGGATATCTGTGAAAGGGTATTTTAATGGTACTGCCAGGGATAAGGCCAACCACATATACACATGAGTATTCCGCTCATAAGCTTGCCTATAAAATCCTATTAAAAACTAGTAATTTCAGAGGTAGAACAGGTTGTAGAAAGATGGCAAAGAAAATCAATCCCATTAAAATTTCCAAGTCCCAAGGCAAGTTCCTAGTTTTTAAATTCATCTGCACAGCTTTTTTTATGTTAACAGTGATACTAAAGGCCAGATTAATATGTGTTTATAGCAGTACTCAAATTATCATGGAAAAAAAATAAGACATGATCAAGTTGTAAATAAGGGAAATTACCAGAAAAGGGCTAAGTAAAGTCAGTGTCCAATCTAAAGCCTTAGTCTGAGAGAGAAAGCTGGCTGCATTTTGCCAAAAATGCACAAAAGACCAAATCCCAGAAGGTCTACAAGGAGGAGAATGATTCTAATCAAGGTGGACTTGGATTAGCAGCTACTTCGAGGTTCACCATTAATGAACATAGAATGACTAAATGAATCTGATCTTAGATAGGAGGACTTTGTCTTCTTACTCTCTTTTGTCTTTGTCCAACTCTTCTCCCCCACCCCCAAGTAGTTTATTTTCTCTGTATTCAGGTCTATTAAGGGGTAAATATTGCATATTATCCAGAAAATTTTACAGAAAAGAATAGCTACCAGAAGGACTATGATCCATTATTTTGTTTATGCAACCTCAAAATCTCATTAAAATACATACACAGACTATGTGCAGGGAATAGTGTTTACTCATTAGCATCCTCCATCTTGGTAATTGTGCTAATATGGGCTTTTCAATATTATTATTATTTTCTTAATGTTATTTTTACTTGAGAAAAAGCATAGCTACAGTAGAGAATATGTAGGATTATCAAATTTTTAATCAAAATAATAAACTTAAAATCATAGCAACATATAATCTTTTAAAAAAATATTTTGTCATAGTTTATATCATATGACCTTCATAAAGGCCCTGTGATATTGACAAAACAAGTATTTTGCCTGTGTTTAAGCAAGAGAAAAATCGAATCTTGGTGAAATTTAGGGCCTTTCCATAAATAGCATAACTAGTCAACGTCATAGGTAGAAAGGATGTCAAAACCATTTTAACTCTACATGCTCTGTAGAGTTAAAATGGTCCTTACTATATTGCCTCCAGGCCTAATTCTCTGTGTGTAGTGGGGTTTTTTGTTTGTTTGTAGTTGTATGACTTTGGAAAAGTTATTTACCCTCCTGAAACCTGAGTTCCCTACCTGGAAGATACAGGCATCAATGTCCTTTACCTCAAGTTTGTTATGAGGATGAAACAATATACTGAGTGTAAATCCTCAGCTCGGTGTTGAGGAACACAAATGCTACTTATGCTAATATTTCACTGATAAAATAGGAGAAGAAATTAGAGAAGCTGAGGGTTCCTTCACAGGCACTCAGTCAATAAGCAGTCATTGAGTATATATTATACACCAGGCATTGTGCTAGGTACTGGACAAACAGCTTCACAGTCATAGATCCTTGCCTACAGTGGTTTCACACCCAAAGAAGGAATGCACACATGCAAACTAATACTTGCCAAATGTGTTTCAATCATTAAGACAGAAAGAGTGGGGAAGGGGGCTTTTTGGCATCCAGCACACAGCGGTCAGGAAATGCCTGCAGGTTTAGGAACTGTTTCCTAAAATGTGGCATTTCCAGAGAGAAAAGAAAATGAGCAGAGGCATTGAAACAGTGGCTGCTTCAGGGTGCTTGGAAAACTAAGCATTTTAGTATAGCTCGAGTTTAAGGATGATAAGGGCCCCAATGAGATAAAAGCTAATGTTTACACAAGGTGATCATTTCTCAAAAGCTCCTTCCTTCCTTCCTTCCCTCTCACCTCTCCCTTTCTTTCCTCCTTTCTTTTTTCTTGCTTCTTAGTATACCAGTTCCCATCATCAGGCACACCATAACCTCAGTACATGTCAGTGCTTAGCACAGGCTAATTAGCAGCAGTTATATCAGCAGTATTTGTTCCAGAAGATTATTTTAAATTATAAAGATTTGAAACTAGTGAGTTGATTGAAATTTCAGACAGGAGAGAACCAGGTTGTCTTTCTGAACAAAGAAGGTAAGTGGGAACCATATGATTGTCCTATTAGAAGCTAGGAAGGAACTGTATGACAAAAGGCAGTGAAAAGATATCAGTGTAATAACGTTAGCAGATACCCCCTCCCCATGCATCTCCAACCCCATTTGTTTTGCTTTTGCCACTTGGAGATAGATAAGCCCAGACTTCGTGAGTGAAGAGGTGAGGCTTCTCAGATAAACAGTGAACCATAAGTCTTAGTGCATTCTTCCTCCCCAGATCGCAACTCCTGATTACCCCTCTCTCCTTCAGTAGTGGGACCCGGACATATTTTCACAACATGGGTCTTTCAGCTGCATGCACACACAATGGAAACCTGCTCATCGATTCATCTGTACTCTGTGGGAAGTTAGCTTCCTAATCTCCTTTCTTCTTTAGTGACTTTTTTCAATTAGTTGAACAAATTATGGTATATGTTTGCAGCTTCCAGTGCAGTTATTCATTTAGGAAAATTGGTTGATCAATGCCAGGCAGGGCTGTTACATCTTTTTCTGCTGAGAGTAGAAAAGAGTGATATGTCAGATTGAAAGAACTGGAAATAATGATTGCTGAATTAGAAGTGATATCATTAGATGCACCCTCCAATAATTGGTTAGAATTGGAAACATTTAAGTTTATACATAATCAAATATTGTCTGGAAATGTTACAGCATTCTTATTTTATGCTAAATAGATTCTTATGGATGCACAATAAAGGAGGAAATCTGCTTTTTAATTTGACTAAAACCACAATGGATCTCTGTTATTTCAGCTATTAAAACACCAAATAGGAGCAGAATGATTAGAAAAGGAAAAGAAGAAATTAATTTCATATTTGAGATCTATCACCAAACACTGCATATTTTAAAGTGAAATTATTCATAACAATTGAAGATGAATTTTCATAATTACTTTCAGAAAAGAGTAGATATATTTCTAGCTCCTATTCAAAATGGAAAGCAATCTAAAGAAATAACAGCACTCTATCATCAGTATTATTGGAAGAGAGGAGGTAGTTCATTAACCACATAAGCCCATTAACAGAAAATACAAGAGATTGAAAGACTTCCACTTGCTCCATTACAAAAGACAGAACTGTAGACTTGCATAACTTAATGACTGTATCCACTTCTGCTTATACCATTTGTAATTTCTTTATTATCTCATAGCTATTAGTGAATGCATCCTTTTTGCTTTCTTACCCATTCATCCCTTAAGTAGATATTTGCCGAACACCTGTTTTGGGGCAGGCAATATTTCAGGCAGTAGGGACATAATAGAGCATGTAGAAAACAAAATTTCCTACCATAAAGAATCTTGTAATCTATTTGAAAATGGACAATATAAAAAGTAAGTAAGTACAATATGGAATATGTTAGATAATAATAAATACTAAGGAAGATAAACATGTAGGAAAATACAAAGTGTGGGAATAGGTTTTAATTTTAGACATTATGGTCAGAAAAAATCTCACTGGAGAATATTTTGAGTGAATATTTAAATGACATAAAGGAGCTGCCCTTGTGAATGTGTAAAGAAAGCCTTTAGGCAGATTTGCAAAGGCCCTGAGGCAGGCAACAGTGAGAAAGCTTGTCTTAAAAGTACATTAGAAACACAGCAAAGACAGGATGCTGGGAGGATTATTCTGTTAAGACTTACAGGGTTCAAGGTCACAGTAAGATTGGACATTTAATCAAAGTGAGATGGAAAGCAGCCAGAGTTTGCACAGAAGAGAAATCTTCTGTCTTATTTCATTAGATGTGAGATCCTCAGCGCAGGGGATGCTGTAGACCATGCAGTTCTGCACCTTTCTCTAAGTGCATAACATGGTACTTCTTATTCAGTTCAGAATATATTTTAAATTAATCATAGTTTCTAAGACAATTCCAATTTACTTTTTTATTTGCATCCTATCACTCTACTGCTTTGTAGAAAGCTCAATAGTGTTTTTATCTACTTTATTATTTAGTGTGTAATCCACACTGGAAATGATTTATTAATGATGCTGGTTACCTTTTACACACTAAATCTAAAAAGAAATGTGGCTCTAACTTAAACATAAAAAAGATAAATTGTTAAACTGAAAATGAAAACATGAAGGGTCATATCTTTATAATTCAGTTTAAACATATATACTTAATTGCTATGCTATAGCACACTAAAATAGAATTCATCGCCTAAATAAATAAATACCTATACAGTATTTCCTAGGAATGCACTAATTTCATAATATTCTTTTGTTGCATCATACATATGAAAATATCCCTTGTTTTTTCTCCTTTGAAACTGCACATTTAAAGAGGAATAAATTAATTTTGTAGTGCCACTTTGTCACAGAAAGATGCCAAAGGGATATCTCTAAATATCTATTTTATGTATCTTTTCATTCATTTCCATGTTATCATAAAACAACATTACTACTTAGTGAAAGTTTTGTTTTATTATAAAATGGTAAAATGAATTTTAAATTTATTTCAAGATATGCATTCAGAAGCCAGCTAAATACACTCATGGGTCGGCTCCATCCATGTTTTTATTGCTGTTCATTGAAAGCCTTACTGTACCATACTAAATTTGATGCAGAAAAATTCTCTGTCTTTAGATAGCTGTAATTTAATCAAGCTTGCTTTACCTCTCTTATTATTTCATAATGAAACATAAAATACCATACAAGCAAATGCTTGTCTTCCAAAAATTAAATAGAAAGCAAAGAATTAACAGGCTAAAGAGTAACAATCAGTACGGTAATGCCACTCTCTCTCTCTTTTTTTTATTTCTTACCTAATACCAGAGTAGCACAATCTTTTCTGCCAGCTTGTATATGAACCTATTATCCTCATCTTTGTACTAAAGCAAAATAAAAGGATAAGCAACTGTGTGATATAGAAATACTAAAGGTATTGATGTATATTCTGGGAAAAACTAAATTTTAGGAAGTATATAATTATAAATTTTAAACCTAAAGACAAAAGTAAGTCTCCCTTGTGCATCTAAAAGTAATGGGAATATTTGTGCCCAGAGTGAAGATTTCCTTGTTCTCCATCCTTCCTTTTTTTAATTGAAATGATGATGACCCCAGGGGTGGTCAAACAATCATCTCACCAAAAGTGCCTGTAGAGCATCATTTGATGGCTAGCCCTGATGGATGCAGACTTGCATAACTAATCTGCAGGAATTCTTTGAAGATATCACAACCATGCTAGATAAGAGGTGTTCATGAGCTGAAGTATAGCTAATATTTTAGGGGGGGAAAGTACATTTTATATGGTTTTACATCAGAGATAAAGGTAAAAGAATCACTGAAAGTGGACAAAGAGCCCCAAAGGGAAAATTAGTTTTAGAGACAACTACAAAGAGAACCCTTCAAAAGAAACATCTGTGTTGGGGAAAAGGTGTTGAAGCAAGGCAGTGCTTGTACAATTAATTGAAGGCCAGTCCTTCAATAAAAACCATTTTTAACTTACCACATGCCTCACAAAGCTCATAGCTAGGATTCTAACTGCTTACCATAGCAGACTAATCAATCACTACACTAAAAATGTGAAAATGTAGGTTCTAGTGATAGTAAATTACTAAATGATATTGGGCACTTAGTTTACCACTCTATGTCTCAGATTAGTCCTAGAGAATGAGACATGAGGGCGAGAGATCACTAAGGCCCTCTGTTTTTAAAATGCTTTTATGCTAAGAGCTCCAGAGATCTCTGGAGAGTTTGGAGGATAGAAGGCAATGAATGACCACCAACAAAAATTAAACAAGCAGAACATGAATAAATATTCATCAAACAAGTCCCATCATGGAGGTGGATAATGTGTGACTGTTCAGTGCATCAAAAAGAAACTCTCACTATGGGCTTTTGCAAATTTTATTGTTTTGCTTTTAATAAAAATTACATGGCATGCTTGTAGAATGTGATCTGAAGGCTGCTGTTCCTGGGTGCTTGAATACTTCATTGACCCTATGAAATATTCCAAAGCCTGGAGTGGCCTTGGGGAAGCTCAGGTTATAACAATTGAATATTGCCCAAGATACATATCGATCTAGGTATCTATTTTGCAATAGGGTTGGCATGAAATTGAAATAAAAATTAAATAATGACTCTTATGGTGATATAAGTAAAAGAAAATTTAAACAAATCCAGTATCTTTTCTGACTGTATACATGCCCACAGATCCTGACAAAATGTTCTACTGCTTTTAAATGACTATGGCTTAAAACTTGTGCTGTTTGATTTTGAATTACTTAAGCAAATAGAGCACTTTCATTATATAATTCCCTACTATCATTTTATACAGTGTCCTCCATGCATTTTTGCTAAATTGAATTTAATTTTTCTACCATCACCAGATTTCATTTGTTTTAATGAAGAATATGATTATTAACTTAAATGATATGCAACTGAGTTTACAACAGACAAAATGTCTGTACTGGAAAACAAAATAAAGTAGAATAGAAATATTGACTTAAAATTTATTCCCTCCCATGTCTTATAACCCAAAATGAGCCAATATTTTAATGTCTAAAAGAAATGTTTTCTGTCCTTCCATTCTAAATGATAGCTTTACTGGATAGAGTAATGTTGGATAAAGAGTAGATAAAGTGTTTCCCAGATAAGGTCAAGTTAAAGGAGTTCATCATCACCAAGCCATTGTTATATGAAATGTTTAAGGGACTTATCTAAGAAAAAGAAGGTCAAAAATATGAACAGTAAAATGACAACAAATTCACAACTATCAATAAATGAACCTAAAAAAATAAAAAGCCAATGAAAACAAAAACTAAGCAAACAACTAGAACAAGAAAAGAATCAGAGAAATGGACATCACATGAAGGGTTTTCAGTGGGGAGGGAGAAGGGAGGAATAGGGAGAAAAGGTACAGGGAATAAGAAGCATAATAGGTAGGCAGGCATACAATAGACAGGGAGAGGTTAAGAATGGTATTGGAAACAGAGAACTCGAAGAACTTATATGTACAATCCAGGGACATGAACTAAGTGGGGGAGTGCTGGAGGGATGGGGGTGCAGGGTGTAGGGGGATAAAGAGGGAAAAATTGAGACAGCTGCAATAGCATAATCAATAAAATATACTTTAAAAAAAGAAATGTTTTCTCAGTATATCCCTTCTGGAAAAATTACTCTCATTTAACTAAGTTGCTGAAATTCAGTTGCCTTAGATCAGATCCATATTATCAACATAAAACAAAATTCAATTATTCACACTCATCAGAGCCAAGAATAAAGCTATTGAAGTATGGATATTGCTCAAAAAAAAAAAAATAACAGACACAGCTACAAGTTCCATCTAAAGTTAACCTTCCTTAGTGGGAAAAGATATAGGGAATAAGTAAGCATAAATGGTAGGTAGAAAATAGACAAAGGGAGGTTAAGAATGGTATAGGAAATATAGAAGCCAAAGAACTTAACATGTATGACCCATGGATATGAACTAAAGGGCAGAGGGGAATAAAGGGGGGAAATGGGACAACTGTAATAGCATAATCAATAAAATATATAAAAAATAAAATAAAGTACATCTATTGTAAAAAAATAAATTGATAAATTAGCAAAAAAAGTAAACCTTTCTTTACCAGAATTTTAAATAATTATACTTCCAGAGCAAAGGTCCCCCTGGAACTTGATTCTTCTAAGTAAGACATACCCAATAATAACCACAATGTAAGAAAGAAAATGCTGCATATTTGAGACTTTCAAATAAAGTACCATGAGAATTATGGAGAAGAAGCTATCAGGGATCAGGAAGTCATTGTAAAGAGGAAGAGTTTTGGGTGGGCCTGGACTTTCAGGATGTGGAAATTGAGGGCAGAGGTTGGAGGGGGTGGGCTCAACATTCCCAGTTAGAGAGAGCCATATGAAGAAAGAGAAAAGCCAGGGAGGGAGGTGTGAGGCACCTACTGAAAAGCACTCTTCCTCTCACCCGGTTCCTGCAGTGTATGTGTGAAACAGCAGTGGGCAGTTAGGCACCAGACAGAGTGGAACGCTTTGGATGCCTGACATGGACCCTAATCATCAGACTGGATGAAGCATGGGGCATTTTGAGATGGGGAAAGACAGAACTAGAGGTGTGCTTCAGGAGAGTGATGCTGGCAGCTGTGTGCAGGATGGATGGAGGTGATGCCAGCTCAACAGATCAGTGTTAGCACCTAATCTGTGTGCCACTGAAAATCAACCTGCATTTCACAGGCAAAAGACTGCCTACCTCTTTCCAGACTACCCCAGTTCTGGGAGCAGTTAAAACCTTTCTAGACCTGAGGTTTGGGAGCTGGTCTGGTACAATGATTATAAAAAAAGGCATATGTAATTCCCTAGGATTGAGGGTAAGTGGCAAGACAATTTTAACAACTCCCACTTTGTTCCTCTTTTGGATTTTAAAGTTTTATAATAGCAAGGTACTTAATTCATCTTGATATTTGAGCTATGCCACTGATAGCAGCTTTCTAATTATCTTTATCAATGATGCTGCACAAGGGAAAGGGTGATTCCATACTGAGATTTGCAGGTAACACATAAAGGGCTAACCAGTATTTTGGATATATGATTTCCGAAGTCCACAGATGTAGTAACAGAAAGAAAACATTTTAACCTAAAGTCATTTGAAGGCTAAATAGGTGTTAAATTTAGATTTTAAAAGAAAGTAATGAGAGCTTTGCTTCCTTGAAGTTTAAATACTTTGGAAAACTTGGTAGTAAATTATCCTCAGAGTAAATCCTACTTCAATATAGGCCTCATTCCATGGGCCAGGCCTTATAGAGTATGTATAATAGAAATTGGGGCTTTTTTCCCAAAACATATTACAATGTCTGAAAAAGATAATCTCATTTTAACACAGAGAAAAGAAAATCTATCAAAGAGAACAGGAGAAATTATCCTTTCCTTTCTTTTCTTCGTTGCCTAAAATAAAATGGTTTGTCTGTTATCAGATCAAATGCTTGAAGAAGACCAGCCTTCCTTAAAGATTTTATCAGGTAAAGACATCAGTCTTGCCTTCTTACTTGATTCAGGGCAATGTAAATGGCCTCGGAGCACATTCATATACTAGTTCACTTGCCAAAGTTGTGCAGAATGAAACTCCCCCAAATTCTTAAAAGATCTGTTACACGAAACTATGAGCAGAATTTTGTCATATACAGATTCACCATCCTCATCTCTCCTGAGCCTTGAGTTCCAGCTAGGATATTTTGGATCTAAGGAATTTATTATTTTTCTTTCTAAGGGAGCAACCATCCAATATAAAAGGAGTTACAGAAAGGAGACATACTATGAGCTTTGAAACTGTTTTTAATCACTGGAGTCTGCTGCATATCATAAAAGCATCTCTCAAGCTCCATAATTTGCGGTAGAAAACAATGGCAAACCTGAAGAAATACAAGCATTGAATTACAGTGATGAAACTGAGGAGTCAGAAAGTTATTTGTGGGTCCACTTAATGCCCGAGCCTGCCAAAAAAAAATTTAGAGATATATTTAGTGCCATTGACACTGTTCTCATCTTTACTTAGGGTGAGGTCAGTATATTATGTTTTGAGAAGCCATAAGGAAGGAGTTGGTATAATAAAATGTGGTGCCACCCAGGATTCTTCCCTTTGAACATGGGTCCTCCTTTGGGTCATCGCTTCCTCTGTCAGGTTTTAACTATTACATCCTGTATATGCTGGTGACACCCACCTGTATAAATTTAACCCAGATCTGACCCCTGAGGTTCAGATTTAAATAGTGAGCTTGATTTACACATGGATGTCCCTCCCACAGCATCTGGTGTTCACCTTGTCTTCTATATCACCCTGTCACTCTGCATGGGACTCTCACATAGAATTTTAAGTGCTTATTTTACACTTTATCTCTCTTGCTTGACCAAAAATCCTAGGAGAGCTGGGGCTATGTCTATTTTATTCATCTTTGGAAGTGTGGAAGTGTGGAGGCTAAAAAAAATATAATAATAGTAATACTTTTCTTCCCACCCTTGAAGTTCCTCTAGCTAGGCTAATAAATTAACAGAGACAGATTTCAAGAAAAAATCAAATTTTGATTTTATACAATACCTTTTATACAAAAGGTATTGTTCTTTTCAACTATGATCTGCAATGTGACTTTGCCTATGAATATTCTGCCAAGTACAAATAATTTAATATTACTTTCCATTCAGTTGATAGAGTTGTAACTGGAGAGTGGTTGCCTTTCAGAAGAATGTTGCTAAAAATGCATTCAAAGCAATGCCTAAAGAGCGTAATATGAAAAGTGTTTTATTCCCACATGTACGTTTCAGTGAAAGCCAAGCTTTGTCTACCTCATAGAGAACAGGCCAACTGCATCTGGCTACCTCCCCAGAAAAGTGTAGGAGTCTGGCTAGCAACAGCACTAAACAGACATGGCAATTTTAAGTATGATAGCAAAGTTATTCATTGTTCACATTAATAAAGAATGAGTGCCTTAAATCAAGCCCATCATTTCTCTCCATTTATTAAATGGATATCAAACTAGATTACCTACATTTAACTGTATTATATGTTTGAAAGTTGCAAAAAGAGTACATCTTTAAAGTTCTCACTACAAAATACATTGTAAGTATGTGAAGTGATTGATATGTTAACTAACCATTACTTGGTAATCACTTTTAGTACATGTATATCAAATTATTATGCTGCACACCTAAAACTTACACAATGGTATATGTCAATTATATGTGTTGTAGGTAATTGGTAGGATAAGATTCCAAATTCTGTAAATACAAGTAAAAATTTTTGAAAAGCAGTAAATCAGACCATCTGAGACTTAATTCCTCTCAATTAATCTGGGGTGGGCTCTACTCCCTCTCTTAGAAGGCACTGCTTCATTCTTCCCTGTTGTCTTCTTAAAACCACAAAAGGACATTAGTCTTTGACTGACACCTTGCATTTATCTATATTCTGGGGCTACCATAAAAAAACTGGCTTAGCATCACTTTTTTATAAGTGTGTGGGATTCCCTATAAATAGAAAATGTGAGAAAGTTATGAATACTTTCCAATTTTCTGCCTAGGAATGAAATTGAGAAATATCCTTAAAAAGTCAGCGATGTCAGACTGAATTAAGCTAAAAAAATACAAAGGCATATGTTTCCACTGGAAAGCTGTCTGTATCCTGATAATGACCACTCTATCTTAGATCTCTGCAAGGGTCTGCACTCAGACATAGAGAAATAATAACTTGTTAAATGAGAATGTGAGAAATGCTGCCTACCTCCTGAAGTCTCTCATTTATGGCCACGTCTCAAATCTCAGTTTTTCATTTTCTTTAGAGTCTTCCATTATGAATGCTAGAATCACTGTTATTATTTTTTTAAAAGAATGTCTTTATTTCCATGTTCCATAGATTTAATTTCCTGCCCCTTTCAGAAACATTGCTTTTGCCATTAATGGCCAGCAGCTATCTCAATCTGGAAATGTAAATGATTGAATTCTTAATTTTCCTGGAGGGGGAGCTACTACATTTATCTTTTTTTTTTTTCAGGACTTAATTATCAGACTATGTTTCTACCTCATTAAACTTATTTCATGCCTGGAATTCAGTGTGAGTAATGGGAGAAAGTGGCACAGATGCTTTTGTTTGGCCAGGAGAACTGTCCTCCTACCCCTTTCATTCTTACTAGTTAAATAATTCAAACAACTGCAGCAGATTAACAGAAGAAAATCAAATTTTAATACATGCACACAGGGAATTCACATAAGCATAAAAATTCCAAAGACAGCAAGGTAAAATTGGGTCTATACACCATTTTGGACAAAAGAGAAAAGGGGAAAACAGGATCTTAGGTGTCAGTGGGACACTGGGAACAAGCAACGGGCACAGCCAACAGGCTGCTCTTTGGATTCTAAAGTAAAATGCTTAAGATGATTGTGTTAAAGTGCCCTTCCCGGAGCAGGTTCTTCCTGAGTTTGTTGGGCTTTACTCTGCATTCCGTGGTCACACATTCTGAGGACAGTCGTTCCCAACCCCCACACTTTCAATCCAATGGCTAATCTTGCTTGACATAATATTTGCTTCCAGATACTAATGATGTACTTTATATTACTAGCTAAATAAGAACTCAAAGTACTTTGTAGTTACTCACTTTAATAATATTCATCCTGCTTCTTGGAGATGGATATTAGCCAAAGTGAAAGAAATACAAGGGCATAGAGTAGTGAAATAATTTTCCCAAATGGTGATCCACTGCTAATTTTGAGCTTTCAGTTCTGGCTCCCTTAATTGTCTACATAGCCACAATTAACTGGCCAAATTTTAATTTTAAAGAGTATAGGGATTTTTTTATTACAACAGTAGTAAAAAGACAAACGATATTTATGTTGTTAGTTGGAAATTATACAATATATTAGTAAAGATGGTTTTGATTATAAACCACAATGCATATCTTAAGCTCTTTTTAAAAGGAAAAGAATTTTATTAACTTGCATAATTTAAGAGTCAAGAGGTAGGGGCTTTGGGTACATTCGAATCAAGTCCAACTCAACTTCTTTATAATTCTCTCAGCCCTTTATTCTTCCACAGTTTCATTGTTAGACTTATTTTATTCATGGTTGCAAAATGGCTACTATAATTGCAGATATTTCCATGCACCGTGCTATCCAGATAAAAAGAGAATTTTTTTCCCAGCAGTCAAAAATTCTGGAAGCACCCTTCTAGTTGCTAGATGGGATGCTGCCTGATTCATGAATCACTTTATAAAACTAATTAGATCTTTAAAAAAAATACAGACTTCATTCTGTTTGAACCAAGTTATCACATGCCTACTTCTGAAAGAGTCACTATATCTGGCACAAATCCCATACATGCAGACTATACATGAGCACACGGGTCGGCATTGGATTGGACCTCACGGAAATTCTCTCCTGGGTGGGATTAGTACTCCAAAGTGCTCCTCTGCTATGCCATACAGACTGGTAAAGTGAATGCTGAGGAGGCAGTGATGGTTCTAGAACTTACACACACTTTCTTCACATTCCTATAGGTTTTTCTTTATATCACAAAGTCATTCTCTCTATTGCATATAAAATGGCTCCTGATCAGCAGAGCAAAGTATTTCTCAATTCTATAGCTGTTGAGGTTTCCTTTCTTATAGCACCTGCCTTTTTTGAAAGTTCTTAGAAAGCTTATAAAGATTTTAAAAACTTATTTCTAGATTTCTTTTAAATCTCAAGAGTTACTGATAGGGAGTTACAAATTTAAAAAAGTGTCAAATGATTTATTTTAAAAGGTCTTTCTTGTCTTTCATGAGAAGAAGTGTTATGAGCTGAACTGTGTCCCTCATAAATTCCTATGTTAAAATCTCAACCCCCAGTACCTCAGATACAACATAATTTCAAAATAAGGTCTTTAGAAGAGGTTATTCAGTTAACATGAGGTCATTAAGGTGGAAGCCTAATCCAATATGACTAGTGTCCTTCTAAGACACCAGGGCCACCCACAAAGGAATGGTGACTCGAAGAAACAGCGAGAGGCTGGCTAGCTGCAGCCCAGGAGAGAGACCTCAAAAGAGCCTAATCCTCCCAACACCTTGATCTTGGACTTTCAGCTTGTAGAAGTGTGAGAAAATAAATTTCTGTTGTTTAAGCCACCAGGTCTCTGGCATTTTGTTTTGCAGCCCTAGCAAACTTATACAAAAGGATTGTTTTTTATGTGCCATTAAATATTTGATCATTAAAGCAATTAATCTTTAGTTTTGTTTTTAACATGCCTTTGTTAGGTGCTCTCTACCTTTTTCTGGTCTAGGATTTTCCCATTTGCTGGTTCCATTTTTTATCTAGCTGTATCCCTGTGAAAACTATAAAACCAACCGGCCTCTTTCAGCTTTTTAATTTAAGGTTTTGTGGTTCTAGTAAGGAGAGCTAATTTCATGGAGGGAAATAATTACTTTGCTGCTGTTGAAAGCATACTTCTCATACTTGATAAGACTGATGTATTTCTCTTCACAAAAGGACTATGTCATGTTATTGGCAAGTTTTTTCATTTTTACCCTGGTCTACAACTGGTAATTTGGCTTTAAACTTACAGATCATTGAGGATAAAATCAATGAGCCAGCACACCTATCACAATGACACCTTTCCAACTTTATTGCTGTTAGCTCGTTGTCTTCCCATGGGGCCTTGGGAACATTCTTGTTTCTTTTTTTATTCTTAAAGCACTTCATCTCTGTATTTCATCTCACCATGATTCTAGTTCTTACAAAATACCCCTTTTTTACTGTACACTGAGATTTGGATCTTGAATGTGTAAATTATGACTGCCTATCTATGCAGAACTGAAGTATGTTACCAGTATATAAAATTATGAGCAGGAAATGTTTCTTTGAATGGTTATTTTTCCCCTCAGTTCTCATTAAAGTTGAATTGGTTTGTTGTTAGAGAAAAGGAGAAGAATAAAAGACAAAGCTTCTGCCTATACCTTGTCCCCAAAGTAACTGACTTAACTGAATCTAGTCCTAGATAAAGATGTCATAAAATCATGACTAGCTAAGAAGACTAGAGACCTGGTTACTTGTATTTACGACTAACTTTTTGATCCTACATAATATAATCAATACCTTTTACCTTCATGTTAAATGAGTGTGACAATTCTATTTTACCTCAGAAGTCTATTACCAAAATCACTGAAAATATCACAGAGGAGGGCCTTCAGATCCTCAAAATTTATTAAATAAATATTAAATAAGGCAAAATGTAAGACACTTGGTTCTTTTCATAATTTTCCATTATTCTGATGAATTTCTTTTGGGTTTTTTCTCTTGTAAGAAGTCATGTAATAAAACTACTTGGGAAACGTACACTGAATCACAGTGAATGACATTTCTAAATTTGAAGGTGTTTACATTAGCATGGAGGAGAAAAAACTTTCCTCTACCTTCCTATGTTCTCACTGATCTATTAATCAAATAGCCATGCACCAGATTAACAAGAGAAGACCGGCTAAATGTAATTGCATACACATGCATGGAAACCCCACATACTTGAGAGTCAGAGACCCCATATACATGAGAAGCTTAGAGAGAGAAAGGCAAAATGAGGTATAAAAGACATCCTGAGCTAAGGAATGAGGTAAGAGGCCCTGAGACTTCAGGAGGGAGGGAGGAGGGTAATTGTTAGGAAGATAATTTAGTTTTTGGCACACAATAATTAGAAGCTTCCTCTGCCCTATAGATAGGTCATAAAAAGATATTTCTGTGATGACTCTTTCTATTGACAAGGTCCCTAACTTGAACTCTAAAGGAGAAGTAAAAGTTTCTCATTAGCCCACAGGGTCCCGTTTGCTATCAATGCAAAATAATTTACATGCCAAAGTAACACATCTTAAGGAGGTCTGTTCTGAATTCCCTCATTAGCTGAAAGGAAAGTTCTAGTTTAGAATTTATTCTAAACCAGTAATGACACTTAAAAAATTAACAAGGATTTAAGTAACTCTAAATGAAGCAAAAACTGTGTGGATGTATTTAAGACTTTAAACCTGAGAAATGTCTGTCGATGAGGACTGTAAAGCTAATTCAACGAATCATTTCAAAATATTATATAACCTATTTGTTTTTATAATTTTTATTTATTTTTATTTTTATTGTATTTTTCACATGATCATTTAGCCTTCTTATACATACTTCCCCCACAATCACCACACCATTGTCCATGTCCTTGAATCCTTCTTCCTTTTCACTCAACCTCTCTACCCCTACCACCTACCCCCTTAGCTGTCATCCTGCTCTCTGTGGCTCTGTCTCTAGTTTGCTTGCTAATTCAGTTTGTTAATTAGATTCCATATATGAGTGGAATCATATGGTATTTGTCTTTCTCTGACTGGCTTATTTCACTTTGTGTAATATTCTGCAGATCTGTCCATACTGTCACAAAGGATAAAACTTTCTTCTTTTTTATGGCCAAATAGTGTTCCACTGTATAAATGTCCCATAGTTGTTTTAGCCACTTATCTATTGATGGACACTTGGGCTGTTTCCATATCTTGGTGATTTTAAATACATATTTTCTGAAATAAGAAATGAATCTACTTCTTAGTAAATTCACTAGAATCTACTAGATTTATTACACAACTACTTAGTCTTACAATTAAAATTTATATCAGTCACATATAATGCAAACTAACACTGCCTTACATGTTTCTCTTTTGATAATCCAATGATAACTTGTCTCCACATTTACTATTGTTTTTAAAAAAATCATTAAAGAAATATATTTACACATAATATGATGCAAATGAAAGGAATATGTATATAGCAAATATGAATTTCACTGCTATTTTTCTTTCCATGTAAGAAATTTCATTTATATTAATTACATAACCCAGTCTCTAAGTATCATTGATATACCAAACATTATTAGAAAAGGTAATTATATATGGCCTTAATAATAATGACTTTTAAATAGTACTTTAGCAATCTGCTTTTCTGAAAAAAATAGTGTTTACCATAATTTTCACAATGCTATTTGCCCTAATTTTATATTCCATGTGTCATATTTTGAAATAAAGAAACAAAGAAAGGAAAGAAAGAAGGGAAGGAGGGAGAAAAGGAGGGACAAAAAGAGAAAGAAAGAGACAGACAGACAGACAGACAGAAAGGAGGACACTCTTGCTGATTTATTTCCAAAATGGATTTTCAAACAATGTGAAAGCTTAACGGCCTTTAATCATCCTCATATCATAAGGCTGGAGAGAAGGGTTTTCTCTACTATATAGGTGTACATTTTTTTAATTAAATATTTTACTGTTGTTCTCTTACAGTTGTCCCAATTTTTTCTCCTTTGCTCTCCTCCACCCAGCCCACCCCCTGACCGCCCAGTCAATCCCCACCCTGTTGTCCATGTCCATGGGTCATTTACACATGTTCTTTGACTAGTCCCTTCTCCTTCTTTCACCATTGTCCCCCTTTCTCCCTCCCCTCTGGTCACTCACTATCAGTCTGTTCCTTGTTTCCATACCTCTGGTTCTATTTTGCTTGTTTGTTTGTTTTGTTCATTAGGTTCCTTTTATAGGTGACATCATATGGTATTTGTTTTTTGCCACCTGGCTTATTTCACTTAGCATAATGTTCTCCAGTTCCATCCATGCTGTTGTAAAAGGTACAAGTTCCTTCCTTCCTGCTGCATATTATTTCATTGTGTAGGTGTACCACAGATTTTTGAGTCACTCACTTACTGACGGGCACTTAGGCTGTTTCCAGCACCTGGCTATTGTAAAGAACAGTGCTATGAACATACGGGTGCATAATTTCTTTTGAATAGGTTTTTCAGGATTCTGAGGATATAATCCCAGCAGTGGAATCACTGGGTCAAAAGGCAGTTATATTTTTGGTGTTTTGAGGAAATTCCATTCTATTTTCCACAGTGGCTGCACCAGTCTGTGTTCCTACCAACAGTGCACCAGGGTTCCCTTTTCTCCATGTCCTCCTCAGCACTTGCTGTTTGTTGATGTATTAATGTGAAGTGGTGGTGAGGTATCTGATTGTAGTCTTAATTTGCATCTCTTTGATAGCTAGTGATGTTGAGCATGCTTTCATATGTCTATGGGCCATCCGTTTTTCCTCCTTAAAGAAGTGTTTATTCAGGTCCTTTGCCCATTTTTTAAATTAGATTGTCTTTCTAGTGTTGATTTGAATGAGATCTTTATATATTTTGGAGATCAAACCCTTGTCCGACGTATCTGGCAAATATGTTTTCCTGTAGAGTTGGTTCCCTTTTCATTTTGATGATGGTTTCTTTAGCCATGCAGAAGCTTTATAGTTTGATGCAGTCTCATTTGTTTGTTTTTTTTATTTCCCTTACCCTGGGATGTATATTGACAAAAATATTGCTGTGTGAGATATCTGAAATTTTACTGATGATGTTTTCCTCCAGGATTTTTATGGTGCCATGACTTATATTTAAATCTTTTATCTATCTTGAGTTTATTCTGGTGTATGGTGTAAATTGGTTGTCTAGTTTAATTTTTTTGCACATACCTGTCCAGATCTCCCAATACCATTTATTGAAGAGACCATTTTCACTCCATTCTATGCTCCTGTGCCCTTTGTCAAATATTAATTGACCATAGATACATGGGTTTATCCCTGGGCTCTCTATTCTGTTCCATTGCCAGTACAGACTATTTTTATTACAGTGGCCTTGTAGTATAGTTGATAACAGGCCTTATTATAGGTCTATAATCTTGAACCAGTAAGCACTTTTCAATGTAAGTTAAACTTCCTATGTTATAGATATTAAATTTGAATCTATTTGAATTTATGACCTGACAAGGGAATTTCTTAATTTCTCTTATGGAAACCATTTACAACAGCACAAAAGAGATTGGTCTTTAATTCTTTAGTCACTCTTTTTTTGACAGTATGTACCAGATACTCATTAACGAGCCCTTACACAAGGACTTTATTCTTTATCAGCCAACTATAACTTGAATCCTCAGAACTGTGGCATCATTTGTTAAATTTATTTGTTAATAACTTGCTCATAGAATATCTGCTCTGTCCCTGACTATAGACTCTAAATGATGATGTTGAGCCAAACAGGAAAAAAAATAATTAAAAGCAACTTTTTTCTAGAACTCTCTTCCCAATATCATAGAATGGAGTAAAACAAGGAAAATTAGAGTGTAAGTTATTAATATGGGTTCTATAACAACCAACGAATTGATAGACCTATATGTCTGTAAGTTGATTTTAAAATGTATAATTTTTCGACATGTCTCCCAAAATAGGAGTCAGCTGATTACCCTCACTAAATCCTTTTTGATTTGTTTTCCTTCAGTCATGTAAAGTCTACCCATCATATTTCAAATTACTGTTTGTGCTTTAAGCTGACTTTTACTGGAGCCAGTAAGCAAGTTCCATTCATCTTTCTATCACCTCAACCCCTAGCACAGTACTTTAATTTAGGATGTAAAAAGAGGATATTATTTGTAGCGTGAACAACCTGTTGAATCAAGCATTACAGCTTCACAAATGAGTCTTGTAGCAGTAGGATTTGGAGCACATTTATTATTTTGGATTTAGAAGTAATTAATAGTTTTAGTGAATTGCACCACACTATTCATGCTTTCTTAGTGGCAAAATTAAACATATGTACTTTTTGTTACATTTTATTGTTCTGTTTTATATTTACTGATTATTTGTTGGGTATATTTTTTCATTGGTTTAAATTTATATTAATTTACAAAGACAAAAATAAATTAGACTGAACATAGAGAGAATTAGAAAATGGCAGAACCTTTGAGACACTTCTTAGATATAAATATAAAAGATTGATTTAGCTCTTTGTCCTTATAGGCTTTCTGACTGATCTTTAAAAATACTGTCATACCGTGTTCCCAATTTAAAATTTTACAAAATCCTAAAATGGTGTGGAAACCACTAATTTAGTTTTTGGCGCACAGAATTAAACTAGAGGGTGCTAAAATTTGTGCCAATGATGAATCGTGTCCCTACGAAAAGTTGTGGGGAAGGAAATTTCGACGGAATTCTCTGTTGCCCTATCCTTGCAACAACTAGTTATTTGTTCTGATGAGAGATATACAGTTATGATGTCTGGGTTTGCAGAATAAATCACTTTCATTCTATTACTAACTATGTTTCTAGTTGAATAAGAAAGACCTTGTTTACCTGGTTTGGTTAACAGTCACTTGGGTCAATCCAGTGAAATAATTGGTCACTGTAATTGGAACAGTATATATGAAAGCTTTCAGAAAGCCATAAAATATTATAAATTTTTCAAGGTATTATTTATTATACTCCTATAAAGTATAATAAAAACTTGTCCAGTTTGGTGATCTGTGATTGATTTGGTGATCATCCCAAATCAATCACAAATCTGGGAAAGAAAACCTAATAATGTATACAGCTATTTTTAAAAAATTTTACTATCCTAGATTGTTTGCTCTTAACTGTTTATGGAAATGTGTTTTGTTGATAACATGAGAAAATGAAAATGTGGAGATCTATTAATAAGATAAATACATTTGCATTATAGATATCCTTTTCCATGGCAAATCATTATCACATTTGGGCTTTTTCTGCTATTACTTACTATTTAAATAATGTGGTAGAAGTAACCAGAATGACGAGGTGAAAATGATCATCGGTGTTTCTGTGTGTGTGCATGCACACAGTAGAGAGAGGGATAGAAAGGAAGGGCATTGTGTTCCTAAATTATGATTGTCAAAAGACAAATTAAAAATTACTGGAAAACTTCTGTAGGCAAATTGATTAAACTGGACTCATTTAATTATGTAACACCAAAGTAGAAACAATGATTGTCGCAAGAGAGACCAAGATCAAGGAATAGTTTTTATAGTCTTTACAGCTATAACTATATAGCTATAGATAGGTATAGACTTGGTTATGAATATATAAATATATACAGAGGCTGATTGGATTTAACTTATTTGGAAGGAATAGAAAATAGCTTCAGTATTGGAGATTACTTCCTAAATCTACACATGACTTCTCAAGGACCATACAAATATTTGTAACACCTAGAGACAACTTCACACATCTAGCTGTATGCTATACTATGAATTCACATTTTCTGTAAACTAAAAACCTCATCATGCTAGTGGATTTTTTAGTTTCTTACACCAAACATTGCTCCAAATTGAGTGCACCCTTAAACACATCAAATTAGTTTTTAATTTCAGACAGTATATATTCAATTCTAGAATGTCCATTTGATTCTTTTTATATGCTCCAATTGTTGAAAGGCTGTATCTTTTAATTCATTTTGTAAATTTTTTAATCATAAAAGTGATACCCAAGATCACTAGATTCTCCAAGCTTTTCTTAACACTGGACAGTAAAGAGAATCCCAGGTACAAGCAGTATCTGAAGATTATGCCATTAATGTTTTAAATTTTTATGCTGTCTGCAGAATGTGTTACCTTTCTCATTAAACCTGTTTTGTAATAAACCTGAGTATTCTCAGTAACACTCGGTCCACAGGCTAAACGACCAGGCAAAACAGCAAGACGGAGAAACCGCACAGGGTGCTGGCACTGGTTCACTCCTGGGGCCAGCCCCGGCGCTGACACAGCAGAAGAATGGCTTAGCCAAATTGAAATAACAGTATTCTGCTGACTGAATCTTCTATTTGGTGCAAAAATAACTGGTAATTTCTGTTAGAGAACAATGCCTTTATATTTCAAAGAATGTGGTTCAGTCCACTACACCGCAGGTAAAATAGGCTAAAAATCCAGGATGAAACTTTTTCAGTTGGTCAATGTTTTCTTTGAAGGCAATAAAACTATTTCCGTGTTCAACAAGTCAACCAGTGCTGCTTCTGCTTAAATTTACAACAATTGATTCACAAATCTTTGCAAGGGTAGAGTGTCTCAAGATTTTTTTTCCCCAGACTGAGTTACTTGGCATTATTCTACCATTCAGGGCATTGTATTTAGAAACAAGTTCTATCTCAAAAAGGCACAGTATCATTCTGTAAGATCATGATTTACTGATGGTTTCTTAGACAGGTACACCCAACACCTTAAAGAAGTCTCCAGATAAAATACAAATGCCATCAAGACCCACCAAAGTAGGCTCATGCTTATTTGCTTATTACAAACTTTGGCAAAAATTGTGACAGAGCACAAGGACAAGGGCGCCTTTTGATCTGCTCACTGGGTGGCAGCAGGGGATGCGAGGGTTGGGGGGATGGAGTAGGAAACCCATGGCATTGCTGAGGAGTCAGCTGGGCCTCTCTACCCCCACAAGAAAACAGACTTCATTTTCATTTTTTGCAGTTGTCCTAGAGTTTACAATTTACATTAGTTTTTTTTATTATTATTATTTCTCTTTATGGTTCAGTTTGAGAAGTTTCTACTGACAAATCTTCAAACTCACTGATTCCTTCCTTGGCCATGACCACCGAAGACACCTATAAGGAAGGGAGGGAGGCTAGATTAGATAGAGGAAGAAAGGGATCTGTCATGAAGCCACACCAGGGCTCTCAAATGATCACAAGGAGCTCTGGATATGGGATGGTCCTTCAAAGAGGGCATGCACCGAGGCAAGAGGGCCAGGCCTTAGTACTCTCACCCTGACAAAACAGTGACTCTAGGGACAAATTTGGGAGAGGCACTCAACTCTAGAGAGACTGATTGTGAGCTGCTGGAAGCCAACAGGACCAGCAACTGGGGAAACTACAATGACACATGCACTTAAATAACTATCTGGTGGTGTAGTATCTCCAGATAGTTGCCCACGTCCATTCTAACTTCGAGTTGAGCTGTTTTGATGGTTTTAGTTGCATTTTAAATTCACCCTCACTTACATACAGTAAAATAATGTAGTTTTCCTGGAGAAGAGGGTTATTTGAGGACTCAATGAAATAATGTAAACGAAAAAAGCACTCAGCATAGTTATGGGCATGTAGGAAGTACTTGATCAATGTTAAGTGTGTGTGTGTGTGTGTGTGTGTGTGTGTGTGTGTGTGTGTGTGTGAGAGAGAGAGAGACTGTATCTGGTTTGGTTTTGTTTTTGCTTGTGTTTTGTTTCATTTTTCTGTTAAAAATTAGAATTAGACTCTTATCTCTCAGGAAAAAAATTTTATTTTATTGTAGAGGTACACAATAATGTTAAACTTAGTTTGGATTTTTTAATTGAAGAACTATTCTAAAATGAGTAGGCATTGTAACAAAGCTTTTTTTCTCTCATGTTCAAATCTTTTAAAATATTTTTAAAACTATTATTACTTTTTTGTTTTATATTCCACATAGGAGTGAAATCACATAGATTTTGGTCCTTTTTCATCTGACTTTCTTCATTTACCACAATATCCTTAAAATGCATTTATGTTGTCATCACAAATGGCAATATTTCATAATTTCTGTATCTGAGTAAGATGTGGTATATTTATATAGGGTGGGACAAGATTAGTTGTTCATATGGAAATAATATAATAATTAATAATTATATAAAAATAAACTGTATTTTGTGTACTCACAAGTATATACCTACTTTTGCCCTACCCTGTACAATGGAATACTATTCAAATCTCTTTTAATGCAGTGTTTACCAGTTTTTTCTCCTCAGCTCTTTAAAATTGTTTGATTTGGACTCATTTGGGGAAATTTGAATCAACATTTTTTATTGTGTTGAGAAAGAGAATTTCTTCTGGTAATGATGACTGAAAGATTACTTTCTTTCTGTCAGCCAAATAAATTTGAAATAAAGTTGAGTGAGTGATTTTTTTATTAGTCTGTGAAAAGGCTATTTATTTCCACATGTAATTAGAAAACAAGTAATTCTAACTTAATGAAATAAAACCAACTTTGAAAACAAATAGGACTCATCTGCAGTTCCAGCTAAATTAGATATTGAAAAATACTTCCATTTTGATGTGTTTTGAAATGTTTACTGAAATTACAGATATAATATCTCAAAGAACTAAGATAAAAGCTTTGATCAGAGGAGGAAATGTATGTGTATAGATGACATCTCAAGAAGCTCAAACTCTCTTTGCCATTTTAAGCTTTCTTTTATTTATAAGCCAATGATGTTAAATAATGCAAGAAAATTGAATTTACACCTGATATCATGGAAATGTTAAATTTCCTGAGAATTGAGTGTAAGTTCTTTACAATTTGTACAGTAGGTCAAATTGATGTTGTGATTCATGAGAGTTAAATGTTTTATTTGATAGATGTAGAAAACCAAGATTGTCTCTGGCTGAAGTTTAAAATAAGTTATAAATAAGGTCTGATGTTAACAGCAAGGATTTGTGCTAACCATAAACACAAAACAACTCACATTAATACATTAGAGTCATGAACTAACTACATTACATCAAACTTAAACTGTCCTTTAAAACAAAGAATAGGCAGTTAAAATCAATTCAACTAAAAGAAAATCTATTTCACACACACACTGTTGAATAGAAAAATAATAAGAAAATATTATTACTGTCACATAGAATCATTGCCTTAGAGGTTGAAGATAATGGTTTTCCTATGCTTTTTGTTGTAAGTTAATAGAAGTCCATAAAGTAGGTAATAATGACAAAGAGCAACTGTCCTGGGATTAGAAGGAAATGGATTTCTCTAGCTCTTCATTCAGACAACACATTTGAAACCCTGGAGAATGAGACATTTGGGAATTGTGCTCTGTGTCAAGTAGAAACTAAAAAACTAAAACAAAAACATCCCAGTTTTTTATAAAAGTCACTTTCTCTAACTTACTCACAGCCTTGATTGAGAACATAAATCTATTAACAGTCTACTGTTTGGGGGACAATCTGTGGTTTACTCTTCTTGCTTTTTTTTCTTTCTTTTCTTAAAAACTTACTACATTAGTTTCAGTCCTGAAAGCAGAGCCTGAAACAAAGATTTGATTGCCAGTAATTCTGAGGAGCTTCTGATTTTAAGGGACAGAAGCACAGAACATGGGAAGAGAAAACGGAAAGGTAAAAAAGCTTATTCCAAGATGCATTATCAAGTTGGCCACCAATCAAATGGTGGGCACTGAAGCTCATGGCACATTCTGAGAAGCCTTATGAGATGAGTCAGAGCTATTTGCCTGGGGGATGAAAGACAAAAGTAGCTCACTATCAGTTCCCACCCCCATTTGGACAAGGTGAACTCCCTAAATATTAACTGACCAGCACTTCTGAATGCTTTGCAGGGTCCCAAGAATGCCATACATAGTGTGTCAGAGAATTCTCAGGGCAGTCAAAGGTTGGTACCTGACCCAAACAGATACTGTTGGATTTCATTTGCCAGAAGCTTGGCTGGAGATGGTCACCTCACTGAAGCAGAGGCAGAGTGCCCAGGGGGGCCCAGAACATGGGAAGGTGGGCACCACAGTTGTCTGAGACACCTTTCTTCTTCCTTATGCATGCAGTCTGGATTCTTTTAAACACCCATTAGGGTTTCCAAACATCTCATTCTTGTTGCCATTTTCCACATCCCAAGGGGATTTTATCTCTCATGTATGACGCTTATTTTTCTGACACCAGATAAAACAAGATAGAGATATGTTTAACCTTAAATACTTAAAACAATTTTAATAGCAGCTTTAAAGAGAGCCCACACAGCAAAATTTTGAATCCCTCTACCTTATTCAAGGGTACCCATCAACTCAAGGAATGCTATTCTTGGTTTTCCCTCATTTATCCCAATCCTAAAATTAGGCAAACGACATGAAACACCATCCTGAGATCCTACCCAATGACACCTAACAATAATTTTTCTACTATTTAAGAACATTTTTGGTTGACTAACATTTGGCAGTTCTGAAAGTAGAAAATATTTCCTCAAATCCTCTGTGTGAGCTAACTAGAATGAAAGCTTCCTTTAACATTTCTCTTTGGAACTGCCATTTACCATCATACGCATTTTATATGTATTTTATTACTGTCCAAAATGCTTGTCTGTGATTGTTTATGAGTCTAAAAACAATTTTAGGTGATTATTTTGTTTCTGTATTTGGAAAATAACATTACATCACTGAGATATGTCAAGCTTATTAACCATGTAACCACCATAATCTTTTGCCCCCTTTCTTGAAGAGGTACAATTTACCCAAAAGACTGAGGAGCAATTTTTTGCCCCCTTTCTTTTTTTTATTCTCTTATGTTTTTTTTTTTATTTTAAATGTTGTTCTTGTACAGTTTTCTGTCTTTTACTCCCATCCCAGCCCACCGCCCCAGCCCTCTCCATCTCCCATCATTTCCACTGCCCCGGCTAGTTTTTGTCCATGTGTCCCTTATACTTGTTGCTCCAAACCCTTCCCCTTTCCCCCTGAAATTCCCTCCCCTCTCCCCTCTGGTGATTATCAGCCCATTCTCAATTTCAGTGTCTTTGATTATATTATGCTTGCTTGTTTGTTTTGTTGATTAGGTTCCTGTTAAAGGTGAGATCATATGGTATTTGTCTTTCACTTCCTGGCTTATTTTGCTTAGCATAATGCTCTCCAGTTCCATCCATGCTGTCTGGAAGGGTAGGAGCTCCTTCTTTCTTTCTGCTGCATAGAATTCCATTGTGTAAATGTACCATAGTTTTTGATCCATTCATTTACTGATGGGCACCTAGGTTGCTTCCAATACTTGGCTATTGTAAATTGTGCTGCTGTGAACATTGGGGTGCATAAGTTCTTTTGGACTGGTGTTTCAGAGTTCTTAGGATATAATCCTAGCAGTGGAATTGCTGGATCAAAAGGTAGATCCATTTTTAGTTTTCTTAGAAAATTCCATACTGTTTTCCATAGTGGTTGTACCAGTCTGCAATTCCACCAGCAGTGCACTAGGACCCCCTTTTCTCCACAACCTCTCCAACACTTGTTGTTTGTTGCTTTCTTTATGATGGTCATTCTGACAGGTGTGAAGTGGTATCTCCTTGTGGTTTTAATTTGCATCTCTCTGATAGCTAGCGATATTGAGCATCTTTGCATGTGTCTCTGGATCCTCTGCATGTCCTCCTTAGAAAAGTGTCTGTTCAAGTCCTTTGCCCATTTTTAATTGGGTTGTTTGTCTTCTTAGAGTGGAGTCGTGTAAGTTCTTTATATATTTTGGAGATAAAACCCTTGTCTGAGGTATCATTGGCAAATATGTTTTCCCATACAGTCGGTTCTCTTTTTATTTTAATACTGTTTTCTTTAGCCATGCAGAAGCTTTTTATTTTGATGAGATCCCATTTGTTTATTTTTTCCTTTATGTCCCTTGCTTTAGGGGACATATCAGTAAAAATGTCACTGCATGAAATATCAGATTTTCCTGCCTATGTTCTCCTCTAGGATTTTAATGGTGTCACAGCTTATATTTAAATCTTTTATCCACCTTGAGTTTATTTTTGTGTATGGTGTAAGTTGGTGCTCGAGTTTCATTTTTTTGCATGTACCTGTCCAGTTCTCCCAACACCACTTGTTGAAGACACTAGTTTTACTCCATTTTATGTTGCTGACTCCTTTGTTGAATATTAATTAACCATAGAGACTTGGATTTATTTCTGGGATCCCCGTTCTATTCCACTGGTCCATGTGCCTGTTTTTATGCCAGTACCAGGCTCTTTTGATTACAGTGGCCCTGTAATACAGTTTGGTAGTAGGTATTATGATACCTCCTACTTTGCTCCTCTTTCTCAAAATTGCTGCAGCTATTCAAGGTTGCTTATGAATCCATATACATTTTTGAAGTGTTTGTTCTATGTCTGTGAAATATGCCATTGGTACTTTAATGAGTATTGCATTGAATCTGTAAATTGCTTTGAGTAGTATGGACATTTTGATGATGTTAATTCTTCCGATCCATGGACACGGTATATGTTTCCATTTGTTTGTGTCTTCCTTGATTTCTTTCTTCAGTGTTGTATAGTTTTCTGTGTAGAGGTCTTTTAGCTCCTTTGTTATGTTTATTCCTAGGTATATTGTTTTTCTTTTTGCTATATCTAATGGGATTTTTTCCTTGACTTCTGCTTCTGCTCTTTCAGTGTTGGTATACAAAAATGCCTTTGATTTCTGGATATTGACATTGTATCCTGCTGTTTGGCCAAATTCATTTATTAAGTCAAGCAGGTTTTCGGCCAAGTCTATAGGATTTTCTATGTACACTATCATGTCATCTGCAAACAATGATAGCTTTGTTTCCTCCTTTCCAATTTGGATGCCTTTTATTTTCTTTTCTTGTCTAATTGCTGTGGCTAAGACTTCCAATATTATATTGAATAGAAGTGGTGAAAGTGGACAACCTTGTGTTGTTCCTGATCTTAGTGGAAAAGATTTTACTTTTTGCCCATTGAGTATGATGTTGGCTGTAGGTCTCTCATATATGGCCTTGATTATGTTGAGGAATGCTCCCTCTATTCCCACTTTGCTGAGTGTTTTTATCATAAATGGGTGCTGTACCTTATCAAATGCCTTTTCCACATCTATTGATATGATCGTGTGATTTTTGTCTTTGCTTTTGTTTATGTGATGTATTACATTCACTGATCTGCAGATGTTGAACCAAACTTGCATCCCTGGGATGAATCCCACTTGGTCATGGTGTATGATCTTTTTAATGCATTGTTGGATGCAGTTTGCCAATATTTTGTTGAGAATTTTAGCGTCTATGTTCATCAGCGATATGGGCCTGAAGTTTTCTTTCTTTGTTGTGTCTTTATCTGGTTTGGGGATTAGGATGATGCTTGCTTCATAAAAAGAGTTTGGGAGTCTTCCATCATTTTGGATTTTTTTGAAAAGTCTGTGAAGGATAGTGGTTAGCTTTTCCTTAAATGCTTTGTAAAATTCTCCTGTGAAAACATCTGGTCCTGGGCTTTTGTGTGTCAGGAGTTTTTTCATTACTGCTTCAGTTTCATCTGCTGTTATTGGTCTATTCAGGTTTTCTACCTCTTCTTCATGGAGTTTTGGGAGACTATATTTTCCAGAAACTTGTCCATTTCACCTGGGTTTTCAAATTTCTTGGCCTACAGTTCTTTGTAGTAATTTCTTACAATCCTTTCTATTTCTGTGGTATCGGTTGTAATCTCTCCTCTTTCATTTCTGATTGTGTTTACTTGGGTCTCTTCTCTTTTTTCTTGATGAGACTGCTTAAAGACTTGTCAATTTTGTTTATCTTTTCAAAGAACCAGCTCCTGGATTCACTGATCCTTAGAATTGTGCTTTTAGTCTCTATGTCATTTAATTCTGCTCTGATCTTGGTTATTTCCTTCCTTCTACTTCTTCTGGGCTGTCTTTGTTGTTGTTCCTTAAGTTCTTGTAGGCATAGGGTTAAGTTGTTTGTTTGAAATATTTCTGTGTTTTTTAGGTAGGCCTGTATCACTATGAACTTCCCTCTGAGGACTACCTTTGCTGTGTCCCATAAGTTTTGGGTCGTTGTGAGTTCATTTTTGTTTGTTTCCAGAAACTTTTTGATTTCCTCCCTAATTTCATTCTTGACCCATTCATTGTTTAATAGCATGCTATTCAATCTCCATGATCTTGAGTACTTTGGGTTTTTCCCCTTGGGGTTGGTTTCTAGTTTCAGTCCCTTGTGGTCAGAGAAAAAGCTTGGTAATATTTCAATTTTCTTGAATTTGCTGAGGCTTGTTTTGTGTCCTATCATGTGGTCTATCTTTGAAAATGTTCCATGTGCATTTGAAAAGAATGTGTATTAAGATTCTTTGGGATGAAGGGCTCTATATATATCAGTTAATCCCATTTCATCCAGAATGTTGTTCAATGCCACAATATCTTTGTTGAATTTTGTTTGGAAGATCTGTCCATTTTTGACAGTGGGGTGTTAAAATCCCCTACTATAATTGTATTGCTGTCAATATCTTTCTTGAAGTCCTCTAAGATTTTTTTGATGTATTTAGGTGCTCCTATGTTGGGTGCATATATATTTATTATGTTTATGTCTTCTTGGTGGATTCTTCCCTTGAGTATTATGAAATGACCTTCTGGGTCTCTCTTTATGGACCTCTTTTGCAGTCTATTTTGTCTGATATGAGTATTGCTACCCCACGCTTTTTTTTTTTTTTCCTGTCCATTTGCTTGGAAAACTTGTTTCCAGCCCTTCACTTTGAGTCTGTGTAGGTCTTTTGTCCTGAGGTGGGTCTCTTGTAGGCAGCACATGTGTGGGTCATGCTTTCTTATCCATTCAGCTATTCTATGCCTTTTGATTAGAGCATTTAATCCATTTACATCTAAGGTTATCATTGATAGGTACTGATTCATTGCCATGTTCATACCTGTGTTCCTTTCTCTCTCTCTCTCTTTTCCTTCCTTTCCTTAAAGCAGTCCCTTTAGCATTTCTTGAAGAACTGGTTTGGTAGAGGTGAATTCTTTTAAAGTTCTTTTGTCTGGGAACCTCCTTATTTGGCCTTCTATCTTGATTGAAAGCCTTGCTGGGTAAAGTAGTACTGGTTGCTGGCCTTTGGTTCTCATTACTTGGAATATTTCTTGCCATTCTCTTCTGGCTTGGAGCATTTCCATAGAGAAGTCAGCTGCTAACCTTATCGGGGCTCCCTTGTATGTTACTTCCTTTTTCTGCCTTGCTGCCTTTAAGATTCTCTCTTTGTCTTGGAATTTTGATATTTTAATTATGATGTATCTTGAGGTAGGCCCCTTTGGGTTCCTCTTGGTTGGGACTCTCTGTGTTTCCTGGATTTGTGTGACTTTTTCTCTCATCAAATTAGGGAAGTTTTCCATCATTACTTTTTCAAATAAGTTTTCTATCCCTTGCTCCTCTTCTTCTTCTTCTGGTATTCCTATTATGCAGATATTGTTATGTTTCATATTATCTTGCATTTCTCTTAATCACTCTTCATTCTTTTTGAGCCTCTTTTCCTTTTCTTGCTCTTTCTGGATGTTTTTTCCTACTTGGTCCTCCAACTCGCTAATCCGATCTTCCGCTTCATCAATTCTGCTTTTCATTCCTTCCACTGTGTTCTTCAGTTCAGAAATTGTATTCTTCATTTCCTCTCGGCCCTCGTTGATAGTTTCTGTTTCCTTTTTCATTTTGATATAGTTTGCAGTGAGTTCCTCGTAGCTTCCCTGTAGTTTCTGGTAGCTCATTGAGAGCTCATGGAGCTTCCTGACAACCATTGTTTTGAACTCAAAATCTGATAGTTGAGTTGCCTCTGTTTTATTTATCATTCTTTCTGGGGCTTCCTCCTTTCCTTTCATTTGAGGATTGTTTCTTTGTCTTCCCATTGTTTGTGACACTCTTCTTGTTAGCCTCAGCTTCTTAAATTGATCTGTCCTGGCTCCATGGGTTTATGGTGTGAACTTCTGTGGTAGAATACCTGTGAGATGCAGTGGTGCTGTCTCCTTCAGGTATCCTGGTGTTCACAGCTTCCACTGTCTTATCTGTTGAAATGCCCCCTCTTTGGAACCAACTCTGGTTTTATCACAGTTCCAGAGGTTTTTTTGTTTTGTTTTGTTTTTGTCTCACTCATGGGTATTTAAAAAGAGAAAAGAGGAAGAAAAAAATGGAAAGAGAAGAAAGAAGAGAAGAAAGAAAAAGAAAAGAAAAAAGAAGAAGGAAGAAGAGCTAAAATTGGAAAGAAAGGAAGAAGGAATAAAACAAGAAAGAAGTAATGAGAAGGAAAAGGAGTTGAGGGGTAAAACGGTTAAAGTAATAAAAAAGTAGAAAAAATAAAATTAAAAAACAAACAAACAAACAAAAACCAACAACTCTTTCTGTTTTCAATCTTGCCAAGCTGGTTTTTCTGGTCTTGCTGGCTGCAACAGCGGAGGGGTGACAGTATCACTTTTCTCCCTGTTCAGCACTGAGTCATCTTAGTGCTACTGTCCGCAGAGCTAGCCTGGGGCCTCTCCACTCAGGGCCTCAGGTATATGTTCTGAGGAAACATGTGCCTACCCCAGTTGCATGCAGGTGCCTACGATCTGGCATCCACCTGCGGTCACACACGGCACCAATCCTTGCACAGCTGTCCCCGATGGTGTGCGGGCATGGACAGTTGCTCAGCTCTGGCGTGCAGCCCTCCCCGAGCTATGCGTGGGTGTTCACACCCCCAGCTTGTCTGCCATTGAGACCCCAACTCCTCTCTGTGAGATTTCAAGCAATCGGGTTTATCCCGGTGCAGCTAAAACCTTGTTTGGCTGGGGAGGGAGTGGTTGATCTGACTCCCTCCCTAATATGTGGCAAGCCTGGCAAGCACAGGCCCAGGGCCTCAGTCCCCACCCTACTATCCACACTTCCCCTTGGGCTCTTATTGTTCTGAATTACCTTCCTTACCATCTGGTTTTTCAATGTCCACTACAATTTTCAATCTCCTGTTTTCAAATATGCTGTGTTTCTGATTGCTGTTTGCTCTGTTCTGCTGTAAATCGACCAGGTTTTTGTCCCATGTGTAGGGGGAAGTGGAATGTGCTCCCTCCTACCACACCGCCATCTTCCTCTCCACCCACTTTCTTAAAGATCGCCCCACAACACCAGTTTGTAGAGCTACTGCCAGAAGTCAAGACAATAATGGAAGCTTGTTATCAAAAATAAAGGGGACAATCATTGAAAGTTTATGGCTGGGAACAAACAACTAGCTAAGAAGCATGTTTCAATCCTTAAAGTTTAAGTTAAACCAAGCACTCAGTTTCCAGAACTCTTTGGTAAATGTGCCTGATCCGAGCTGCGTCAACTACTTTTCTTTTATCTAACACACTGCTGTCACGTCACTATTGTGCCAGGTGCTGTAGTTGTTATTCTCAGAGGCATTCCTCTTTTCTTTTCACAAAACCTGATTTAGAGTTAGAAACTCTAATGAGTAAACCATAATTTCAGAGTCCAATGTCAAGTCCTGGTAGATCTCCAACAGTTTTCAAATTTCTTATTTTGTCAATACCATTTGTCCGAAAGGATTATCACTATTAAAGACAAAATAAATATATAGAGATACAATTCTCATTCTTGAAGAGATAACTGTATACACGCAAAACATAAGAAAGCTACATAAGAAATGTACAAACATTTACATAATATGCATTTAGGTGTGAAATCTCCCCAGTATCATTGAAATATAAAAAATGTTATTAATGAAAAGTTGTAAAGGGCTAGGGTAAAAAATAGATTGTTTTATGAATTTGGGAGAAGAAACAGAAAGTGGGAGGTTTGAATTTGTACTGGTAGAGAGGGGCAGGAAATGCATTTGTTGTAAACAGTAATACAGAAAGAGTTCCACAAGGCACACAGCATTCTGTTCAGGCACAATGGCATTTTTCTACCTCCTTTAGTCCCTGGTTTTTTCTCCATAGCCATGAGGTCTGGCTCCCATTTGTCTTTCACATCTCCCTTTAGATATCTCTCTGTCATATAATTTAGGTAGATACTTGTCACTTTCTTGTACTGTATTTTATTTTCTTCAAATAATTTGCCTTAAACTGATGTTGTCTTCTTTACTTGTCTTTATTTATTATCTGCCATCCTCCACTAACACATTGGCTTCATGAGAGAACTTCTGTGTCTTCTTTACCAGCTCTATTAAGAGCAACTTGAATAGTTGATAACAAATAGTTGATCAACATGAAGTTGATAACAAATCATATTAAATGAGTTGATGAATGTACCACAAATAACACCAGGACCTTTGCTCTTCCCTGGTGGGCAGTGGGAGTTAAGCATGTCTTTATCTCAAGAGTCTTTGTGTTCACTCATGGTTTCCTTGACCATGATCTTGCTTAACTTAAAATTGATTCAATAAAAATGAAAAAAATGATGAATATTTTATGAGATAAAGTTTTCTTACATCAGTCTTGTAAAGGTGTGAATTTGGCAAAATGGAACACCTAGTCTTTTATATTTACAGTATGATAATTTAACATGTATTATGAACTTTTAAAAAATGTTACAGATTTTCTTTCATTTTCTCTAATACTATTTTATAAGATCCACTATTATTTTAGAGAAATGTTAAGAGTTTTATGTTTTTAAATAAATGTGATTGCCACATTGCTGTCATTAAAATTTCTTTTAAGAAACTATTTGCATAACAAAGTATCTAATAATTTGGTTTGCATTGATTATTGTTTAGTTTTTCTAAAGAGGGATATGCAATTTTATTCTGTGAATCAGGAATAATAGAAACCAAAGAAGTGTTTATCAGGACTTCTAAAAGGAGGGATTTTCCTCACTGATTGAGACAGGAAACATGGAATCCTATGACCCAGTAATTCTCTCATTTGCTTTTGAAGTCACAGACCCCTACTTGCCACCTCCCCTTAAAGATGCATAAGCAATGTGTTAGGGATTGAAGTAAAAAAGATGTGATTGGATAAATGCAAACTTTTCACCACTCCATGAAACAATTCTAATTAATGTCTTAACAATTACAACTTTGTATTTAAAGATAAGCACATTTTTTAAAAGATGTTGAAGAAACTTACTCTACTGCTAAAGAAAAGATAGCTGAGGTTTTTTGATAACTGTTTTTAAGAATATAAAAAGCTCTGTTAAAAAGGTGACCAGATGTTTTCCAATTACGTGGAGACGGAACCAATTTAAATGGTAGCAAATATCAAGAAAAAAAGATGTAAATTATAGCTACAAAATTCTTCACTGGAGAAGGCTACTGAAATAGAAGTTATCTTTTACTAGTTAAATATGGAATTATTTGGACACAGAGGTTAAACAATATAGCTTTGATCAGAGTGTTTCTCCTGGCAAGCAATATACATAAATATAAGGGTCCATCCCCAAATAAAAGAGGTCGACCACTACCACAATAACAAGACATACATGCACATTATAATCCTATTTTCACCTTTTGCCATAATGCTTTTATTTTGAACCCAGAAAAAAGTAATAATAAGGTGAACACAAGCGCAGAAAGTGTGACTAAGTTAGAGAGGTTTAAGGAGATGGAAATAAATAAAGAAGAAGAATTTACAGAAAGTAATCTGTGATTAATAGGAAACCAAAGAACTTCTCTCTGACCCACATCTGAAGTCCTCCACAAATTATCTAGAAAACATCCCAAACAACAGCTCCTTGAAATTAAAGGTAAGCTATTTCATACCTATGCTTTATCTTTTTTCCTTTCCTTTTTTTGTTTAGTTTTTAAGGCAAGGGTTGAAAATGTGCATCTACTCCAAAGGCATAGCTGACCCCAAAATGTATCATGCTCTTACACTAAACTTTGCTGTGCTTTAATTGTGTTGCCATGGCAATCATGCCTTTGCCTGAACAATTAGGAGCTAGCTAGATTGCATGACTTCTCTCTTGAAGTGGAACTGGAAAAACATGTCTCAATAAGGAGTCAAGATTCTTTCAGGGACTCTTTAATGCTAAAGGAATGCCCTTTTGACTTCCACTTCCTCGAGGCTGTAGTTTAGGAGATAAATCTTGGAGTTCATCTAAGAGAAAGAAAGTGTTCCTCTGGGAGGCCAGGCCCCATCTTCTCCCCAGCTAGGAGCTCAGCTCTGCCTTCATTGCATAAGGCATGTTATCATATATTTATATCCTCTCTGCCCCACTCCCACCTTCTATCTCATCTAAGTACAGCCCTAATACTACATTGTATGCTAAGAAATAGATATTAGAAATATGGTCACTTCAAGAGAAGCAGAGAAGAATTATTAGTCATCAAGTATTGTAACTACTATGTACGAGTAGTGACGATTACCTACGCAGAGATGTCATGGGCACCTAATTTGGTGTAGATTTAACTAGCAGTAAAAAGACAATGTAGAGATTGTTGCTTAAAATTACTCTGATTTTCCACATGAGCCATCAAATATCAATAAAAATATATAAATAAATAAATGCATATTACATTTTAAAATAAGTTCAACCTGATGTTTTAAAGCAGGGGTCACAAACTTTTTCTGTAAAGGCCCAGGTAGTAAATATCTTAGCCTCTGTGGGCCATACAGTCTCTGTCACAGCTTCTAATCCTGTCACTGTAGGGCAAAATTGGCCACAGACAATGCATAAAGGTTGTGGCTACTGTCCAGTAAACAAGCAATGGCTAGATTTGACCACCAAGCATTCAGTTTACTAGCCCTCGACTGAAACCGACCCTTTTGGTCATTTCATATTTTTTATTCTCTTAGATATTCTCTCCTTTCACCTGCTTTGTCAAAACCTCAGATAAAGCCCAAGAGAAGGAGGAAAAGCATCTCCCTGTCCAACATCTTCCAAACTCAGGGTCAAGCTTCTTGTCTACCTGCTTCTGCCTCTCCCTGCCGGTTTAAGTTTAAGGCCAGAATAACTATGATCTGTGACTTTCCAGTAAGGACACTCAATGGAGCTGCCTGGCTTCTGTGCATTCCCCTCGGTTCCTTCGGTGCTATGACCTTTAAAGGGACTGGCTGAGGGCAAGCTTAGTCCCATCCCAGACAGTCAAACCCGCAGGGCCACATCATGGCATGGTCTTCCCCACAGGCAAGCTTCCCACCCATACCATATGTAAACCAAGAGCAGCTCAGGGAAGCTGATTATCATGATTTCAGGTGTCTGGCCCTGGATGGTGTATAGCTCAGTGGTTGAGTGCTGACCTTCAATCCAAAGGGCTGCCAGTTGCAGTCAGGGCACATGCCTGGGTTGTGGGCCAGGTACCCAGGAGGGGGTACGGGAGAAGCAACCACACAGCAATGCTTCTCTCCCTCTCTTTCTCCCACCCCTTCCCTCTCTCTAAAAATAAATAGATAAGACCTTTTTTTAAAAAGGGTTCAGGTGTCTGACTGCACTCACCCAGTTGCCTTGGATGGTTCCTATGGTTTTTTAGAGGCCTCCTTGCTCCCCTCTGTGTTTACTGGTACCCTCAACTATCTGACATCCCCCATCCTCAACTTGGGCCAAAATCAAGAGAGCTTCCTTTAGTCTTAGATCTTGATATGTTAAAAAGGGAATATAGACACCTAAAAAATCCTCTCTCAAAATAATATTTGAATTTGAATCTTGTACTACATGTCAGAAGCTGAAATTACATTTTCTCTTTTTTCTCAAATCAGTCCTAACTTACTGACCCACCCTCATGATAGTTTAAGTAGATAAGCCAGTTAGGATAAAGGTCACATACTGAAAAAATTCAAAACAGAAAATGTGTGCATAGTTCCAAACTATTGTTCTGTTATAGGTTACCTTACATTTCTTCAAAACCAGCCTTCTAGGGTCAGTGTTGTTATTCCAGTTCAGTCATAAACTAAGGTGTGGAGAATATATGAATGCTTTCTCAGCTACTGTATAAGGAAAAGGAGACATACCTTAGTCTCTGTCTCCACTCCCACTTCTCACCCCACAGCAGTTCCTGAAGGATGCAGAAGCTAAAGAAAGGTGAAGAGCATAGTTCTGAGTTCTGGCCTCAAAGTCCCCAGTATTAGTTCTGACCACTTGACAACTTAATGAACTCTCAACCTTTGCACAGGATCATTGAGATTAAATGAGATAGTTGTTATGACAGCTTTCTTTTATCAAGAAAGATATGTCTATGTACCAGGCAGTTTCTAAAACACTTCAATTTAGCTCATTTAACTCTCAAAACAATCCTATAATGTATGGATTAAAATGATTCCCATCTATGGACACTGTATAATAAAATCCTCAGCATACAATGTACCATATGGTATAATAAATGTTCAATAATAATAATTATCTGCTTTATTAGTGCTCTTTTGTTAGAATCCTACCCACCAAAAGACATTTCTACAGACATCTGTTTCCCCAAAGCAGAAACAATTCTTGGTAGACAGGCTTTGTTTGCTTACATTGTGGAGGTAAGGGAACTCCATTCTCAAAGGACTGAGTGTCAGACTGAAGAACAAAGTTTGACGTCCACCTACACTGTCATTCTGCTCAGCTCCCATTGTTGACAACTTCTGTGGCTGCGGGCATCAGGACACTCTGGCAGTGTCACGGAGGAAAATGGGGGAGTGAACGTATGTGTACCCAGATGGCTAAGACAAGCTGCTGGGATGATTCAATATCTAGGCGAGACTTTTCTGTTTTCAATTTATTTTTCCATTTGAGTTATTTGTTCCTCCTAATCCACCTGATAAGTTAAATTTGGACTTTTTTTCATTTTGAATTCTTAGTACCACATCTATATCCCCCTATGTCCTGAGAAGAAGAGATACTGTACTATGGAAAAAATCTTGAACCAGAGGCCAAAATATATGATTTGAAGTTTCTGCTGTATCACCAAATATGTGACATTAGTGATCATTTAACTTTGCGTGTCTATTTCATAATTCTATCAAGCTATAAAATGAGATTGTCAGACATTACAAAGATATCTTACAGCTAAAAATTGCCTTAATTATTTTCTGTTATCATCAGTGCAATGCTCAAAAATCTCTTCATTTTTAGTCAATGTAAGACTTGGGAATATTTCCATTGTCAACCACCTGGCAATCATTAATTAAGGAAATCTAACTCCAAGCTTTGAATAATGCCATCATTTGTAGAAATAATTACTAATGAATCTCAATTCTTTGTTTGATTTACTATTTAACAGAATTATAAATGGAAGGTATATAAGTTACTGGTAGAATAACTAATGGTCTTATAACCCTATCAGTATGTTAATCATTTAATATTATAAACAGTTAAAAAGCAGCAATCTCCCTTCTCATCACTGTATGTGAGTTGGCTTTTGAACATAATCTATGTTTGCTTTACCTCAGCATCACTGTTAGCAATTCATAAAATCACATTGTAAAAAATACTATATTGCTTTTGTCTTAAGGATCTCATATGTGTTCAAATTTTATATAATTACCATCTGTAAACAAACAAACAAAAAATGCTTTGCACTTTTCCTAGTTTTGGGATTTCTAAGATTCTGAGTCTTCATACCACAAGGAATAGAAACCCCACTCTCTCAAGCCATTAACCTTATTGTAGTTAGAGATTTCCGGATATTGGGAGTTTGGGTATTGTCATTATATGTTGCATATGACCATAGAAAATGTGTCCCTCTCCACTCCATACAAAGAAAGAAGAAAAAGCCCATGAAGTCAGAATGTTTGCTTGAACTTTAATTCATTCATTCATTCATTCATCCATTTATTTATTCATCGACTCGAATCATAGATATTTGTTCCTCCCATATGCCAGAAACTGTGTGAGGTAGCTAGAATAGAAAGTCAAAATAAATTTATTTGATGCCTCCATGAAGTGTAGGGTGTAATAGGGGAGGAATATATAAAGGCAAAATGACTATGATCTTCTTATAATACAAGTACGTCTGAAAGATGCACAGCAGCTAGGGGAGCACAAAGGAAGAAAGTCCTTTTTAAGTTAAAAAATCTTTTAAAGAATGTATTATTCAACAGGATTTGTACCTTACTTTACTACTTTTTTTTCTTATGAGTTCTTTAAGGAAGCTTAACTGTATTTGTTGTAATACCCATTTATAACATTGTGTCACATAAACATAGAAACTTAAAAATATGTAATGAGCATTTGTTATATGAAAAGCTTCATATCAGTTAATTTGCCAGCTTTGTGAAAAAATGGACTTTCACTACACAAGTACAATGAAAATTAAGAAGATGAAAATAAATGAAAATCACTTACTCCAAAAGAGAACACCAGAAAAATAGGTTTTTAGGAATTGAAGTTTAGGCCCTGGCTGGTGTAGCTCAGTAGATTGAGCGTGGGCCTGTGAACCAAAGGATCACAGTTCAATTCCCAGTCAGGGCACATGCCTGAGTTGCAGGACAAGTTCCCAGCAGGGGATGCATGAGAGGCAACCATACATTGATATTTCTCTCCCTCTCTCCTTCCCTTCCCCTCTAAAGATAAATAAATAAAATCTTAAAGAAAAAAAGAAATTGAATTTTAAAGAGGGGCAAAGCACATAAGAGAAAATGAGTTTCTTAATCTCATGGAGCCAGATTTGCCTAATGAGCATACAGCTATGACAAAATAATTGTCCAGTAATTAAAAGATGAAACAAAATAAAAATTAAATGGAGCAAATTGCCTTTGCACTGTGGCCGATGACAAGCAATGACACATTCGTGCTGCAAAATACTACTTACTTTTTGACTGCTCGGTGGTTAAGTGCATAGGTTATACCATGTAAAATTTCCTGCAACCCTGCCCCACAAAGTAATTACAAAGTTTATTATTGTTACTGCTATATGTGGCAATTTTATATTCGATATTTAAAAAATCTAAGTCTTAAGCCATATACATGTGTGTAGCAAATATTACAGTTCACAATTACTGCAAGTGCTTGCTATGTGTCAGAGCCTGTTCTAAGTAATTTACATGTATCAATTCATTCTACATGTACAAATCTATCATGTACCAGTAGTTATTTTTCTCATTTTGTATTAGAATAACTGAGACATGGAGAGGTTAAGGATGTTGTCTGAAAATATTCACAGAAAGCCAGAGGTAGATCCTGGAGTGGAAACCAAGCATGCTCTGTCCAGATCAGGTTTTCCCAGTGACGGAATAATGGACCATGTGTCCAGAAGCCAGCAGATGGTCTTCCTTTTTACATTTTTTAAAGGTACACTTAGCATGTATTTCACATGGCATGATTTTGAGTCATAGATGAACATATGGTGAGTGAAGCAGTTGTCACCTTTTTATCTACTCCATGGAGACATTTTTAAAGCTAGAAAAAGACAAATAGGTGATATTGTAGAATAACTACTGTGGCTCAGGCATCAAAAACAACACCTAAAACACACTTCTGTGTTTCTCTGCTCTCCACACGGAGAAATAAGATTTTTTTATGCACCAAAAGGTAATGAGTCATATTAACATGTGCACACAGGTAACTTCTTTTTCATTCAGAAAGGAGGGTATGAGATTTTTTATTTTATCCATGTAGAACTATGTATTGAGCAATACAGTAAAGAAAGTACTCTGACAGACATTCGTAATAACAGGTGTGGAAATGTAGAACAATTTGATAGAGAAGCATATTAGTGGACTAGGGCTTCCATAATAAAATACAGCAGATTACATGGCTTAAACAACAGAAATTTATTTTCTCACAATTCTGGAGACTGGAATGGAAGTTCAAGATCAAGGGGTCAGTAGGGTTGGTATTTGCTGAAACCTGTCTCTCCAGGTTGCAGATGGCATGTGACCTCCTCTTTGTGGGTTTGTGGGGGTTGGGGGAGGAGCATGAGCTCTCTAGTGTCTTTTCTTAAAAGGACACTAATCCTATCAGTTTATACCCCACCCTTATAACCAGTTAAGGCCTCAACGTATGACTTTTGGAGGAACAGAAACATTCAGTCCCTAACAGGAGGTAATTATGCATGTGATTTCTTTAAGGATAAACAAAATTAGATCCATGGAAAGTGACAAAAACAATCAGAAGAGGTTATTATTTTTGTTGTTGTTATATGTTAAAGGTATATATGCAGTGAGATGTTAATACATTTGAAAATAGTGCCATGGGCAATTTGGGCAAAATACATATGATCAAAATTAACTCAATAGTAGAAAAATAAATAAATACATAATAAAAGTAATTGGAATTGTCACCAAAGAACTAAAAAAAGGGGGAATCAGGGTGTACTAGTCTCAAAATCTCAAGGAAAGATAAACTTCATGCTGCAAGCGCTTCTCAATAATACTACCTGCTGCATTAAATAAGTATTAATAACAATGCTTAACATTTATTTTGCACTTAAAATTTATTAGGAACAATGCAATGCTTGTATTATTTCATCTAATTCTTTATGTAGCTAGCCTAGTCTTACCACCAAAACTTAATATAGAGGGCTACATAGCAAAAAATATAGTCACTTCTAGAGATGTATGCAAAACTACTCAAATAAAATCAGCACCAATTTGTACAGAAGATTAACATTTTGTCAATAATTTAAGGAAGATTTAAATAAGAAACTAATACATTAAAGACCTAATAAGAAAAATCATACTCTTAGAAGTAAAAGGACATAATGAAAGCAAGTAAGTGAGAAAATAAAATCAGTAATTAACTGAAAGATGAACTAGAATGCAACTTCCTTAACATAAGAACAGTATCTCTACCTCACAAGTACAAATGTGCCAAAGATAGCAATCACCACTCTTATTTTTAACCTTATTCCAGAAATTTCAAGCCATGAAAAATGTATTTACCTATTGAAAATTTAAAATATATATACATTGTTTATAAAAGCTATGAATATATATCTTTTAAAAATATACTACATTTATTATATTTTTCCTTTACCATTTATCCCTTTAATATCCCTGCCCGCCTGCAACCACCACACTGCTGTCCATGTCCATGAGTACTTTTTCCTTTGTTGCTCAGTCCCTCCACTCACTAACCACCCCGCCACTAGCTGTCGTCTGCTTTCCATCTATGAGTCTGTCTTTTGATTGTTAGTTCAGTTTGTTCATTAGATTCCACATATGAGTGGAATCATATGGTATTTGTCTTTCTCTGGTTGGCTTATTTCATTTAGCATACTGTTCTCCAGGTCTATCCATAGATTACCTTGTCACAAAGGGTAAAATTTTATTCTTTATTATAGCCAAGTAGTATTCCACTGTGTAAATGTTCCTTAGCTATTTTACCCACTCACCTACTGATGAGCACTGGAGCTGTTTCCATATCTTGGTGATTGTAAATAATGCTGCAATGAACATAGGTGTGTTTACATTCTTTTGAATTAGTGTTTTGGGTTTCCACAGATAAATACCCAGAAGTGGGATCATTGGATCATAAGGTAGTTCTATTTAAAGACTCAATAAAATCAATATGAATTTTTTAGAATTAGTAGTCCCATAGAGTGTCCCAATAAAGTATAAATTGCAAAATCATTGGTTATGCTTTATTTCAGAAATAATCAAGAAAATGAGGAAATATAAGATACTACCAATCTTTACTCTGGGATATGAACAATGTTAATAGAAAGAAATGTTTTCATTGAGAAGAAAAAATAATTTTGATGTGTCATTGTTTTCAAATATTTAAATAGACATAATAAAATATTTATTCAAAATGCTAACCATTTCTTTTTAAAAGATTTTATTTATTTATTTTTAGAGAGAGGGTAAGGGAAAGGGAAAGAGAGAGAGAGAAACATGAATGTGTGGTTGTCTCTTTTGTACCCCCAACTGGGAACCTGGCCTGCCACCCAGGCACGTGCCTTGACTGGGAATTGAACCGGCAACCCTTTGGTTTGCAGGCCCATGTTCAATTCACTGAGCTACATCAGTTAGAGCTAACCATTTGTTTTTTCAAGGATGGACTTGACAAAAAAATAATTCCAGTATTATTTGGAAGAATAAACAGGACATATAGAATTCAAGAAAAAAATTAGGAAGGGGAAATTAATATAAACAATGTAAATATGACACATCACTATAACCAACAGATAAATCAACAGGATAGATATATATCCTTAAAATAAATTCACAACATCTGAAATTATTTGATAAATAAAGCATAATTAACAATATGCAAAGGAAAGATTACATAATAAATATTGTTGGGAAGAATTGGCTATGTATTTGAAAAATATATTAAGTTTTTTTTACTATATATAAAGTATGTAAATATTTCCAAAGAAGTTAAAAGTCACATACAATGAATTATAATTAAAACTTAGAACAGCATATTGACTTGACTGATCTTTAGTTATGAAATATTTTCTAAGTATACACAAAAAGAAGCAATGGGGAAAGATATATACTTGGCCATGTGAAATTTAAGAATTTTTGTGTACCCAAATCACCCCCAAAAAATCAAAGGACAATTTACCAGAAACTTTGAAACAAATATGAATTTGAAAAATTGAAGGGATATTATCATTGACAATTATAACTGATAAAAAGTTCCTTCAATTCAGCAAATTAAACAGTAAAAGCAGTTTGGAAAATAGACAGTTGATCAATCCAATTATAAATAAATATGCATAATTAGTAAATATAAATGTATTAGTTATCAAAAATTAATAAAATGAAAACCTAGTTATAATTTCAAATTCCGAGAAGCATATATACCTTAAAAGATAATACTCAGAATGTTTAGATTCTGATAGAGTTCTTTCCTTTTTTTTTAAAAAAAAAGATATGAGTTCCTACATCTTTTTTTAAGGATATATATAGCCTTGAAATTGTTCATGCTCTTTCATCTAACTTTCCCCTTTCTCTACATCAGTCCTAGGGAGATAATGCCATCATAGATTCATTGTATAAATTGCATATTGTTATAATATTTACATTCGAACAAAAGTGAAAATATTGGTTATAACTAACAATCAGCAAATGGTGAACATATGGTACATTCATATAGAGAAAGGTTATCATGCCATTAAAAATCAGTTTCTTTTCTTGAGGACATGAGCAAAATGCTCACAACTTAAAGTTAAAAAAATAGGCAAGAGAATGAGATATCTATTTGTTCTCACTATCATGTAAAACATAATAGCATACATTGTTGCTATTAAATCTAGATAAGTAAATAGTTAACTACACAAGTCTATACAAGACTAGAAAAACAAAATATTTCTGTTATTTCTGTGAGTTGTGTTATAGACTGCTTACATTTATTGTGTTTGTGTATTTTCAAAATAGTATACAGTAAACATTAAGCTAATACAAAGGTTCAGATTGTCACATAAGATTCCCATCAATCATCGATTACTTCCTTTCAAACTTTACCAGTATTTCCGACCAGTGAAGAGTCAGTGAGAGGTCCGAAACATCCTGCTAATAATCTCCATAGTCCCTCCTTTCTGCATTACACATTGTCTCTGCTCCACAATAACAGGGGTCCCCAATGTCACCTCACACAGTACAGAGCATTTGTGTTATAAAACATCTCCATTTTACACTTAAGTCAGCTAGCCTGTGATCTCTCCTGACTACCAGGGAGATGCTTCTAGGGAGTGAAAGGAAAGAAAAAAGGTGACCTGGTCTAATGTCCTTGTAAACATGATAGCTTGACCCCCAGGCCAAGAGACTCAATATTTTCTAAATCTAAATGAATGAAGCATGGCTCCTGAAAGCACATCACATAAGCTACACTCTCTTTACTCCTTACTCCCCAACAATTACATTTATAATAAAAATGTTTTTGAAAGATTAAAACATGGGGAAAAAAACATTCAATTCATAGTTTTACTATGAATTGGAGGAGAGCAAGACCAATATCGGTGGTAACAGTTAGTGGTTAATTATAATGAAGTGACAAAAGGAAAGAGAAAGTAAGATTTAATAAATACTATAGCATTGCATTTTAATTGACTAAATATAGTAATTGACTAGACATTGGGTTACGGGAGTGGAAGGAATAATATATGATTTCCAGTTGAAGGCTTACGCAGGTTTGTGGGTGATACGGCTATTTGTAGAGGAAAAATAGGGGCAATGTTTGTGAAGGTGAAGGTCCTTCAACAGAAGATATCATAACTGTGATTATATTTAAATCATAATGAAAAGTAACAATTAGAGATATAGAAGTTGAAGATTCAGGAAAAATCAGAGATAATAACTGGAATGAGATTACTTTGTTTATCTAGATTCCACAATTATGAGGAGAGATCAGCCTTCAATGGGAAAACAGTTGTCTTTTTCCACTGTGGTGTGAGAGGAAGAAACGAACATGTTCTCTTTTAATCTAGTCTCTTACCATGTTTGCCAAATGTGGCATTTTCTTTTGAGCATTCAACTACTTGGTAGTTTAGGGTCATGTAGGCTACAGAGAAAGATGCCAATGGGGTTGGTGTAATTATGTGATATAATACAAGTCCTCCCCTCTATAGACTTGAATATTTGTATCTCTAAGATTAAGCATTTCTCACTTGTGGATTTTTTACTTCTAAATTCCTTCTTTCTGCCCTTTTTCCAATATCATCTTCTGTTAAATATGTTAATCAATCAGTTCATTTTCAGATTATTCAGTTGCGAGTTGATTAAACTGGCTTCTTTCCTACAATCTTTTTGGTCACACTTTTATCATATTGTCTCTTAGGCTGTTGTCTTCTTTGTGGCTAGTCCTTCCTATTTTAGTTCTTACTGTCCTATTTTCTTATTGTAGGATTAACTTGAAGTTTCGGAAGCTCCTCATTAATAACAGTGATGTGTTTTTATTTAATCCTCGTAAAGCTGGTACTAATTATTTTCACATGAGTTCAAAAGATGATCACCCTGCAAAATTTGGTCTGATCAGAAACTGTTGTCATGGCAATGCCCTATCGAATGCAGTATTTATGTCTAGAGATAGATATTTCTTTGTTTTATTCTGGTAACCCTCTTCTTAGTATCTGTTAATGTCTTTTGGTATATGTGATGTTTTGTTTCTGTTTTCATTACTGTAGGAGCAAGAATTTTATGTTGGAAAGGGTAAAGGAAGGCACCAAGGAAAGTAGAGTTCATTTCTCACAGATTCACTCTCTTGCCTGCAAACTGGACTAAACCCTCAGCTGTTAGCAGAGAACCAGAAATTAAGGGCAATGTTCTGGAAGAAATGTAGTGTCTCAGCACAGTCAAAGCTGCTGGAGAGACAAAGTTTGATTCAAACAGCCAGTTTTCCAACTGCAACTGAACCCCCAAACTTTGGCACCCCGAAGGGTAGAGATCAGGGAAAGCTGGATTTGGGATTTAAGACCCACACATTCGACAGGTAGTAGCAGAGATGAGGCTGCATCAAGAGGTTCTCAGACTTGTGGCAGACAAAGACAATGAAGCACAGAGTGGATGGGGACTGCACTGACAGGCAGGTCTAGGGTCCAGATGAAACTCCCACCACCTTTTACAGACACAACTGAGAAACACCTGAAAGAAGAGAAGTTTCCAGTAGTAAGACCAACGGAGAGCAAACCATCATAATGTGCTCATTAAAAGCATATGACTTTATGTAGTACTCTCGTGAGATCCAGGGAGTTTGACATATGAAATTTATAGAGAAGGCATTCTTTTTTCTGTTTTAAGTAATGGTTAGAATGAAAACCTGTAAATACTTTAGAAATATTAACTGATGACTATGTGAACACACTGTAAGACATAACTGAAATTTTAATTAAATTAGTCCTTTTCTCTACCTGTATTGTTTTTGAGCAACTTGGCTCTTTGAGGGAAGTTATTCTTAAAGCTGACTCAACAAAGCAGCCTGTAAGGAATTCATCTGAGAGTGTGACTAGCAGGAGCACACAGTTCTTGAAGAGTCTTTGGATTAGCAATTGTGAATGTGTCAATAATCTTTAGTATTTATTTGTATTATAAACACCCCAATAATATAAGAAAGCTAGACTACTCCCTGTTCTCATCCACACCCTTATACTCTCTTGAGGACAGGAGAGTTACCTAAAACCGCTACTATTCTGGACCCAACATTCTTGGCCACTGGTTTCCAGAAAAACAGCAAAGAGGATATGTATTGGTGAATACAATTTGTTCTAATGAATGGTAAATGACTCCAAAAGGACAGATATTTTAAAAGAAATTTTCATTCCTGTAATTTATAGATTTCTTTGAATTGTAAGCCAGGATCTCAATGTTCAACATGTATTTTTAAAACAACATGTTTTGGAGTCTAGCTACCAGTGTCCACATCTCGACTGACCACTTTGTGATATGCACATCAGTTCCCTCATTTGTAAAAATGAACATACTTATTGTATATATTTAACCTGGTCAATACAGGGTCTAAAGGAACTGATATTTGCCCTGCCTAAGTGGCTCAATTTGTTGGAGCATCATCCCATACACCAAAAGTCGAGGTGTTTGATTCCTGGTCAGGGTGCATAAAGGAGGCAACCAATCTGTTTCTCTCTACATTGATACTTTTCTTTCTTTCTCTCTCTAAGCAGATCCTCAGGTGATAAAATTAATTAATTAATTAATTAATTAATATTTAAGTACTTAGAACCATGTTTGGCACATAGAATGTGATACATATTTATTTGTTAAAAGAACAGAAAGAATTTTGTCCAAAGATTAAATGGTAAAATCTATATAAAAGTCTTAGCCTGGTGCCTAATGAGTGAATGCTCAATAATTGTTAATTACTAGATCACTAAAAATCATTTGTTTCGCAAGGGTATGCCAAGCCTAACTAGGTACTAGGGATTAAATGCTGAGGAAGAATACCCAATACATACCATATAAGCCCAGTTATAGTTAAACAGAGGTGGCAATATTAATTAAATAATCATACAAATACAGGTAAACTTGCTACTGTGGTAACTGCTATGCAAAATGACACATTGTACTATGAGATGTGTACTGGGGCCTTTGGTTTAGTGGGGCAGGAGTATTCGAAAGTTCTCAGGAATCCCTGGATAAGCAATTCTCAGCGAAGCTGAGAGCTGGAAAGTAAAAAGTAGTGAATCAACATAGATTTTCCTGGGAACACAGAGGGAAGAGCTGGTACAGTGACCCCATGCAGGAAGTCCCAGCAAGGCGATGCAGAGAATGCAAAAGGGAGCTCAGTATGCACTCAGGCTGGGGACAGGGGTACAGTCTCCAAGGTGCACAGTGCTTAAACCATATTAAGACTTTTTGACTTTATCTTGAAAGCAATTGGAATTCATTGAAGGTCCCTGAACAGAAGCATAATGTGTGATCTCTGGTTTGAAAAGATCACTCTACTTCTGGGACTCTCCAACTTTAGTGCATGTCAGAATCACTGGAAGGACCCTTTAAACAGGATTGCCTTATCCCAGAGTTTCTGGTACCATTTGTCAGGGTTTGGGTGGGAGAATTTGCATTCCTAACAAGATCCCTGTTGCTGCTGATCATGATGCTGTCAGTCTGGGGACCACATTTTGAGAACAACTCATCCTCTGCACTGTAAATGAAATGAAAGGATTAAAAGTGAGTGCCTGGTAGACCATTTAAAAAGCAGTGTTAGCGGCCTATACAAGAGATGATAGACATTTAACCTATGGAAATGGAGAGAAGTCAACTGATCTAAGGAATGGTTAGGAGGCAAAATTGGCTGGATTTGTTGCTGGGTCGGGTATAAAACTGGAAGGATAGACATATCAAGGGGAATACACTGGGTTAATTGTGCTACTTTGTATATGAGAAGAAGAAAGCCTCATCTTCAGAGTCAGGCGTGCATAGTAATATATCAGGCCAAAATGAGAGTTTTTTTTTTTTTTTTAAAGGCTTTCATTGACTTTCACTGGCTGGCTACTATGGGCTAAAATGTGTTAATAATCATAGAAAGCACTGGAGCTGACAGCCAAGTTATGAAAGACTGTTAGCCTTCAGAGAAGCCAGAAAGCATGTTCTGGGAAAATGCAAAAAAAAAGCAGCACCTGGCTCTCTTCGTGGCATTCCCTATGGGCAGGCAGCACATGGGCCAAGTTACAAGTTACTCTTGGGCTCAGTGTCAGATCTGATTGTTCCTTCTCAGCTGAAACCATAAATAGAACTTCTAATTTGAATAAAGACAATGATTAAGAATTAGTGATTATGAGCAGAGAAGAGAGCAGATAAAAGATCAAACTAAAAAAGGTTAATCCTTGAATCGAAGAGTGAATGTCAGAACTGCCCAAGATGAAGAAGTTTACTGAGCAGGAAAACTGGCAGTTGACGGCTTGCAATCAAAGACAACAGATGTCAGAGAAAAATAAAAGCATGAATAAACAAAGAGAGGGACGTTTCTGAGAACTTTAAAGGTAATATCCTTAAAGATGAAGCCTGAGTGTGTTCTTGGGAATATTCAGGTAAAGGATTGGCAACTAAAACTGGTATATCTTTGTGGCAGCTTCTCCAGTGTTTGGAGAAAGTAAAACAGAGGCTTGTCCCTGGAAATACCAGAGATATATCCAAAGTTCTTTGGGAACGGTTCACAAACACCAATCTATAGCATTCCAGAGATCAACCAGTGTCTTCTTGCCAAAGAGTAAATGGTATCTCTCCCAAAGGCAGGAGGCATTTGGCTTAGGATCTAATGGGAGAATTGTGGGAACTTGGAGCAGGAATGCACAGGAGAAAGGTTCAGTGGAATGTGAGGTGTCAAGGGAATCTTTGAAAGTGAAGCAATGGATATATAAAATTTTATGGTACTTTGAGGCAGAATATATCTCAGTATATAGCATAGAAAGTATAGTGTAAATACAGGGTCCGGCAGAAGTAATGCCTGCTTGAGTGTGGTTGGTAGGATAATAATTTATAGTTTTATTTTGAACATTTCACCTATAATGTCATATGGTGTGTTTGAGTGTGATATTGTTATGTTACAGAATTACATGTTTATGATTTCATAATAAAAGATTTTGTAATAAAAACAGGACATTATTTGTGCCAGACCCTGTATTTATTCTTGAAGGATCTTTAGCATAAAAATTTTGGGTAGAAGTAAAAGCAAAATGATAATAAAAATAAACTGTGGCCCCCCAAAAATAAAACCAGCAAACCTAAATCATAGTATCCAGAGGAAGTTTATAGAATCCCTGATACTGTGCACTAAACACCATAACGATGACATGGAGAACAAACTGCTCCCTGAGCCTGCCTAAACAGAGTACTAATTACTCAGTTAGATACCACCTACCAACCAATACCTGAGCTCTGAGTGCAGTCTGTGGCTTAACATAATGTGAAGATAGTTTTTGCTGTTTTGAGAATTTATATACAGTTTATTTTTAATCCAAGTTATTTGGGCATATTTTGAAAGACTCAAATTATACACTTCATACCCTGCAGAAAGAAAAAAAAAGGAGTGGAGAGATAATCAGGTTTTTTTATTAAAATTATTATTCTTTTGCTTAATTGGAGTTTTTATTTGTTTTTTTTCAAGCAATAAAGTATTTATAACTAATGTAAACCAACTGGAAATGTCTTGCAAGCTTACGGAGTAGCTCATGGAACTGAAGGAATACCTGAAAAACCCAGGCCAGGAAGGCAGGGTCCTGAGTAGCTCTTTGGACCCAGATAGCAGGGTTTACAAAATTGCCTTCTCAGAAAATCTCATTGTGATTAATTAGCTTCAACGTATTTTCCTTTTATCCTTCCACTCAAAGTTCAAATTCCTAGAGAGAGTGAGTTGGAATGACCTGGCTCCCCTGCTTAGCACTGATTAGAAAGGTGTAGTAGCATTCTCTGCCGTCCCAAAGATTGCACACTATAGAGGAAAGGCAGTGTTCCAATAGGAATTTGGAGTGCTATTATCAGAAGAGAGAGCCATTGCCAGGTGGTAAAACATGGCAAATAACTGCCATAGAATCCTTTCAATACAATATGCTTATGGAGTAACATTCTATTAAAAGACTGATTCCATGAAGAACCAAAAGATCCTGATCATTATATTCAACAGAAATTTTTATTATTATTCATAGTGACTTATGTTTTGAATATAGAAGAGATTGTGTGTGTGTGTGTGTGTGTGTGTGTGTGTGTGTGTGGTTAGAAATGGTAACAATTTGCATAGAAATCAGAAGGGATCTATTATTCTAAGAGAGTTTCAGCTATGTTGAGAGCTCTGAGTCTTGACCAATTCCCTTGACCAGGGAATAATAACATAATTGCAAACACATCTTGTACTCTATGGGCCAGGCAGTATCAGAAGCATTTTACAAATATCAATTTATTGAAGGAGGAAAAAGTCACAATGTATCTATATGTGGTAAACTTCTCATCTTTTTTTTTTTACTACTTCTAATTTTAGTTTAACCACCAATTTGTCAACAGTTCATTTCTGGCCTTTGGGGTTGGTCTGAGTTGATCTGAAGAACCCCAAGTGCATCTAAAGTTCTGTTCAAACAGTCTATGACCTGTACACAATTTTACCAATGATAAAAAGTGTCACCTAATCAGGAATAGTTGATTGTGCACCCACACCACAAATAGAGAATATATATTCCACACAATTATTGTGAAAGACACAAGAACTCCAAGGCATAAGGGAAAATCTCTTTCAACCCCACATGCCTGCTAGTGTGAGACATAGAATTACCATTTCTAAAGAAGCTGCCTGTTTTCCTCAGTTTCACAATTCTCTCCCTAATACCCTGAAGTATATTTATGGTTTGAGAGGCACAAGTCAAACCTTTTATATCCCAATCTCTCTTCCATTCCTTAATATTCAGTAGAACATTCTTGAAGTATTACTGAAGGTCGCCTCTTAATGGAAAACAGAATCATATGCATTCCAAGTCTTATCAGGTATTATTTTACTAAACATTCTGTTATTTTTAATGCTAAAGTATTTAAATTACATCTTTCCAAGTACTTGAAACTATTAAAAATAATTGAGAAAGTATATTAGACATTGCACTGTTACAATTTGCCTTACACTGCACGTTTATTGCTGCCCCTGGTGAGGACTGCAGGGATGGCTGTGGGCACTTTAAGAGGAGCCGCCCCAGACCAGTTGGGACCCAAGATGGTGGCGAAGGAATGGGCAGCTACACTAACCTCCTCTCTGCACCAAAATGGAATTACAACTAAATTATAGAAAAGTCGCCTTGAATAGCCAATTGAAGATTAGCTGGACACAAGCCTTGTAACCAGGGACTCACCAAAGAAGCCATGGAGACCGGTAGGAAGGGTGGAGGCGTGAGAGGGCTGGCGGGGTTCCAAAGAGCAGCAGCTCAAGTTCCAGAAAGATACCTCAGCGGGGGGCAGGGAGGTGCTCCCCTGAGAGGTGTGGGGTCTAACCTCAGCATGGGCTCCCCCGCTAGAGCACCAGACCTGGGAAAGGCACCCAAATAAGGTCTGGCTGTGAAAAGCAGCATGGTTTCTGTCTGTCAGGGAGAGACAGCGGGAAATGAGGGTATCCTCTTAAAGGGCCAATGCACAAAATTTTTCTCACAGCCACTTAACCCTGGGCTCTAGAGGAGAGAGGACAACGTGAAATAGAACCACATGAGGAAAGCAGACTAGAACCATTGGATGCCCCTGGAGAGAGTGCTAAAGGGTAGCCACCATGTGCTGAGTCATTCCCCATACTTCAGAAGCCATCTTTCTTGGTCAGAACTATCCCTTCCATGCAGCATCAGCCTAAAGGGAAGCAATAGCCCTACCCACTAGATTCCCTCTCGCCTCACCCTAAGGAACTTCTGCCCTGCTGAGGAGTACAGCTGGAGGCTATTTCAGTGAGTAAGTCCAACTGGGAGCCTGGAAGCAGTGGCAGATCTCTGGGTGCTTTGAGATGTTTGCTGACAAGCCCTGAGCCTGGAGCTGGTGAAAGCTGGCCGTGATGCACACCTTGGTCCTTTCTACATGCACCTAGGCCAGCAGAGGGATCTACAAGCTGTGGATCAGTGACAGCTCCAAACAGGTTATCCAGGGCGGGTCACAGGCAGCATCTGACATAGGACTGCACCAGAGTCCCTCTGAAGAGGCCCAGACCCAATACCCAGTGACCCACTTCAGAAAAAAAACAAAGATCTAATAAGCTTCACAAGCAACATATCCACAGAGAAATCTCAGCAGGCACAATTCACCTTGCTAAGGTGAATTCTGCTCTGTGTGATCAGCACCTGGGTGGCACCATGTTCTCTATATTGGGGGTTGAGCCTCATAGTCAGCTAGACTGAGGGCTGATCTCATGCGTGAACAGGCAAATAGCAATCAAGACTCAATTACAACAGGAGGCTCCATATAACATGCACAAGGGATATTGCTAGAGCACCCAGTTCAGGTGATCAGGGAGTCAGCACCACTGCATAAGGCAACCCTACCAAGACTGGGAGTCATAGCAGATCTGCCTAGAAACAAACACAAACTGGCAGCCAAAATGGAAAACAAAGAAATAGCCCCCAAATTAAAGAACAAAAGAAATCTCCAGAGAAGAGCTAAATGAAATAAAGACAAAAAATTTAAACAGATACAGAGTTCAAAGTAATGATTATAAGGATGCTCAACAGCATAAAGAAAGGACATAGTAACCATAAAAAGGGACCAGTCAAAAACAAAGAATGCAATATCTGAAAAAAATAATATACTGGCAGGAAAAACAGTAGGTTAGATAAAGCAGAAGACTGAGTCAGCAATTTAGAAAACACAGTAGAAAAATAAAACACCTTGTTAGAGCAATAAAAAGGAAAAAAAGAATTTAAAAAAGGATAGTTTAAGGAAACTTTGGGACAAAATGAAGCATAGCAACATCCACATTATATGGGTACAGAAGGAGAAGACAGAAAGCAAGGGATCAAGAACATGTTTGAAGAAATATGACCAAAAGTTTCCCTAACCTGGTTAAGAAAAAGGATAAACAAGTCCAGAAAGTGCAGAGTCCCAAACAAGATAACTCCAAAGATGCCACAGCAAGATGCATCATAATTTAAATGTTAAAAAGAAAGAAAATCTTAAAAGCTATAAGAGAAAAAAGGGGTTAGTACCTACAAGGGAGCTCGCATAAGATTGTCAGCTGATTTCTCAACAGAAACATTTCAGGCCAGAAGGGACTGGCATGAAATATTCAAAGTCATGAAAAGGAAGGACCTACAACTAATGCTACTTCACCCAGCAAACCTATCATTTAATATTGAAGGAGAAATAAAGAGTTTTCCAGGCAAGAAAAAGCCAGCATTATCCTAATTCAAAAACCAGATAAAAACATTACAAAAAAAGAAAATTATAAGCCAATATCCCTGATGAAGATAAATGCTAAAATCCTCAAGACAATATTAGCAAACCCAGATCCAGCAATGCATTAAAGAGACCATACAAAATGATCAAGAAGGATTTATTCTGGGGATGAAATATTGGTGCAATATCTGCCAATCAATAAATGTAATGCATCACATAAACAAAATGAAAGATAAAAATCACATGATTATATCAATAGATGCAGAAAAAGCATCTGATAAAATCCACCACCCATTTAAGATAAAAACTCTCAGCAATGTGGGAGTAGAGGGTACATACCTCAAGGGTACCTAATAAAGGTCACATATGACAAACTCACTGCCAGCATCATACTCATGGTCAAAAACTACAAGTGTTCCCCTTATGTTTGGGAACAAGACTGTACCACTCTTATTCAACATAGTACTAAAAATCCTAGCCACAGCAATCAGACAAGAAGACATAAAAGGCATCCAATTTGGAAAAATAGAAGTAAAACTCTCATCACTTGTAGAGGACAAGATACTGTATATAGAGGATCCTAAAAATTACACCAAAAAACTACTAGAACTGATAAATAAATTCAGTAAAGTAGCAGGATACAAAATAAATACCCTGAAATTAATTGCATTTTTATATGCCAATAATGAACTATCAGAGCAACTAAGAAAACAACCCTATTTATAATTGCTTCAAAAATAATAAAATACCTACAAATAAATTTAACCAAGAATATAAAAGACCACCCTGGCTGGTGTGACTGAGTGGATTGAGTGCCAGCCTAGGAAACAAAGGGTCACTGATCCGATTCCAAGTCATGGTTCATGCCTGGGTTGCAGGCCAGGTACCCAGTAGGGGGCATGTGAGAGGCAACCACAACCACATATTGACATTTCTTTCTCTCTCTCCCTCCCTTCTCCTCTGTCTAAAAATAAATAAAAATATTTTTAAAAAGAATGTAAAAGACCTATAGTCAGAAAATTCTAACACACTGAAGAAATTGAACATGATGCAAATAAGTGTAATCATATACCATGTTAATGGATAGGAAGAATTAACATCATTAAAATGTTCTTACTATTCAAGGAGATCTACAGAATGAACCAATCCCTATCAAGATAACAATGGCATATTTCAAACAACTAAAACAAATATTTCAAACATTTATATGAAACCAGAAAAGTCCCTGAATAACAACATTGATCTTGAGAAGAATAAAGTTGGAGGAATCACACTACCTAATATCAAACTATACCACAAGGCCACAGTAATCAAAACAACATGGTACTAGCATATAAACAGACATATAGATCAATGGAACAAAATAGAGTGCCCGGAAATAAAATGATGCCTTTATTGTCAATTAATATTTGACAGAGGAAGCAAGTACATACAATGGGCTAACGATAGTCTTTCAATAGTGGTGTTGGGAAAATTGGGTGGTTAAATGTAGAAAAAAATGAAACTTAACCACCTTCTTACACTACACACAAGAATAAAGTCAAAAATGGATTAAAGACTTAAATGTTAGAATCGAAACCATAACAATAGTAAAAAAAATCATAGGCAGCAAAATCCTGGACATTTCTCAAAGCAATGTTTTTTTCTGATATATCTACTCAGGCAAGGGAAATAAATAAATAAATAAATAAATAAATAAGAGGGACTACATCAAACAAAAAGATTTTGCACAACAAAGGAATCCATCAACAATATGTTCTACCATAAAATGGGAGAACATATGCACCAAAGATACATCTGTAAAGGGTTAATATCCATAATTTATAAAGAACCTATAAACCTCAACACCCAAAAAACAATCCATTTTTTTAAAATGGGCAAAGAACCTGAATAAACACTTTTCCAAAGAGGAAATACAAAGAGCCAATAGACATGATAAGATGCCCAATGTCACTAATCATCAGAAAAATTCAAATTAAAACCAAAATGAGGTATCACCTCACACCTGTCAGAATGACTATCATCAATAAACCAACAAACAAGTGTTGGCAAGGATGTGGGGAAAAGGGAACACTTGTGCACTGTTGGTAGGAGTGCAGATTGGTGCAGACACTGGAAAGGTGTATGAAGTTACTGCAAAAAAAATGGAATTGCCCTAGGACCCAGTGATTCCACTTCTGGGAATTTATCCAAAGAAACCCAAAACAGTAATTCAAAAGAATATATGTAGCCCTATTTCATTGTGGTGATATTTACAGCTGACAAGATTTAGAAGCTCAAGTGTCCATCAGAACATGAGTGGCTAAAACAGCTATGGTACATTTATGCAATGGAATACTATTTTGGCTTTAAAAAAAAAAAGGAAAATTTTATACTTTGTGATAGCATGGATGGACCTGGAGAGCATTATGCTAAGTGAAAAAAGCCAGTCAGAGAAAAAACAAATGCCATGTGATTCACTTGTATGTCCAATGAACAAAATGAACTAACAAGTGAAGTAGAGGCAGACTCCTAGGTACAGAACAGACCAACAGCTCTCACCATGGGTCAGGCATGTGGTGGCCAAGGATGTGGAGGGATTGAGCAAAAAAAGAAAAAAAGAGTAAGAACTTAAGAAAACAGATAACAGCATGGTGATTGCAGTGGCAAGGGCAGTGGGTGGAGGTGGAAGAGTATAGGGAGAATAAATGGTGATGGGGAAAAAAGACATATTGGGTATCCAACTGAATTTTAGTTGCGAGGAATAGGTGAAAAGGTTTCTGTCAAGCAGATGACAATTTAGCTACAAGAGGCAAACTTTTCTGACAGTTTCTGAACAAAGCAGGGTTTACTGAGTAACTGCCCCTACAGTTTAGTAATTGACCCTGACAATAGTGAAAATTTGAGGAGAGAAGGTGTGCAGAGTGGTAACTAAAAACAAACAAACAAACAAAAAAATACCTCAACTAATACAAAATGTCCAGGCACACAGTAGACAGAATATTATTTCTGCCTTGTCACCAATTCTTTCTCATTTGGCTAAAAAAGGGTCATGGAATTAAAATGTTTTAGATGCTGCCTCTGAGACACTTACTGAGAGGCAAACATGGGTGATTTTGCCCATCTAGTGATAAGAATACCTGTATATCAATTTTTATAGTAGTTGTTCAATAGAGAGATACATGTTAAATGTACCAAGAAAGCAACTATGCATATATTCATTCATTCATATTTAGTTCATTTTGTCTTAGCTAGTTACCATGCATTCTACCTTGCATGTAGTTGGTGACTCAACAGTCATTCAAGCCACATATAGAGCCTTTGCTAAGTCTAATCATGTTCAGTAAAGGTTAATGTTACTCCATTTAAAAAGGAGATACTCCCAGTAAATGTTCTCAGTCTGTAGATCCCAGGGTCTGGAGAAAAACAATTCTCAAACTAGATAAATATGGAATGTAGGGTCAAATGTGACTAAACTTCCATAAATCTGTTCTTGAATTGCATCATTATAAATTTTCAATACCCTTTATTGCTAAATTTCTGTATTTTTGCATTTGTGTTCATAAGTGAAATAAAACTTTTTTAGTTTTTCATATCTTCTTTTGGTAAAATAATAATTAGCTTCATATAAGTTAAGCTTCTTTACTTATTTTCTGTTTTCTAAATGATTTTTAAGTGACAATAGTATTCTCTATTCTTTGAATTCATGATATCACTCTTGCAAAACTATGTAGGTCTAGAGTTTGTTTTTAGTTACCATTTATAAATTCTATTTCTTTAACTGTTATTTGCTTAATCATTGTTTCTGATTAAAATTGGCTTTTTTTCTATTTGTGCAGAAATACAACCATTTATCTCATTAGGTTTGCAAACTTATTACCATAAAATTATTTAAAATAGTAATTTCTGTTTTTTCTATGATAAATCAATAAATTACCCTTTTTGTTATTTAGTTTGATTTTCTCTTCTTGACTATCCTTGCCTAATGTTTTACCATAGTATTTTTTCCAGTTTTATTGAATTATAATTGACATATAGCATAGTATTATTTTAAGTTGTTCAACAAATAATTTGATCTATGTGTATGTTGTGAAATGATTAGCACAGTAAGTTCAGTTAACATCCATCACCTTGCACAGTTATATGTGATATTATCTCAAATTTCTGCTCTGCATTTTGTTGAATTTTATCCATACCTCAATTCTTTATACTTTATATCCTTGCACCATTGTTCTCTGTCCAGCTTGTTGAGTGGTCTATTTGTTAATTTTCTGAAAACTGTACAAACCTATAAATTTCCTTATAAGTACTGTTCTAACCGCATATTACAAAATGGGATAAGTAGTACTTTCGATGTTATTTAGTTCTAAATAATTGAGATTTCCTTCATGTTCCTTTTTTATTTTATCTATTGTTCAAGAGTTCATTAATACTTCCTGGCATAGTTAGTATACAGATTTTGTTCCCCTTGTTATTGACTTCACAGTTTTGAAGCTAATTCTCACAATAAGTCTCAGTCTTTGATTCCAATAATTCTCATCTAGCATTGTGTCCAAGGTAAAATGTCCAGAATCTTTGGACTCACAAAATCAAGCTTTACTACATAGAAAATATCATAGGTCTTAAGAAAAACTATATAACAAAAATAAGATTTTTCAATGTTCACATAAATTTAGATATTTAAATAAAGAACCCCCTTTTACTTTAATATTTTCCATGTAATGTTTCTACACTAGTTTGATCAACATTTCAAAATAGTTTAATGCATCTGCAATTGAAAGAGCATATTATTTTGTGAGAATGTAACAGAACCATTTTGAGTTCTATTGCCTGCCACTGAAAAACTATGACTTCCAATGCCAGAGTCTTATGAAAAGGAAGAAACTATTTATTCAGAGGTTAAACATGTTTAGAATAATGGTAGAATTCTGCCATTAAATTCCAATTCCTTTAGAAACAAACAAACAAGAAAAACCCTACCCACAAACACACAATCTTGCCTCCCCTTCACAAACCAGGCCAGTCAGAGGACCATTTCTCAGAAAAATAACTGGAAGTCTGTAGCTTAGCTGGGCAGATTCCCATCTGTATTCTGGCTTCTTCTAGTCATCCATGCTCAGCTAGGTTCCTGCTCTTAATCCAAAACCATATGGCTCCTCCTCATGGTAGACCACTGGGGGTCGTCTGCATCCTTTCAAACCAGGTGGCCAAGACAGCCTTCTCCCTTGCAAGCCACATGGTAAAGAGAGCAACAGCTGCTCTGCACTTGAGTTCAAATCCCAGCATGGATCTTCCTCTGTAACTCTATTTCAATCTCCTCCCACGCTGGGTTACCTCTGCCCTTCCCCATATCTCCTGCCCTTCTTAGCTGCCATTGTTATTCTGGGCAGGCATGGCACTGTGATATAGGAGCCATGTAGGAGCCACCTCCAAGCCTCTCTTGCAGGCACAGTAAACCCCTTACAAATTAGAGTCACATCCATCTCCCTGGCTCTAAAGCAGCAGGCACAGCTACTTAACATTACTAAAATACTGGTCAAGTTCTTTAGATATGCAGAGTGACTCTCAATGACCCTGCTCCACTTGTTTCCCTTTCTCCCAAGCCAGGTTCCTGGGGGAGCTTCCCCATTTGGGGGGACCTTTTGCTTAGCAGCCCATTATAAGGAGAATAATGTGTTTCAATGGGTTCATAAAAATTTGATTGAGACAGTTCTGCAAACATATTACATTTTTTCTTTGTGTTTATAATCATAAGGAAGCATGAATGACAAAGAAAAAACCTTGATGATGCTTCCATTAAAAAAAATTAAGCCCTGACTGGTGTGGCTCAGTGGATTGAGCACCTACCTGCAAACCAAAAGGTTGCTGGTTGGATTCCCAGTCAGGGCACATGCCTGGGTTGCAGGCTAGGTCCCTAGTTGGGGGCATGCAAGAAGCAACTGCATAATGATGTTTCTCTCCCTCTCTCCTTCCCTTCCCCTCTCTAAAAATAAATAAATAAAATATTTTTAAAAATATTTTAAAACTTAACTCATTGTTATAGCTACAATCTGGTAAAATTCATAAGGTGAATATTGTTCTCCATATAATTTAATTATTGATTCAGAATCTACTTACTGTTATTGTATACTAATATTATTTTAATGTTAAGAAAAACTATTTTAGTGCCTCAACACTACCTAAGTGAGAATGTTGTTCTAATGTCAATAAGGTATTTGATTAGCACATCCTAGTAGATAATAGGAAGAACTTAATAAATGTAAACAAAAAATTTTAAATTGAACAATTAGTGGTTTTAATTTAAGTATTTTTTGCATTAGTACACTTAATAAAAAAAACAAAGTCAAAACAAACAAAACCATCAAATCAAGAGTTACCACTTTTTACAAAATGACTATTCTGTTACATTTTTGACAGTGACTATAATCATATACCAAAAATAAATACATAGCATTTTCCTTTTAGAGGCTGGATTTTTTATTAAATTTTGTCTGAACTGCAAGGTTATGTTGCAGTCTCAAAAAGTACCCTTGCAAACAAGTGATTATATCAACTGGAAAATGTTCACAGGTCTGGTGTGGTTTCAGACCACTAAAATTTTTAGCCATAGCTTTGGTGATGATGGTTTTTGTTATGTAGTTTTTTTCAACAAATTAAAATATAAAATGTAAGGATATCATTGGAAAAAATCTAACTTGGCTTGAAGATCACTGGTACATATATACAGGGTCCGACAGAAGTAAGGCCTGCTTGAGTGTGGTTAGTAGAGTAATAATATGGGTGCAATAATGTATAGTCTTAATTTGAACATTTCACTTAAAATATCATATGGTGTGCTTGAGTGTGATATTGTTATGTTAGAGAATTACATACTTAGGATTGTGTAATAAAGAGGCGTTATTTGTGCTGGTCACTGTATAACAACTTCTGACTCATTTGTAGCACATAGGGGGAAATTCATTTTTAAAGCAGTTTTCTTGCCTAAAATGAAAGCTGTATTTTTCTCATGGTTTGATAACACTTAAATGGAGAAAATTCAGTTGATTTTGTGAATAAATGTATTTTAGGATTTACTACCTGTTTATCTCAAATTATACTTATGATTAATTCTTCATCCCTACCCCTACCTACCCATCTATTTTTCTTTTTCTGTTTCATAGGAAAAATTATGACATCAGCATCCAAAGGAATTCTCCGCCCATTTTTAATTGTCTGCATTATCCTGGGCTGCTTTATGGCATGTCTTTTCATTTACATCAAGCCCACCAACAGCTGGATCATCAGTCCAATGGAGTCAACCAGCTCAGTGCTGAAAATGAAAAATTTCTTCTCTACCAAAACTGATTATTTTAATGAAACTACTGTTCTGATTTGGGTGTGGCCATTTGGACAGACCTTTGACCTTACCTCCTGCCAAGCAATGTTCAACATCCAAGGATGCCATCTCACAACAGACCGCTCTCTGTACAACAAATCTCATGCAGTTCTGATCCACCACCGAGACATCAGTTGGGATCTGACTAATTTACCTCAGCAGGGTAGGCCACCCTTCCAGAAATGGATTTGGATGAATTTGGAATCACCAACACACACACCCCAAAAGAGTGGCATTGAGCACCTATTCAATCTCACACTGACTTATCGCCGCGATTCAGATATCCAAGTGCCTTATGGCTTCTTGACGGTGAGCACAAACCCCTTTGTGTTTGAAGTGCCAAGCAAAGAGAAGTTAGTGTGCTGGGTTGTAAGTAACTGGAACCCTGAGCATGCCAGGGTTAAGTATTACAATGAGCTAAGCAAAAGCATTGAAATCCATACTTATGGGCAAGCATTTGGAGAGTATGTGAATGATAAAAATTTGATTCCTACCATATCTACCTGTAAATTTTACCTGTCCTTTGAAAATTCAATCCACAAAGATTACATAACAGAAAAGCTCTACAATGCTCTCCTGGCTGGCTCTGTACCTGTTGTTCTGGGGCCACCTAGGGAAAACTATGAAAATTATATTCCAGCAGACTCATTCATTCATGTGGACGATTTTAACTCTCCCAGTGAGCTAGCAAAGTATCTGAAGGAAGTTGACAAAAACAATAAGTTATACCTTAGTTACTTTAACTGGAGGAAAGATTTCACGGTAAATCTTCCGCGATTTTGGGAATCACATGCATGCTTGGCTTGTGATCATGTGAAAAGGCATCAAGAATATAAGTCTGTTAGTAATTTAGAAAAATGGTTTTGGAATTAGAGTTTTCCAACACTCGCACACCTGCCAAATTATTTTGATGAAATATCATTCAAGTTCTGAAAATGAAAAGAGAGACCACATTCTGCTTTTCTGTCACAATTTATTTTGATCACTCTCTTGGGTAACATATATCTTGATGAAGATTTTTAAGAGATCAGCATTAGCAATCAACTCCATTTGGTCTTAAATTATCCTATATATACCTAATTATTTGAAAAATAATTTATTCTTCATTATCATTTTTAAACATTTTACACATTTTTGTAGTTGTCCTTAATGTAAGTTTGTGATACAATTACTGTTTGTACATTGATCATCTGTTTCATCTATTTGGGAAATGAGGATATACATCTTAAAATATGAAACATTTTCACTAAATATTGTCATCTCTAGTTCCACATTCGCATAATGTCACAAATGAAAAGTAATCATAATTGAATTCTAACCTCTTTGACTTTGAAATTGAGCAAAGTGTATAACTGTCTCTATTTGACCTATTTTTACCTGTTTACCATGTTTGTGAAGGCAGAAATAGTCATGTAAATAAGAAACATAGTGAAGCATAACTGTTCTATTCAGGAAGCTACTGGATTTCCCATTTATTTTCATTAAGCTGACTTGCAAGTGTAACCATTTTTTTCTCATGATCTTAAGTTAAATTATTAAAGTATTTTAAATATTCAATTTGTTGGAATTTTAGTATCTAGGATATAATCCTAATCACACTTAATAAAATAAAAAACACTTCTCTTTCTGATCCCAGTAACACTTATTATAATAAAAATAATTTCTCATATAACAAAATGATATGTATACATTAAATCACATTTTAAATGGCACATAGATGTACAATTTTTAACCACATATCAATTTAAAATATTTTCTCTAACCCTAATTGTTAAAAGTTTTATTTTGCCATATAGACAAATAAATAGATGTAGCATTTGAAAAAGTTTGTCCTTTTATTTAAAAAAACCTAAATAAAGTTATCATCAAGAAGTTCAATATAAGATATAAAACATAATAAAATGAGGACTTACAAGCTCTCAATGCATATGTGTTGAATGAATAAATGAATGACATTATATCATGGAAAAAATTTTTATTTCAATGAAGTGATAGTTCTAGTCTATAGGTACTCACTGGAGATGGTGTTTTATATTCCACTTTAGTAATTATTCATATTGTAACACATTTTACTGTAGCCCTCAGGGCTTTACAGAACCAAAATGTTTGTCATTATATTAAGGGTTTTTTTGAGAATTCACCCATGAACTTAGTTGCTGAACTGCATTTCTCCTTCCTAAGGTTAAGAGCTGGATATAAGCAAAGAACAGCAGGTGAGAAATGATGGGGTGCTAAGGAATCTTCAAGAAAAGAGTTTCCCAAAAGAACCTGTAATGAGTTTACTTCATTCAGGGAAAAATCTCTCATAATAATTAGAATGTTCTGATAAGATCTATTTGGGTCTATTTGTGACTTATTCTAATAGCCCTAGTACATGTCAACATCAGTAGAACTCAAATCCACAATCTTCTGCATCAAATGAAATAGGCAGATTTCAAATCAATAAGAAGAAAATACCAACTGTTTCTAACAGGACTACCATGTGAGGGAATGAGCTCTCTAGAGCACTGGAAGATTTTGAGCAATGGAAGATTCCTGTGTAGGGTGGAGGACAATTTTGATATTCAAAATCATTTCTTTACCCATGATTGAATAAGCATGCTGTGCCAGGCAATGCCTTAAGCAGAGACAAAGGTGCACAAGGAGATATTACTGCCTTGATGTAGCTTACAATTAAGTAAGAGAGGTACAGAAAAGCTTCCTTCGAATCTATGTTTATGCATATCATACTCTCAATGGAGTTTGTATGAATCACTGTTGATTTAATGAAAATAAGAAACCAAATTTCCCAACTGTTTCTGAGCTGCAAACTTTGTTTACTCATTTAACCCAATGTAGCTTCCCTCCATATTATCTTTTCTAACCACACTGACTCAAGAAATAGTATGTCTCTGTGGATACCCTCTTAAATAAAGGTCTCCTCCCACATTTATTTTGTCATGTGAAAACAGTCATTCATTCATTTATGTTTACTTTATCTTTTCAACCTATAAAAAGCATAGAAACAGAAAGAGAATTTACTACAAGTTTAAAAAGTTCTGTTTTCTTCACAAGCAGAAAAGCCACAACAACCCACCTTTGCTGTGGTGGATGCTCATGAGTTCAATGACCTGAGAAACTTAAGCACATTTCCTCCATTGCTAACTACAAATTTGGACTCATTCTTAGATTGTGATTATAATCACATGCTGATCGTATGACCAAAGCCATGGCAATAATACCAGGTGATTAAATAAATGGCACATCTGTATATTGAAAACCCATTACCAAGTCCAAAAATAAGTTTTCTGAATTTAAGGTGCCAAAATAAATGAGTCAACTGGACCCTTCAGTTCTGGATCCAATAATCTGTAAATTCTAGGGCTAGAAGGGATTATACCAATGCTTACAAACCAATCTCTTTATTCTACTTATGAGTTAACTAGATCCAGAGATAATTACTTAAGATGTGTGCAAGTACACACAAAAACACCCGCACACCCCACAGCTAGTGACACGTGCCAAGATTAGAATGTAAAGGCCTGTATATTTCTTAATCCTTGCATTCTTTTCACAGTATTTTTACCTTATCATAGAAGTATGTCTTAATTCCTAAAAATGTGAATTCCTATTTGGGCCTTTTGAGTGATACATGCTACATGGAAGCATGCTGACTTTTGAAAAAAAGTATGCAGTTAGTAAAACACTGAACTTGTTAGCATTCTCTCTGGTTTAAATATTTTAGGAGTTGAGCTTTAGCAGAAGGAAATGGGCTTTCACTACATTTTAAGTAAAATGAAACCCTTAAGATGGTGTGTAGTTTTCAGCCACTCTTTTAATAAATCCTGTAGATTGCAAAATTCTGTTTAATGATTTCTCACAATCAATGATGTTGATTTGACAAAACTGGCTTGATGCTGATGGTTATAAAAACAATTGTGCCAGGGGACAAATTGCGGATATGAAAAGGGAATGGATCATTTAAAAAATTTTATTTCAAAATACCAAAAATCTATTACCTTCAATGTTCTGATTATTTTAATATTAATTATTGTAGGCCTTACTAGTAAGAACATAGAAATGTTAATTATTATAGGTATTACTAATAAGAATATATACTGAGTTCTCTATATCTTGCAGTATTTTGCCCTAAAAAAGGACATGACAATCACATTTTATGACAGCCATAACTTTGAAAATATAAAGTAGAAATTGGTAAAAACTAATATTGGATTGAAATTTTTATATTTACTGCATAAATCCTGATAATCCTAGAATGTCCAGTAATGTTTTCTGTTGTGTGGGCTTAGACAGCTCAGAGCACTGAAGTGTAAAGTGACAGAATATTTAGGAATTACTTGCTGAGCCTTTAAAGTCTGGCCTCCACTTGGGGGTTAAATATGGAAAGAATAAGAAACAATACTATTGAAATCTTTTCCTTGCCTGTTTTCAAATTAGAGTCCATGGGTCTTAAGCTAATCACCTAGAAAATGTCTTTGTATGAATTAATATTACCAAACAAGGTTTAGATCCTTACATTATGACTCTGTACTTAAATATGTCTTTGAATTCCCTTGAATACTGATCTCACTTAGGGGAACTTCTTATATAACAAATTTCAGGATCTAAAAGATAAGCTCACTGCTTAACATAGAGGAAGACGTCGACAAATATTGTCGAATGAATTTTAAAAATTGCATTCATGCACAATATTTTTTAAAGTACGATAACAGTTCTACTTATTGTACCAGCTAGAGATGATATTTTACATTTTTTCATTGATCAGTTTGCTGCCTGGACCCAAAGGAAGGCATTTTATGTCCTTCCAGTCTTACTGCATTCTAAATCCCCCCAAAAAGTAACATTTCAAGAAAGACTATAAAGGACTTGGTACATGTAAACACTTTATTCAAATGTAACATACCAGCTGTTTCAAATAGGAAAGACAATTAGTATTCAAGGCGAACATAAAATGCAGGCACTGTGAAGGGCACACATTTATTACCCAACTATGCACAGAGAGAAAATAATTTCTTTTCTCTCTAAATGCACTCTTTTGTATTGCAAACATTGGTCAATTATGCTGATTTTTCTCGATGTGTCTTATCTAGAGATTTTGTAGCATTTTGCAAATAGGTAAGCTCCACTACTATCCAAAGTGCTCTCCCTCTCAGTAATTCATATTGAATGCATCCATATTCATTCATAAGCATTAGGTAGAACAGTTAACAAAACACAAATGATAGCCTGATATCCAGATGTATGAATAATAACAGGTGGGGTTATTGGTTCAACAAAATGTAATTTTGAGAAAGACACTGAACCTCTCCAGATTTTGTTGCTCTTAAGGTTCCTTACAGCACTACCTCTCCCATCTAAAATCTAAACTAATACATGCATGTATTTGCAAGTCAAATTCCAACGACCATCTCAATTTTTAGAGGTAATACTCCAAGCAGATTTTCCTCTTATTTCTCTGAATAGAGACTTAAAGTATAAAACTGATTATTTAAACCTAGATGTGGAAAGAACCACCTGGTTCCTAGGCCACCTGACCGAGAACCACCAGAGGTGTTTATGAACAACACTGATTTCTGGGCCCTGCTCCTGCAATTGGAATCTCATCAAACAAGTCCAACAAACATGGTTTTAATGCATTTCTTTAGTTTTTCCATTCCATGGCATAGTTTGTGAACCACTGGAAGCCAGCAGTTCTCAAACACACATGTTTCTTTGGGACTTCCCTTATCAGCTGCACAAGAATTGTTTGAAAGAATATTAATAATGCATAGCTTCTCATTCTCTGGGTCTGAGATCAGAGCTGGAATCTGTATTTTAAAAATCTCCCCAAATAGTTCTAATCTGCTGTCAGAGTTGAGGTCTGCATTTTAACAACCAGTTAAATGGAAAGTATCCTATTGCTCAACTGATATGAGCTATGGCTTGTCTTTAGTTTATGTAGAATCTTTCTGAATATATCACTAAAGTATTTCTCTACTTCAAGAGCCTAGGTATTCTCTATGCCTAATTTTGTGCACAAGCATGGTACTAACTAATCTCTTGATGTGACTCAGGTTTATAGTCTCTACAGCTTCTAAATTTAAATGGTGTATATATAGCAGTACAGCTCAAGCTTGGATGCACATCTGAAATCACCTGGAGATGATTTAAAATTGTTGATGCCATGCCCCACCTCCAGAGATATGATCCAACCAGTTTGAGGACCCAGAGGAGGACAGTTGTAAGGGCTCCACAGATAATACTAATGTGAGGCCACCCCTAGCAATCACCAGTCTGCATAACAGACTTGAGCAATGCTTGGCCTGGAAAAATTATTAGGAATAGAAATGATTTTATACCTTGAAAGAATATCTCTCATTGTCTTTTTAGGCTCTGACTTTATTGTTGTATTTTATAATATGAATGACTGGACTATTCACTTACTAAGATCCTTTACAACCATAAACTTTTATGCTTCTGTGATCTGCTTATCCTATGTGTGTTGAAGAGACCTCTTTCCCATGTCCCAAACTCCTTGTTTGATGGATTGAAAAGTAATTTGGGATATAACAATAAGATATAGCACCTGGATCTGATGACCACAGATTTAGAATTAAATCCTAGCTCTGCCACTCAGTCACTGTTTTAAGTTGCTTAACTTCTCTCAGCCTCAGATTTTGCATCTGTAGAGGTAGCATCTTCCTGACTTTTTTTTTTTGGTAAGGACAAATGAAATGATATTTAAGTGACTATATAATATGTTTAATCCGTATATTTTATTATAATAAATATCACTGTGAGGAGTCCAAATTTATTTCTACAACTTCAGTTCTAAAACTCTGAAAATGTTAAGCAGATAGTTTATAAGAATCATTTCCAATTTTATTATTCCACAGGAATAATCTTTAGGAGAAGAGAAATAAGTAAATATAGTGTGGAAGCATGCATTTATATCTTTTTAAATTACTAAGCAATGGAAAGGGTGTGGGAGCTGGCAGTGAGTAGTGGTACATAAGCATTACTAAACATATACACCTTTTCTTAAAATAATCAGAATCCAAACAGGCCTAATTTTTCCCTCACTGTTATGAGCAATCAGTAAATTAACAGTCATTTAGTGTATTGTCAGTTGTGTAGCTCAAATCACAGAATGCATAGCAGGAAGATTCTTAGAGGTCATTTTCTGGTAAGGAAATTGATCTAGAAATACTTAACAATTTGACTTAATCCATCATTTCAATTGGTCCACTAGCTTAGCCCCAAAGCCACTTAATGATATAAGTTAGAAAACAGAATCAAATCTCCATCTACTAATATTTTCCTAAATTTTAAAAAATGCTAAAAGTTACCTTTTAAATGACTGTGTATAAATTCAATACACAGGAATACATTTGTTTAGTGGTGCAGCAATAAAAAAAACTCTTAGCCAGACTGTGATTAAGTCTACCCAACTTGTTAATTGCATAATAAATAGAATTTTGACATGAATAAGCTCAACTATTCATGTGTGCAAGTTCTAAATTGTACTGTAATAAAACTTACAAAGCAAACTTAAATTTTTTTAAAATTTATGTGTAGAAAAATTAATACTCAACAGCAATTTTTTGTTAGTTCCTATTTGTCTTGCTTTAAGGAAATTAGGAATGCTTATTTCAGGTACAACATTAGAAAACTTCAAACACTGAGGACTTTTTAGTTCTCTGGCAAGCAAATTGTTAAATTAGTTGTGTGTGTGTATATATATATATTTGTATATATATTTACGTGTGTGTGTGTGTGTATAAATTAGAGCTTCCTGGAAAGCAAATATAAGATTTATCTGAAAAATTTTAAGAGTGACTTTTGCAAAGAGGTATGTTAACTACAGTGACTCTTTATACACATGGCTGCATTCCACTTTGAGTAGTAAGGGTGTAGGAGATGGAAGAGCAGGCTTGGCAGAAATGGTACACAGTCTAAATTAGCAGCTCAGTACTACTCATTATGCAAGAACTATATGCCAACAATCAAAGTGCATAGCCAGGTCTTAGCTTGGCCTCATTATCCACCTTCAGTCCCTTGGATGAGACAATCTTGAAGATGCCATCCTCATCTTAGGTGAGATAGCCAAAGGAAAAGCTCACTATCATGTAGGGCAGAATATGTGTCTCCAGAGACTATAATTAGAGCAGGCCTTTCACATATTGATTTTCTTCTTTAAGAGCCTTTGAACAAACTGAGCATGTCTGGTTGTATGTAAAACTGGAACCAGTTCACACTTTTAGAACACAGGTGACCTCTCTCAAGTATTTTATATATTTCTTTACAATAATAAATCAAAGGACAAAGACTACCATCCTTGAAACCAGGAGTTTATTTACAAAGAGAACCTTCAGCTTATGGATGTTTTACATTCAAATCAGTAAGAGCTGTCGCCCTATAGATTGACAGGCTCCATGGCATTGGAAATGGAGACAGAAAAAAAGCATTGAAAAATAGTAGTACCTTTATTACTCTTCACTAGAAATTTTAATCTCTAGAGCTGTCACCACAATGGCAACCTTCAAAAACATTATTTTTATTCATGTGGGGGTTTTTCTTCCCTTCTCATTTTATTTTAAAAGGTTTGGTTGGTAGGAGTCAGGGTTAGTGAAGTAATTATGACAATGTAAAAATAACATTTTCATATTATATATAAGACAAAAGAAAGAAGGAATGCTTGCTAAAGGAAATGCAGTTGGTCAAAACTATTCTGAATAAATTAATGAGCTTAATCATCCCCACTGGAATAATTATGGTTTATTCTGAAACCGCACAACACAAATGTGTCATAGAGGTTTTTAAGGGCCAAAATAAAGAGCTGACAAGTCTAAAGGTACATTCAAGTACACAAACTGCAGAAAGGAGAAAAGTGCTGAGGAGAAACAAGAAAGGGAACAGTAAACTAAGGACCAGAACCCAAGTTCTAGTTTGCACAATCTCTTGTATAATTCTCTAGCTTTTCAGAGCCACAAGTTTTTGTCAATGGAATGTGGTGGACTTCACATTCCATTACCCGAGAAACTCTTCATAAATTTTAATTGCTTGGTTAGACATTCTGTTTTAATTATCCTGGCACAGGGCATACCTGCCAGATATTCTTCTAGAATGTTTTTTTCTTTTCTCCTTCTCTCTAACTTGCGAGCCATAGAGAGGAAGAAAAGAAGTTACCACTCAATTCCTTTAGGAGCTCTAATTAAAGGGTTGCTAAAGAAGAAAGCTGCAACGGAGTTTTGCAAATGAAGAGTAGGGACTTTACATGCTTCCTCCTATTTTATTTCCTCAAGAATATAAGGTATATGCCTATACCTTTTTTATGTAGTTTAAGTATAACTTTGAATAAGATGATGTATGCAATTGAGGAAGGTCAAAACTATCATGGTGAAACAAAATGAACAAAATGTGCCAATTCTAGCCAATATTGTGAACTGTAAGGGTCAGAAATCCATAAACTATCTGGATGGTAATTGTATGTTTTATTAATGTCATGTGATTTTTGCACTATTGTATTATCATATTTAAGCAGACCCTAAAACCTAAATGCCAAATGTACAGTTTATAGGTTCATGTTATTTCTGATAAGGATTTAATTGCATTGTGCTAATAGTTGTTTAATGCTATTAACTTTCTGTACGTGTTATTATTGTGATGCAGACCTATAAGGTTATGGTAAGCACACTGATTGATCATCTGGATTTTTATAGATAAAATCACACATTGATCAGAAATCACTTTTCTACTTATTTTTTTGTAGAGTATTTTTCCACAATTGAAAAAACATGATTATTTTATATCAAACATCAGCTTTTCTTTAAAATTTTATTTTAGTAGCCAATGCATGTTTGAAATAAAATGTGTTCAAAATTAAATGATATTAAGGTTGTGTTCTATTAGGGCAAAAATGCATGCTGTTGGTGAATCGCGCAGCTCTGGGGGAATTTACACTGCCAATTCACACACAGGCACGTCTCAATCCATGTGCATGATTCGCGTCCTTTCAAAAGTCATTTTTAAACTTTGATAAAGTGAAAATGTTATTCTTAGTGCTGATGAGCCAACAGACAAAGCTGCTTTGACATTTTTCTAATACTGCAGCATATTGTGGTAAAGTTGCCATGCCACCCCCTCAATTTTCTTCTTGCTGTTGCTTGTTGGCAATAAAATGCAACAAATAAAATCATTTGTTGGCAAAGGATACAATTTACTGCATAACAACTTACTATTATAAAGCATGAAGATGTGGGGAAAAATCATCTTAATAGTTCCATACTATAACACAATATTCTGGCAGCTTTTTCTACAGTCAGAAATGATATGTCTTTTTTTTTACACTGCCAAAATCAGTACTACTGCCAGAGTGGGGGCAACTGGAGGCCAGGTCTACACACACTAAGTTGGGTGGTAACATGAAGCATCCACACAGTGTGGACAGCCAATCAGTGTAACAGGTAGAGGGGAAAGGGAAAGGGAATCTCAATCTTTTTTCTCAGTAACTTGGGTAATTAAGAAAAAAAAATGACTGCATAGAAAATATGAATTTTGGCTACAGAGACCAAGCCTCTACATGCTGATAATTTGCAGTAGTCTTTAGGAACAGAAATTATTCAGTGAAGTTTTGTTTCTATGTTTGTTTTGTGTTCTTTTCAGAAAGTATACTTGTGCTTTTGAAAGGGCTCAATTCCAAACAGATAATACTGTGGACCAATGGCCACCATCCCAATAAAATAAGGTATTCGTCATATTGTGGTAAGGCTAAGATATAGCACTTGGTGACTTCAAACACCAACGTAAACATTTACACTTTTGGAAGGTAATTTCATTGCTATGTTATTAAAACAGCAGGGATCCTATTTATGTATTTATTTATTTACAGAAGTTTGCTTCATTCAAGTTCAATTTTAACACGTCAGTGAAGTTAATATAATGGTATGAAAAGTTGTCTCTAACTGCTACCCCAAGTGAAAAATCATGAAACAGAGCCTTGCTGCACCCTAGAGTAAAGCATGAGTCCAGATGATGAGCAGTCAGCCCAACTTTAAGCACTGGGATGTTGATGTGTCTGACATTCAACGTGTACTGATCTGGGCTCTTAGTTTGCTATTATATTGTTGTACCTCCATAGATTCAACCTATAAATAATGTAAAACATTATGGCAGCTAAGCAAATATTTTAATAAACCATGAAAGGCAAAATATCATAGGGAATCTGTAAATTCAGCTATTTGGGAAACTTGTGTTTTCCACAAATTATACTTTATAGAGTTATTTGAAATTTCTTTCCCATAAAAGTACCATCACAATGTAGGTTTCTGTCCATTGATACCTTTCTGGATTTATAAATATATGGTATAATTGTTATAGTTATAATTTTGTGAAATTGTTCAACAAGTAATAGTACTTCGGCAATCTATGCTAAGGTCCCAAGGCAGAAATAAATGTGTAAAGGACTTGAGCCTATGTGTGTAAGAAGAAATCTCTTCAAGCATATTCCTATATTTAGTGTAAGTGCTTCACTGATTTACCACTCAAGTAATTCTTTGGAAGTGTAAATAATGATGTTCTATTCGGCTTAATGAATTCCTGTACTGTGAATATTTAAAATAAAAGAATTCAATTTCAACGTGCAAAATAGTTGGTGCTGGTTATTTATAATGCTTATATTTAAAATCATTCACTCAAGAAGATCCATTTTCAGTTACACACAAATCTACATTTCCTATTTGTAATGAATTAAAAGCTAAAAACCAAATACATAGATTTTACAGATTATACATTTAGTACAAACACCAAGTAAAAAATGACAGTGTACATATGCACTGTTCTACACCAGTTTTCTTCCTTAATCTTGCATTATTGTAATGGGCTTGGAGATGCTTAGATCTATCAATGATTTCAATTTGTGTGTGGTGGGGTGGGTAGGAGAATCTATCCAACTGCCTTCATTCAGCTTTTATCCCAGCTTGTAAGATGCCTCATCATGCATCCTCTATTTATACTACACTTCATACTCTCCAGATTGTTTTTATTCAGGGATATGCAAAACAGTTACCTAGAGACTGAGATCCCAAGTGTATGTATCTATTATGGACTTCTTTCTACATCTATGAGCCTGGAATTTCCAAGTTGCCTACTGTCATCTAACATCCTGTAGACTCCTTGCCTTGGATAGCTCACTGCAAGGGGACTTCAACACCTAGTTCTCTTCTAGTTTTGTATTAACTTAAAGGCACTGTTACTAATCATGTTGCCTGAAAGCTTAGAAATCATTCTTGATTCTTTCTGTTCCCTTTCTGCACATCCACATGCCCATGAAATGTCCCATAAACATGTCCTTTTCCTCCCAATCTACTGTCATTGCTGCATTTAATCAATGGGACCTCCAACATTTTTTACCTGGACTATAAAGCAATGGCTTTTTAAAGGTTATTTACTCAATTGGGATCATCATATATATATTTCTTTAAGTTTGGCTTCTACCAATATTTCTAAGTTCTTGTTTGCCCCTCTCTCGTAATGCTATGTCACGTTCCCTCTTCTGTGATAGCCCCCACACCCACCTAGTTCCCAGGCAGTTTCTTTGCCCAGTGAACTTTCAGCCTTTTTAAGACTATGCTCAAGGGTCATATCCACTATGATACAAACTATATTCTGTATGTCAAGTAGTTTTCAGAGGGTTCAAAGGGCAAGGCAGCTGGTAAGGCAACTGGTATTTCCATGGAAGTGAGTTCTGAAATAGTTCCTGAAGGAAGAATGCAGTTAAACATGAGAGGATGTATGGATAGACCTTCCAATGGGGAAATGGACAAAGTCATAGAGGCAGGATCCGTTGAATTAACCTGGATGATTTTAGTGGTATGATCACAAAGAATAATGTTAAGGCATTAAGGTGTTCAAAATGAAAAGATTAAAATGTGGAGAGCTCAACATTCAAACTGATAAATGTAGACTAGGCTGATTGATTTGAAACAATTTACATTGCAGCATAATGTAAAGTCATTGAAAATTTTTAAGCAGATATAGAGTGTGAAAAAAGCCACAAAATATATTCGTAAAACTAATTCATTAAAAATGGAAACTAGCATCATGTATCTTATCCATCCCCATGTTCAATTCCAATGTGTTTTAATAAATAGTATTTTACTTTAGCTGGAGAGAGGCACTGCCATTTAGAGGCTTGATGTGTCGGTTCTGGATGAAGACTGCTTACATCCAACTTTTGGCATTCTCACTGCTAACTATGTGGCCTTGGGAAGGTTATTTCAATTCATTTCCCTCCGTTAGAAGGCAGGAACAATAACAACATCTTACTTATGGCATTGTGAAGATTAAATGAGTTAATACACATAAGATTTGTAACAGTACCTGACACAGAACTCAATAACTATTAGCTATTATTTTAAAAGCAACACATTTTCCTAAACCTCTTTTCCTCAGTTCCTCCAGTCTCTATTAAACTATCTTATCCAAAAAATACATTGCTTTTGTTAAAGCCTTAGATCTCCAAATTACTCCTCTGTTGTTAAATAGTCAGAGAAAGTCCTTTTTACCACAGAGTAGAGTTTCAGAACATGACTGGGTGTATATAATAGAGACAGGAAGAACACTGGATTTTTGATATTTTACTTTCAGTACTGAGGCTCTGAAACAAAAAATGCCATATAGACCAGGCTCTGTCTTGGGAATTACTGTACCTACAGTAAGCAGGTAATGTGTTAACTCAGATTGTACCACATCACAAGCAGTCTGACAAACTTCCTGGAGCATAGAACTGGTTTGGAGAAAACGGAAAACTTCAGTTCAGTTCTGTCTTCCTTGTCTTCTCTCCTTCCATTGTATTCTTAAAAAGAAATGGAAAACTTCAGGATACCTCTAACTTTATGTTCTCATAAAACTCAATTCCCAGAAGCTAGCAAGGACATGAATCCCTACAATACACAGTTAATGTATAAAAGAGCAAATAAGTTATTCTTGAAGGCTTAACATCCCTCTGGGATTGTAAGATTAAACCATAATATGAAATATTTAGCACAAAAGTTAACACCAGACCTAAAACTTGAGATTTTAATTATGCAAACTATAATTACCTCAGTAAAAACACTGTTTTTAGAGATTATGAACTTAGAAGCTCAAGAAAACATTTGCATGACCATTAGGCCATTCATTAAGTTTGTTGACATATTATTTATTTTAGTTAATAACCATGTTTGCAAATGATTTCTCTGCCTCTGAACACTGCATCAAATGGGTCCCTTAAATTTATGTCCCAAATTAGGCTAGTATTAAACGCTCATGCTTTGTGATGCTCACTGAATAAAAATTGGGTCAGTGGTCAAAAACACTTGAAAAATGCTTTGCAAAATATTCCTTTTCAGAGGTTCATGCTGCACTTTCATATATTAAAGTCCCTAAGACATTCTTCAATAAAAAAGTGTGTTTACTTTTATTTAACCTAGCATTTCTCAAATACATTTTATTGTAGAAACTCTATGTTCCTGAAATGCTAATTTGCATCCCATAAAAATAGTTGCCCAAGTAACGCTCCGAAAAATGCTACGTAAAGGCCAGTTGTTTTTTGCTCTGATGCAACCAGGACAGTCCTTGATGCCTGCTTTTGGCTGGACTAGACCCAACAAATCAGAATGGCTCTGTATTCACATCTTGAAAATCAAAAGTCCTCTCTAGAAGAAGTTTCAATTAGTTCTATTAGGTCTTTGTCGAAACAACTGAGCACATTCAATTCTCTCATTAGACTACTTAATAAAATTATCCCTGGTGCACTTTATGAAATGACCAAAAAAATTAAAAGCTCATCTTCTCTCTTAGAATATGTGAATGTTAAAAGAATATACTAACCTTGAAATTGATACAAAGCACACACTGACAATGAGTTCTATTAAGCAAAGTCCTTGATCCTATTTCGCACCTCCCACTTTAAGTACCTCCAGGCTCAAATGTCTTCCAGATATGGTCTTCTTAAGTACAGTGAGAGAGGGCAAACTGGGAGAAGCTGAGACCCAAAAATAGTGCTGCCAGCTGAAGTAGGGTAGGTACTGTGAGGTACATCCAAGTTTTAGATGATGAAGGTAAGCTTATTCCAGTAAGTACATCATCATATGATATTCATGGATTAAGGCAAAAGACAACAAATGATTAGGACAATAAGAAGTGATTAGAACAGGGCATAGAGAACAACTGCATGTGTATATGTGAAACAAAGTACCCAAATACAGCATAGAAGGCTGGAAGAGAGTCCAGGTAGGCTTCTGAAAGGCAGATTTGGGTTCTTTAGAGACCAGACCTTATATGACATCGGGGACTCAGAAGGAGACAGACCAATGAAAGACTCAAAGGCTCAGTGAGCAGAATGGAAAACAAAGGTGAGACCACCTTAGACTGCTTAGAATCTCTAACAGAAATCAGCTCATTTTCAGACAAAAAAAAAATGGAAGCAAAATGTCATCTAACAAGTCATCCAGGTATGAGACATAGTGCTGTTCAAGAAATCATATGTTTAAAGAAAGGTATAACTTAAGAAGGGTATAATTTACTTAATTCATTGGTGATAAATTTATAATGAATTAGAAATGAACACAGTTTCTTTCCATTGTAGAATTATTGTGCAAAAGACAATCACTACCCCCTCTCACAGAACAGTGATTTATTCATTCAACTAACAGTTAGTGCCTACTAGATGCAGGAAACTGTCATTTGATTTTAGAAGATTGTAGATAAGTAAGATGCAAATTCTGTCTTCATATCTTTCATGATTATCCCAAGACAGAGAACCCCTGCGGTCAGAGGAGAAATCACAGCAGCAGGAAGGAGAATTGCCCATGAGAAGACAAAGGAAGGACATGGCATTTGAAGCGAGCAGGACAGGTGTTAGGAAGTGAAGGGAAAGACCGCCAGGAAAAAGGGACATAATGACTTCAGCAGAGAGAAGGGGAAGTATAGAGAGGAGATAAAGAATTCTGTCTAATTGTACCCTTAAAAATTAAAATAAATGGTGTGGAGATTAACTAATGATGCAGGGAGAAGGGTGGGCAGAGGAGGAGCAAAGGGGGGAAATTGGGACCACTGTAGTAGCATAAACAATAATAAAAATAAAAATAAATATCTAAACATTGATGTCCCTCATGAATAGGTAATAGAAAATTTCTATAGGAACATGCCCAGCATCTAGTAAATCCAGCATATATAGCTAATAAAAGTAATATTGAAATATTGTTTTGTACCTCTCACCAGTTTTGAAAATAAAAATATAAAATGAATCCTGACAAAATTGTGGTACAAGTATATTTACATATTGTTGGATTTCTAAACTTTATACCCATTATGATAAATAATATAAAATATATCAGTTGCCATAAATAGTTTAATATTTATTTACCCAATAAACATTTTTATCATATGTTCTAAGAAAATAATTTAACAATTGGGAGACAGCTGTCTGGACCAAAATGTTTTTGTTTTCTTCATTATGTGTAACAAAAAATGTAAACAATTCAAATGCCAAACAGCATGTAAGGGTTTTATAACTCACATCACTGATACATTATAAAAATCCTTGTAAATTAAAAAAATAAAAAGTAAATGACTGAACAAGGGCAAACATGGATGTCAATATTAGGCATGCAATAATTGCAGCAATTTTCAAATGCATATTCATTAATAAGAAAACAATGAAATCTGGAATTAATACATGAAAGAAAAAATACAGAGAGAATGGAGTGCGGGGCTGGGTGGAAGTGGGCAAAGGCGATCCTGCCCACTAACCAAGCATGTGCCCTGACTGAGAAGCGAATGGGCAACCCTTTGGTTTGCAGGCTGGTGCTTAATCCACTGAGTCACACTGGCCAGGGCAATAATGGTGATTTAAAATTTGTTAATGCCTCTGCTACATTTGTTTTAATAGGAAAAAAAGAGTATTTCACTTGATCTGTTTCTTACAATGTAGACTTTCTCTCTTAAAAATTATTCTTTTTAAAAATAGTTCTCTATTATTGATAACTAATATGCATTAATTCATCTACATAGTATTTTCTTCTAATTTCATCAGGGACCTGAAGTACAGACTTCATCCATAGAACAGTGTGAAGCCCTGAAATAGGAAATAATCTCGTGAACATGACATCTGTCAGCTGAGCTCAGTGGCCATGAATATGAATACAGCAGAGACTGTGACTGAGAAAGTTGCTGCTGCTGCTTCTGCTGCTGTTGCAATGGCTGCATTCTTCACTGTGCATAAAATAAAATAAAATTAAAATTAAATAAAATAAAGCTATTGGGAAAAAGTAGCAAAAGTAATAATATTTAGTAATGAAAATCTTTGCATAGTTAGGCCCTGGCCACATAGCTCAGTTGGTTAGAGCATTGTACCAATACACCAAGGTTGCTGGTTTGATTTCCAGTCAGGGCGCATACAAGAAACAACCACTGATGCACGACGAAGTGCATTCATTCTCTCTTTCTCTCTCTCTCTCTCTCTCTCATCAATAAAAACAACTGAAAAATAATAAAAAAAATACTTTAAAAAGTCTTTGCACAGTTAAATAGCCACAGAAGTTTACATCCAAGATCTTAGTCAGTTGATCCTGCTTAGAGATATAGATCTTTAAATATATTTGCTTTCAACAGAATCTCATTTGATTAAAAGTGAAAATGGGTTTCAAGAAGCTGTATCTTTTTTATTTCACTCTCAAAGTCTGTCTTCTTTCTGTTTTTCTTGAGATAAGAGAAATATCTTCACAGCTTCTTCACTCACTCACAGAACCTCCGTGAAATAACTTTGTGCTTCTGGAAACCACTAGACCATTCACTACCTCTGCATATTGCTAAAATTTTCTCTTTAACTTCATAAATGCTGGCTTCTGTATGCTTCAAACATGTTTATATACTAGAAGAAATTAGGAGCCAACTTCACTTACCCATTTTACATTGACATGATTTCCTCACCAATCTCCTGTAAACTAATTTGCATTGCAAAAAGACATTCAAATCACTTAAGCTATTCTCATAGGTTATTCATCTCAATATGCAACACCACAATGCATTATAAGTCCATGAATTCTTTTCTTGAGTTCATGCAAGTTTCTTAAATCTCCTCACCTATAAATTTGGAAATGTTTATCCCTTACTTAATATGATTGCTATGAAAACTAAATAAGAACATATTTACAGTATTTAGCATAGTAAAATATTTATTATCATTACCATTAACTTCTGCAGATGAAAGATGGATTTCTAGGGAAACCAAGTGAATCAGAGCTAACTAGCTCTTTTAAACACTACCATACTGGATGTGGATTGTTTTTATACTTCATCGCGAAATTGCAGTTTTGGTTATCAACATTAGTAAATGTGCTTTTGTTGGAAATCTGAAGTTAAACAAACACAGTTAGTTCCAGTATTTGGAAGAAGTTGACTTTTGAGGGGAATCTGAAGATTGTAAACTAATATTAACATTTATTCTTATTTCCTAATGTGCAAAATTATTTACAAATTAATATGAAACTTGAGAACATAACTGAATAGTACAAATAACTTAGAAAACAGTGATCATTTCTAATTTAGAGTCAAAAATGACATTTTTCTTACAAATGGAATGTGAGGAGAATATTGACACAGAATACTTTGATGTCAAATATATTTCACAAAGTGATCTCCTTCAAAAGGAACAAACATTCAAGTAAAGGGGAAAATTAACAAATAACATAAAAGAGCAAATGGTCACATTAAAATGGAAATTGACTGCTTCATAAAGCCAGGAATAAGCCGTTTAGCAAAATTCTTTTATTTTACAAATAAGTTAGAGTTCAGAAAAGTCAAGTGACTTTCTCAAGGTTACATAGTCCATGGTTGACATAATAAGTACTGTTCTGTTAATTTCTAGTGTTGTGCTTGTTCATCTTCCCCTCTCTGCTTTCATACCATGTCAAATAAGAGGAGGCACAAATGGAGCAGCAGGGTATAAAACATATACCATGATCAAGGACAAATATAAGCTGTAAGTCAAAGGGATTTTTTTTCTTTTTCCTTAGTTAAGAAATCAGTTAAATTCACAGGTAGCTTATAAGAAGTTAAAATACCCCATGTATTATATATTGACTATCATTATTCATCTTTTAATTCAAGCCCAGTTTAGCCAAAATTTCCTGAGAATATAATTGTGATGAAAGAATAACACCTTATGTGATTATTTTTAAAGATTGATATTTCAATCAAAACAACTAATTAATTCATTCACCTTCTATGTTTTGATCAGTAATCAGCATTAGGTCTTATATTCATATTATATATGAAAATGTGGGCAAAATTACAATCTTATTTAGTTCTTTAGTACAAAAAATCTGTAGAAGCTAAAATATTAAAGTGATAAATTCATAACATCAATCCAATTATATTTTCTTCTAGAGCTAGGATAGACATTGGAGATTGAGTCTCAGCATCTTAATTTATTGATGAACAAACTATAACCCGGAGATTTTTCACAGCTGTAGGGCTACTATGGCAAGTACAGGAATACAATTCCTAGGTGTTACTTATTCTTTCCAGAGATTGTTCAATATATTTTAAGGTGTGTATCCCAGAATTTAGAGCCCCAGGGCTCAGTGCTCAAGTTAATAACTGTGTAATTATTCTCCCTGAATGATTTTACTGAAGAGGTTTTCAAAAGGAAAACACTTTAATCTAACTTAGAAAATGTAACAAATAAAAAAGGATCTCTGAGACACTCATAGGGCAGCTTATCTCAGCTTCCCACCTTACACTACATTTACCGAACTTGCTAATGCATGTACCAGCCAGGTCTCATCCTAGAAGACAGAACAAGCATGATGATTGAAATAAAACAAGGACTGATAATAAAAATGTGAAGATAAGTGGAAGTAATTCTATTAAAGAGAAGCTTGATGTGTAAAAAAAATAGAAAGGCGCTAGCTTTTTTGATGAAATAAATATATTACGAAAGTGGTTGGTTACAACAGATTAAAGAGAAACTCAAGGAGCATAATTTACTAGAAACAAAAAGGCAAAGAAAAAATTAACCACAGACAGAGAGAGAATCAGTTTTCATGTATATAATAATTGGCCTGGAGGTTCTGGTGGGACAGAGAAATGAGGATAAAAAGACATCTTTTATAAAAGATACGGAAAGTCAAGTTGCATTTATCCAAATGCCAGATGACAAAATCAGTAAACATGTAGCTTGTCTTACATCTAGGATTCCCAGCATCACAAGTAGACTGGAATGAGAAAAAGAAACATCCTCTAAAATGCCTTAACTTACACACACACACACACACACACACACACACACACACACGAGAGGGGAGCTAGATCAACAACTGTGCACACACTTACTTCCCTACAAATAGAAGGTAGTTGCCTAGAATGTCCTTGTTCCAATCACCATTCATCTTCTAACCCTAATCCCTTCCTTGCTCCACTGCCATCTATTCTCACACAAGCTAGTTTAAAGTTAAAGAATTTGCCCACATTCAGGTAGATTAGTTCAAACCTATAAGTGCCACAACATTTTTTAAAAAATTAAGCAGTGAATTCATTAATGACTTAGAATGAAGGAACGATATCAACACTGACAGGTGTTCATCTGTCTGCCAGTCTTCTCTCTAACTTCCAAAAAGGTGATGCCATAATTCAAAGGTTACTGAATTTGGAAAAACTGAAAAGTAACAAGTTTTCAGTTATATAAGTAGAGGGTTATTTTCTAACAAAGTTAATTTAATCATTAGCTCAGAATTTATACGCACACACAAAGGTGTGTGTGTGAGCGCCAGATGTTCATTGATATTATAGTAAATTAAAATTCATGTATTTACAGACCATCTTCAAATGCAGGCAACAGGATAAATGACTCAGATACACGCCCATTCTAGTCATGCATTTTTCTAGAATATGGAAACAAAAGCTTCTCTGGCTCAGGATGGCCGAGGGAGCACAGCTTCTTTAGGAGCTCTCATCACGTCTCCTTGGAAATGCAGAGCACTTTCTTATGTCATTGATTTTCAAAAAAAAAAAAACCTGGAAAGTAAATCCAAACAACTCGCTTTCAGATGAAGAAACTGAGGCCAATAACTGGAGATGCACGTAGACCTCACAAGTCAGGAACACAAACGGCAGACCACCTTGTGTTGCTTTTGAACTGACACACAGCACCTCATTCAATAGCTCGCACCACCCACTTTGTGCTTGAGTTTATCCATTCATTTTTGATTTAGTAAGCTTGATATTTTATACCACTTAAGTTTTATTACCTGGAAATTATATCTAGTTTGTCTCCACATATACATTGGAATCAAATAAATGAAATGTAAATCAGTAGTCAGGTGGCTTGAAGGTTGCCTTTTAATTAGACTTGTAGTAATTTGTCTAACAAATATATCACTATGTAATCAAATTAATGTATACAATAAATTGTAAAGTAATTCCTCTGCAGTTGAAAGATTATAAGGTGTGCTGCATACCAAGTTGTATGAAAGTCATCTCTATTCAGCGGATTTTCTGCAATGAACATCTTTTCTCATTAGGAAGTTAGTAACTAACTCAAGTTACATGTGTATTTTTCCTCTTGTGTGGGTAACCCCAGGTCCCAGCATAACCAAGGATTTCTCATGTGGACTTTGAGTTATGCCTTCTGCTGGTAACATTTCCCCCGGCCTGCAAGTCTTTCTGTTATTAAAAATTCTCCTAGTCTTATTCATAACCCTCTCAAAGGGCTTCTTTGTCAGCCACATCAGTCCACCTGACAGAGATAATAGTAGAAGTTGGTAGAAGGAGAAAATCGATCAATGGCTCCTTCTTGTCCAAGAGCTTCCCAATATAGAGACAAAAGTATCCCATAAATTAATCCTTTCTAAGCACATGAAGTTTCATAAACCTGCAAAAAAAAAGCAGGGTTATAGAGAGAATGAGATGCTCTGTCTTCTGTTCTCAAATGTTTGCAATCTGACTTGCCATTCCTCAGTGCTATTTTTAGTAAAATGGAGTTAATGCTCATGTCTTTCACCAAAAATTAATAACTCAGACTGTTCCTCAAATATGCTTTACCTCAAAATGTTTAAGATAACATACTCTGTCAGCTACCAAAGCATTTTGACTGTTGGTTCTACCGGTAACTTTCTTCAAAGCACAATCTTGGACTGCATTTTTTTTAATTAGATAAAAATATCATTGACTTATATTAAATTTTAGTTATTGTTAGAAAATTTCTTTAACTTTAACAGAGAACAGAGCTCTTATATTCAATCTAGAATATTATAGTATTATTGTCATTACTACTATTAATTTACCATTGTCTATATTTAACATTATCATTTATAGCATGCATACCACACATCAGCCTATGCCCGCCTCATACAAAAAAAATCCTATGGGGACTGTATTGCCCCATTTTTAAGACATAAACTGAGCTTCAAAGAGGCTAAATTGTCTAAAGATCACTTGGCTAATTAACTGGCAGAGAAGATCTCAGCTTATCTGACCCCAGTATTCTCAATATCCAGCTATGATGATCACACGGGTGTGGAGGTGTCTTATATTAGGATTTAAGAGCTCTGCTTTTCCACTTCATTCATATAGATTCAACAAGTATTTTTCTGAGACTCCTAAGTGCCAGATAAAATGTAGAGACTACATATGAAACAATGGAGAGAAAAACAGACCTGATTTCTACCCTCATGAGATTATAAACCCATAATCACAACAATGAATAAAAACTGCTGATGGTGCCAAGTGCCATGAAGAAAGAGTAGAGTTGCAGGAAAGATACATGTTTGCAACCTCTCAGGGAGTGAGAAGGTGGAGTGGGGGGAGGCGGTGGATGTAAAAGGCATTTCAAAGAATGGAAAAAAGGCTCAATTACGGAGACTAGCCCAGAGTAAGGCTGAGTGAAAGCATTTCTGTGGAGATGCAGAGAGGACACAGCCATGGGTAGGAATCGGAGCTCTGCCAGGAGTCAGAACTCTGTTAGATTGCTCACATCAGCCTGCACAATTAACTCTCACAACTGTGTGTAGAAGGATGAATTATTAGCCTCATCTTACCCATGTGCTAATGAAAATTATATGACTTTTCAGGCACAGAACCAGAGAGCAGAAAGGTGTGCCTCACTGGAAAGCAGGCAAATTTCACCACGTCACACTGCCTGGGGATGGCCCACTAGGCAAGTTGCTTCAGAAACACACATACAGGTGACCTTCAGCTAAAGCTTTGCTGTTGGTTAAGAACTGCTTCATGACAGAGCTGGAAAAATATAAAACAAACAAACAAACAAACAAAAAACCCTCTCAAAGTGACAGGAGCCAATGATGAGGAAATCTACCAACAATGAAAATGCTTTTTAAAGAATTATCAGACACAAAATAATGTGCTTGAATAAAAATTACAACAAAAATATAAATCCTTGCCTCCCTCACCCCTTTTCATTCTAAACTTCGATGCACTCCTTTGAAGGGATTCATTCTATTCACCTCAGTCTCAAGGAATGCTGACAGTTCCGCTGACAAAGTTCTCCCCAATTGCTGCAGACTGGAAACCTAAACACATGCAAAGTAATTGTATCAATAGGATGACTATCAGCTTCAAATGTTTCCAAATGAGGTAGTGCAGCTGTGTGGCTGCTGAAATAAACTCATTTTTCCTTGCAGTATAAAGAAGTTTGAATTAGAGAACATGGCCCACTTTTATGGAAATTTTCAGTATAACCTAAAACTAAAATAAAGGAGTTTCTGTAAGACTCATCTCCGAAATGCATATAACATTCCTTGTCAGAAATCCTGTGTTTGCACCAACGTCTTCTAAACCATGCACAAGAGTGTTGAGATCACGGTCTACGCCGCTTCGAACTCACTGCCTGAGTCCCTCTGGAGACTCCTCAACAGGCCTTCCAGTCTCTAGATTAGTGCTCTTGCCAAAATAACCTTTCTACCGAGAGTCATTTCTGAAAGCCTTTATTCCTCGACATCCATTACAAATAATGAATATTTTAGAGAGTTTCCCAATGTCCTACTCAAAATTATTTTGTCCTCCATGTACTCTACTGTGGCACCTGTTTTAAATAAATTTCTTAATAATTCATAGGTGAAAGAAGAAACTGTCATCAAAGTTAGAAAATAATTAGAACTATACAATAATAAAAATATTTATTTTAACTAATTGGGAGATAGCCAAATTAGTCTCGGTGGTATGTGTACCAAACAGTGCTATTATTTACAGTCCTGTATATGATTTTATTTACCAATGGGTAACAAATAAATGATGTGGTTTTTATCTAAAATTAAAAGCTGTGAATTTAATGAGAACCTGACTCTCTCAGTGGTCATCCATTTTATCCCAGTGGGAGAGAGTCTGAGAATAAAAAAACATGGAGAAATATAGAGTCAAGAGATAAAATAAAATGTAGCTCTGATCAGAGCTTTGAATATGTATGAATCCCTATGAACCTCAGCAAGTTCTACTATGGGACTTGTCAGTTGTTTTATTAGGAATGTATTTCTCTATAATAAATTAGCCTAAGTTATGGCAGCTCAAAATAATAAACATATACAATCTCACACAGTCCAGGGAGTCAAGAATACAGAAGATGTGATGGATGGCCTGATACGGGATCTCACATGAGGTTGCAGGCAAGATGTCAGTGGGGGGACTGTTATCTGAGGTTTTATCTGGGGCTGTAGGACTCTTTCCACAGGGGCTCATTCACCCACATGGCTGTAGACTGGAGGCCTCAGTTCCTCCTCATGTGGATATCTCCATAGAGCCACTTGAGCATGCTCATGACATGGCAGATTGCTTCCCTTGCAGTGAGCAATCCAAAGGAGAGCAAAGTCGAAACTCCAGCACCTTCCTGAATATATCCTGAGAAGTCGCACACCATCCCTTGGGCCATCATCTATGGGTCACACAGACCAACCCTGACATCATGTGAGAGGGATCTACACAGTGGTTTAAATGCCAGGAGGTGGGCATCACTGATGCCATCTTCAAGGCTGAATACCCAATTGCAAACATATATACATTCCTTTGGTATTTTTTTCCTCTAAGCTGTTTTGGGTTTCTGTCACTGACAACCACAACAAAGTTCTACCTAATATATAATCATCAACAAATACCCACCCCCAAAAAATCAGCTCTATTTTTAAACATCTTTAAAATAGGGGTCATAGGGAGTACTCTAAAATGAAATTCCAAAAACATTAAATGTGACATTTGATAAGTCATAGACTTTCTGAGCATCATTACCATCTAAAAAACATCTGGACCATACTTCTGCCATTGTAAAGATCAAGTAAACACAAATAATTTTATTATTTTTAGAATGAATAAAACTTTAAAAGCTTATAAATCTGTCAATAATATTTTCAGTGATTGTAATAATCCCATGAAGTAGATAGATAGGTCATGTATAGCTTACAGCATTATTCAGATGAGAAAATGGAAGTGGAAAGGTTGTCATTACCCCAAGGTCAATGTAACCCCACCAGTAGAGTGGCACAGCTGCAGAGCCAGGGCATTCTCATAGCCACATATCTTATTAGCCCAGTTTGTGCCATATCGTCCCTCTGCACCCTTGCTCAAGCTTGCTGGCCCAGCCAAAGGCATTTCAACCATAATAAATTCCTTATTCCTGTTTTGCCACTAGCTCTCTCTTAAGAAGGTGACTAAGCCCTATTGCCTACTTCTGTGCAAACTTAACAAACATGGGTTGTACTGCAGTCTGAATACTTATTAATTTTAAGAACTTTATTTATGAGAAATTGATATACCAGCTACATTTTTAAGGCTATACTTTCCCAATAGCACATTCTATTTATATGGACAAAGAAGGAGAAACTTGCCAGTGTGTCACAGACAAAGGACAGGAAAAATAATTATTTTTGCTTTTCATTGTAATGTTATAATTTAACAAATGTAATGCCCCAATAGCTAGATATCAGAAGTGGGTGGGGAAACAAGACTGGTGTTCTGAAAATAATTAGACTCTTTCCTTGTTCATTTTGTTACAGGAGACATGAATATCTGCAAAGCTGTAACGCATATGGTACAAGAGGACAGTATTACGGATTCCTAGACAGGGCATGACAGCCTTTCACACCAAAATTACATGTGTGCTTTTTAAAAATAAATAGCACATAAATGTAAATTTAAATTACTCAGTGTAAAATGTAAGGCATTTTCATTTTAGCTTTATTGCATTTGTTTCTGACAAGCATAATGCAGTAAATCAACCAATAAAGACAAATCATAAATTCCCAATGAGGACCTAAGATATGAGCCATGTTATCTCTCCTATAAGGTTAATTTTTTTCTTTTTTTGTTAAAATCTCAGCCCATTTTATTTTTTCTTTTTTACTTTTTTATTAAACTTATTGAGGTGACACTGGTTTACAAGATCATACAGGTCTCAGGTGCGCAATTCCAAACACATCATCTGTCCACTGTATTGCGGTTCACCACCCCAAGTCAAGTCTTCTTCCATCACCATTTATCCCCTCATACCCTTCTCCATCTTTCTTCACCCACCCTCCCTTGGCAATCACCACATTGTTGTTCATGTCCATGAGTTTTTTTTTATTTTTTATTTTTAATATTTTTTTACTTTATTTTATTTTTAGACAGAGGAGAAGGGAGGGAGAAAGAGAGGGAGCAAAACATCAATGTGTGGTTGCCTCTCTCGTGCCCCCTACTGGAGACCTGGCTTGCAACCCAGGCATGTGTTCTGCCTGCAAATGGAGCCAACCACCTTTTGATTTGCAGGCCGGAGCTCATCCCACTGGGCCACACCAACCAGGGCTCATGTTTTTCCATTTTTCACAATCCTTTCACCCCACCCCCAGCAACTCTCAAAGCTCCCCTTCCTTGACACATGTCAGCTTGCTTTCTATCTATGAATCTGTCTCTACTTTACTTGTTAGTTCACTTTGTTCATTCATATGGCACTTGGACTGCATCCAAACCCTGGCTATTGTAAATAATGCTGCAATGAACACAAGGTTGCATATATTCTTTAGAATAAATGTTTCAGATTTCTTTGGATAAATTCCCAGAAGTGGAATCACTGGATCATAAGGCAGTTCCATTTTTAATTGCTTGAAGTAATTCGATAGTCTATTTCAATAAGTGGTGTTGGTAAAATTGAACAGATACATGAAAAAAATGAAACTAGACCACCTTCTTATATTATACACAAGAATAAACTTAAAATAGATTAATGACTTAAATGTTAGACTTAAAACCATAAAAATTCTAGAAGAAAACATAGTCACTAAAATCTTGGACATTACTCATAGCAATATTTTTTTCTGATATATCTCTTCACACAAGGGAAACAAAAAAAGATAAACAAATGGAACTATATCAAACCAAATTTTTTTTTACAAAGCAAAGGAAACCATCAACAAAATGAAGAGACAATCCATGGAATGGGAGGATATTTCCACCAATGATACATCTAATAAGGGTTAATATCCAAGACTTATAAAGAATTTATACAACTCAAAAGCAAGACAACAAACAATCCAATTAAAAAATGGATAAAGGACCTGGACAGACACTTCTCCAAGGAGGATATACAGATGGCCCATAGACATATGAAAGGATGCTCAATGTCACTAACTGTCAGAGAAATGCAAATTGAAGCCACAGTGAGATATCACCTCACACTTGTGGAGTGGCCATGATCAATAAATCAACAAAAAACAAGTGCTGGTGAGGGTGTGGAGAAAAGGGAACCTTCATGCACTGCTGGTGGGAATGCAGACTGGTGGCAAATAAACCCACAGGAAACTACACAGTAAATTATGTTAGCATCTAAGCTTTGTGAGTTTATATATGAAAAAGGCAACAGACTAAATGAATTCAAATGGGTTATCACCAAGACACTTTATTTATTTAAAAATACTACTTGCTGAAACTGAAAACAGCAGAATATTTTTGATAAAGGTAAAATTTCACTCTTTTACACTGTAAACAATTTTTTTTTTCTTGGTTAACATAAGCAATTGCTATGGAATGAAAGTAGCGGGCCCTTCACTTTCAGCTAACACTTTTTTATGCAAGATTAGCTTAGCTGATGATTTTTATGAAAATCACATTATGACCAGATTTAAAAGTTCAGTATACGTTTAAACTCAAGAGTCCAACAGAAATTGCTATTTCCAGTGTCGTTCATTCGTTTGATGGGAATTTTACCTCAGTTTCTTTCTGGAAAGATTGAAATATTGGATAGGGAAGAATAGTGTTCATTTCTACACTGTCACTCTGTCTTAACAGTGGAAAATTATTAATGGTGGGATATTGCAACCCACCCCACCATTCTTTTGAAATTATTTCTGTAAGTGTTGACTCTAATATGTGGTTTGTAGATGAACAGCATGTTTGTATAAAAATCATAGGAACAGACACTTCTCCAAGGAGGACATACAGAGGGCCCATAGACACATGAAAAAATGCTCAACATCACTAGCTATTAGAGAGGTGCGAATTAAAACCACAGTGAGATACTACTGCTCAGGATGGCCATCATAAACAAATCAACAAACAAGTGTTGGAGAAGATGTGGAGAAAGGGAACCCTAGCACAGTGTTGGTGGGAATGCAGACTGGTGCAGCCACTGTAGAAAACAGTATGAAATTTCCTCAAAAAACTAAAAATGAAACTGCCTTTTTATCCAGTGATCCCACTGCTGGGACTATACCCTAAGAATCCTGAATCACCAATTCAAAAGAACCTATGCACCCCAACGTTCATTGCGGTGTTACTTACAATAGACAAATGCTGGAAACAGCCTAAGTGCCCATCAGTAAATGAGTGGATCAAAAGACTCTTGTACATTTACACAACGAAATACTATGCAGTAGAAAGAAAGAAGGAACTCGTGCCCTTTGCGACAGCATGGATGGAACTGGAGAGCATTATGCTAAACGAAATAAGCCAGGCAGTCCAAGACAAACGCCATATGATCTCACTTATAAATGAAACCTAGTCAACAAAACAAAAAATGAGCAAAATAGAACCAGAGACATGAAAATAAAGAACAAACTGACAGTGACCATAGGGGATGGGGGAGGGGGATAACAGGGGAAAGAAGGGGAAGGGGCAAACAAAGGAACACAAATAGAGGGCTATAGGCATGGACAATGCAGGGGATTGACTGTGGAAGTGGGAGGGATGGGGCAGGGGAGAGTAATGGGGAAAATCCTAGGAACCAATTACAAAATATACAGACTGACCTTCAGGCATCCCAGCTGCAGAAGATTTGCTGACTTTCACCCATGAAGCCAGGACTGCGTGAAGCCAGGATGACTAAACCGGGATGATGCACACTGGACCATCACCTGCCTTACTGGAATGGATTGTTCTCATCTACACATAGAGAACTTTTCAATCCTCTCCCTTGATCTTTTTGTTCTGTCCCTCTCTCCCTCCTTTTAAAAACCTCTGCCTCCACTGAGATGTAGAGATGGGCTTTGAGACATGAAATTCCCCATCTTGCAGATGGCCAATACTTGAATAAAAACATTTCCTTTACATCAGCACCTGCCTCTCAAGTATTGGCTTTCATAGGGGCAGGCAGCCACACCTACTTTCATTATACTTCCTGTTTCTCACATTTCACCTCCAGGAAATGATGGAAACAATGCTGAAAGATATCTTTACAGGTGGCACTTTACTCAGTGACCTCTGGGATAAGAGAACTCTGGCTTTTGATAATAAGTTTTAAAATTGTGAGTTTTTGCATGAAGGTCAGTTTTGTTTATTCTCTAGGTTTGTTTTAAATGTTTTACTTCAGGGGATTTTGCCTTATGCTGAGGTCGAACTAGAGCTAAGCAAGTTAAAAATAAAAGTAGAAAAAAGAAAGCAAGTCAATGTTAACATCAACGGATTACTCAGATTCATTCCTGTCCTGACTATCATCCTGTTCTTTAGCTTCAGTCTTCTTATACATCACTGCTCCCAGAAGGGTACAGTAGGTGATGGAACATGTATGCTTGGAATGGAAGGGTGCCCAGGACACAGAGAGTCAGGGCAGGTGTAATATTAGAGCTGCAATTCTACAGCAATTTAAAAATGCTCAAAATGCAATGACTTTGCATTTGTGGAAATGAAATAAATGAAAGTGGAAAATATCCTGAGTATGAAAGAGGCCACAAAAAATTACCTTGTCAAATGCTACACATTCACCTATAGTAGAATCTGTAAATAAATTGTTTCAAATGGTTGCAAATGGATTCTGATAGAGCAGAGGAAATAAATGAATTGCAGCTATATACAACAACATGATTGGGTCTCAGAAAAATAATTTCAAGTGGCAAAAAATTGTGTGTGTGTGTATACACACATGTATATGGAGAGTATAGATCTGTCTCTATATATGTATATATATGTATGTATATATGTATGCATACATATATGTATGTATATATGTATGCATACATATATGCATGTATACATAATTTTGAGGGGCAAAAAATTCTGTGCATGTACATATATACATATATGTGGAGAGTATATATCATACTCCCTCCCTTAGAGGAGAGTATGTACTCTCTAAGGGACAGAGTAGGATTCAATGGGATTAAAATGCTTCAGAGTATCATTAATCTAAACAACAAAATGTTTGGGATAAAAACATAAACTTAAATTACATAGAAAAACAAGGAAATAATAAATCCAAAGTGAAGATGGTGGTCACATCTGTGGGGTGAAGGCAATGGAACAAGGACTCAGAGAGGAACACCTCAAGGGAATGGATTTTTTACTAAGTTATGTGGTGGACACACGAGTCCTCATCATACATTAGTTTTTAGAAATCCTCACATGCATATAAAAATATACAGTTAGACTTTGGATTTTATTTATATTTAATTTTTAAAAAAATAAATTTTACTAGTGACATGTACCTTAAGTGCCACTAATCATCACTAATAGTGATTAGCCCTTCAGTAAACACTGATCTTCTAAAAAAGAGACAGGTCCTGAAACTGAATCGCTAACGGAGAAGGCAGGCTTTTGTTCCTGCTTTTGATGTGGATATTGAAGGAGGATGCTTAAGGTTATTTGCTGAAGTGGTGTCTAGCGCAAGGAGGAAAGACATAAATGAATTCTGCTGAATTCTCAGAAAGTCAGACAGTCGAGAATTCCCAGGGAGAGAGTCAAGTCCCAGTTTAGTCAGCTATTTTTAGAAGTCTGCTTCTAATAGAAACTATTGTAGGGTTTTCACAGTGAACATATTCCAAGAAATCCATATTTTCTAAAATCAATAACCTCTTACCTTGACCTATATAGAGCCAGGATGTACTAGAAAACCTCTGCTCCCAAGTAATAATCACAGATTTATCATAAACACCTGTTGTATAATGTAGCTTCAACTAGAGGATGAAGAACTGACAAGTAGTAATGCTCACATTTATTGCAATGTTTAATATTCTAAGTGTTTTGGGTCTTTACCTTTAAATTTGATGGTGTTTTTGTGACCAGAAATATGCTTTTCTTTGTTTTTGCTGAACATTCTGAGTTGCTTCTGATGGAAGGTGATTTAAATTTATGTCTTAATTTCAGGTTGCTTTCCCTGAGACTGCTATGAAATTTCCCTCCAGTATTCAACAACGTTTCAGAAGAATTTAATCTTTTAGATATTGGAAAAAATACTAATAATATAATTAACACACAGTTTTTTAAACAGAACAATGTCTCTCCTAGATTAAAATTTTTATGAGATCCAAGAGAATTTTTTTAAAATTTAAAAAGGATAAAATCCAATTTTATGTTGGATAATTTACTGTATATAGTTGTAGTTGACTGGAAGCAATTAATGTGAGAAAAAGATAGTATCAGTTTCCATGTAATTAAAGAGAGACATCTGGAGATGAAAAATAGAGTTTTTATCTGCAGTAATTTACATATTGTATATGTATACATAATATATATGTGTAGATATAGTTATAAACATATATAAATATATAAAAGAACCCTAAAAATGGGAAACCAAAAAAGAAAAACCACAGAATCTAATGGGAGGGTAATGGGCCAAGTTAGAAATGTCCAAAACATGTGACAAGGCACATAATATTCTGCTTACAGTAAATGAGGGGGGAGGGTGATTGGAATAAAAGGTTATTAAATATATGCACTATGTGTATGTATTATTTATATATAATATACATATGTAGCATGCTTATATGTAACACATAATATATCCTTATATACATTATATACATATGCAATACTTTCACATATGAAAACATTCAACTAAAAGTTTTTGCCTCTACAGAGCCAACACAGTATTAGTAGCAATTATTTTTGGTTTTTTGCCAATTCACAAGATCGTCTGGACACCAGTGATTGTTCTTAGTCTCTGCTGCCCCCATTACTCATGCCTGAGCACGTTCCAAGGATCCTTTAAACTCATGGGTCAAGTCCTAAGTATCAAACACAAAAGTCATATCTTTGAAAGGGGTACATTTCATATCAGAACAGAGACCAACTGGGAGAAGGGACAGATAAATATATTTCCACTAAAAAATCTTAGTAATACCTTATTAAGAAGTGTGCCCCCAGAAGTCTGTGGGGAGAGAGCCCCGATCTAATATCTTAGCATGCTTCCCCGATCAGTTCAAGTCCTGGACGAATGGTATGGTTACCCCAGATGTCTAGGACTGTGAAAGAAAAGCTCTAGGCCAAAGTTAAGATTCTGAACCTAAAAGGTATACACACACACCCATCAGGGTCTTAATCCTGCTAATATCTGTATCCCCTAAACTTCTGGTTGTTTTTTAAACAGTGGAATCCTTGAAGATAATGAGGTCTGGACTGAGGCCAGTTTGGAAGTCTTCCAGGGAAATCTCTATGCTTTCAGAGATGATTCATTAAGTAGTCGGTGCTAAAAATGTTAGGCTTGTTACAACTAGGAATATCAATGAGGCCCAGCCAGAGTTTATTGCAAACATAATATCACTTCTTACTTTGGAATGCTTTCATTGTATGTGTGAAAGTAACCCAGAAATATTTTTCTCTCAACAAAAGATGTAATATTTAAAAAATATTTGCAAAGACTTTTTCCCAGTTAATAAAACCTAATATTCAACTATAGAATTATGCATCTATATATTTATTTTTCTAAATGTCAAAGCAGAAATTGGTAGAATTTTCAAGAAAATGTTACATAATACAAATACCATTTTCTTTCAAACAAAGACTAACAGTTACACATTAACATGAAACCACAGAACAAAATTGAAAATGGGATCCACGGTTTTAATTCTTGCCTTACTTCATCACCAGGTCTGGTCCACAGTTTTCTCTAAAAGAACATTTTAAGCAGAGAAAAGGTAGAGGTACAACACCAACAAAAATCTGGGGGTGTAGAAAGACTAGAATTCACTCCAAGAATGACACGGGATATCACCTTTGTAATTCTACAGCCATATTTTAAGTCTAACAATTCTGCCAACTGAGAGTTGGATGTTAAAGGTATAATAATATTGTCTTCAAAAGCATTGCACTTGACTACCCCTACCGCTGATCTCTTGTCTCATAAAATTAAAATGCTCTTTTCACCAGCAGCTATCAGGAAATAATCCCAAAATGTATGCCAAGAGAAGGTAAGCATGGTGGGTAAATGCAGATGTCCAACAAGTGTGTAAGTGTTCATGTGTAAGAATGAATGATCTGACTGTAACAGTGTGGCTGGGAATGTGCAGAAACCACTAGGAGACAGAGACGCACCCCTGGCACTTGGTTACCCTCAGCATCTTCTGGGGAGAATTAGAACAGAATCAGAAAATGATCTCTGTGGGGATGTAAAGTGCAGCATAGGGAATGTAGTTCATCACATTGTAATAACTATGTGTGGGACCAGGTGGATACTAAATTTATTAGGGGATCTCTTCATAAGTTATGTAAGTGTCTAACCATTAGGTGTATACCTGAAACTAACATAAAAACACTGAATGTCAACTATATTTAAAAAAGTAGTTTCAAAAAAATAAGAAAAATACAGAAAAGTGGGAAGAATAATGTAAAAAATAATCATGTATCTACCTTATGGAATTAACAAATGTTAAATTTAAAAAAAAAAGATTAGTTAGGCCACCTGTCTCTATCCAACAGCGGAATGAGGCACATGCCCAAAAGTATGTTCTTTTGAAGTAAGATTGCCATGATTCAGGACAAATAACTTTGAAAATAACTTTTCATAGAGGAAGGATTTGAAATGAAGTAAAAAAGATAAAAATTGCTAGTTTTATTGTAGGGCTCTTTAAAAATGTCTATATAGTAATATCTGCAAAAAAGATCTGAAACAAAAATCCCACAGAGTTAGCATGTAATAACTTGAAACTTAACTGTGAAGTGGTTTTGATGTATATAGATAGTTAACCTAATAGAAAAAATATACTTACTTTGTATCTTTTTAAATATTCACCTTAAATATTCAGGTTATCCCACTACAGAAAGCAATCATGGGAAATACATAAGTAACTATTTAATGGGTATATCATTTTATAATAAATCCCAGCCATCTGCACCCTTCACTAATTATGAATTCAAGAAGGATATAATTCACTATAAATGATACAAAAGGCTACACATGACACAAAAATGAAAGGGTTTTAGAATTATGTACATATTATCTCTAAAATGTTTATTTTCAAGGTGATACAGCTTTCAGACTTAAATACAAATCAGAGGTATTATTAACTTACCTCTGAAAATAGCAAATTCTTCTAAAAGAAAAAATTCTAGTTGCAAAAGCTTTTTGTTAAATCCATGTTTTCAGTCTACAACTCAGAAAACATACTTTTAATATCAAAGTCGTAACTATAAGCTTGATTTAAATGTTATTTTGAGTTGAGTTTTTTTTTTTTTCTTTTCTTTTTTAAGGGAGTGAAGACGCCATAAACTCTCCTCTATTTGTTTTGCACTATTCCCCAGTGTGAACTTGATAAGAAGTAATAGAAAGCTACTGACAGGGAAAGATAGAAATTAACAACACAAGAAGAGTATTTTTGAGCTTTTATTTTGACTAAGATAAATACTTACTACTATTGTCTTAGCCTTCATTTGTCCCTGAGAGTATACAGCTTATACTATAAACTCTCACATGAAGGATTTATTGTCTTTAATAAAGTGAGATAGCATTCATACTTATATATCTTCAAGATCCTCTTCTGCTTATTGAGGGAATGGCTGATAAATAGAAGCAAAGCTTCATGGAACAAACTGAGGAGATGGCTTTACTATTTTATAGGCAACATTAGAAATAGGTTTAGTGAGCTAATTCCCCTAACAGAAAAGCTTATATGCCTGTAGTGGCACACTTGGAAGAATTTTATGGTTCAGTTCTCAAAATTAAGAAAAGTACCTCAGAACGTTATAGCACTTCACTTTCTTACATTTCAATCAACCAGGATGCCATTTTTCAAATGGGGGTGGGAAGGGAGGATCTTCTTAACTCGTAAAAGGCTACACAAGGGAATTAAAACTCTTCTGTTCCTCTAGATGTCTTTTATCACTGAACAAATGAAAGCGAAGTGGGCTTTGTGAGGGTGTCACAGGCCACAAGCCCCATTTTCCCGTCAGCTACAGCCTCCATCATGCCCTGCACCCACAAAGCACACCTGGAACTTTGTACCTGCTGCTGTGCAGAGCCCAGCACGGTTTCTGGCGGGCTTCAGCAGTGGTGGTGTCGGTTCTTCTGCGGCTGCATGCTCTCCTCGTGTTTTACCTTCCTCAGTGATAGGCACAGATCTCCTTGACTTCTGGTTAGCAAAGTAACAGATGAAACACATTCCATGGAAAATAAGCTTGAGAGGCGACAAGGAAACTATAAGATGTCCTTCATTTTTTTCTGACTGTGAGACAGAAAAATGAGTGTAGAGTCTTCAAAAATCTTTGCTGATTGTGACGAATCAAAAACGGCATCATTTGAATGATGACATTTCAGCCTCACGAGTTGAGGAAATACTGACTATAGAACAAGTGTGGCAGGAGGGGGTCATCGGAACATACGCCTAAGCAACCTGGCAGCCAAGCAAGAGAGTCCATTTTGTTGTGAAAGCAGCTTAGCAATACGAATCCAGAGCCTCTTCATACATTACTTGTCTTTGACTCAGTAATTACACTATGAAGACTCTGTGCTAAGGAGGGAAAAAAATCTGATGTTCAACAAAGACATATTATGAAAAAAAAGCTGGGAGCAACATAAGCATTCAACAAAGTGAGTGACCAAATGCATCATAGAGCATTCTTACACAAAGTGTTGTACAACCAATAAAATAATATTTTCCAAAGTTATTAAGGACTCTGTTGTATGCATAAAAATATTAAGTTAAAAAGATGGAATACAAAACTATGTACCACATGGCTTTATATATAGTATATTTTCATACATGCTTTATCTGTATATATGCATATAATGTTTTCAAAGGAGTTGTGAAACTAATTGATATGAACAATTACCTGTGTATGTATGCACATTAAGTGATGTATCCATTGCAATATATTGTATATGTCTACTTATATTTGAGGTAGTTAGAAATACCCCCAAATACCATTAGCTTTTATTTCTGGATGTTAGCATTATAAATATAGGTGGATTGTGCTTGTTTCTTTATCTTTTTGTATCATCTTATATTTTTATAATTAGGTTGCAATTTTTTAGATTAGAAAGATAGACTATCTGGCTTAGTAAACTAGAGTTAAGTCAATATTTCTCATAGTCTGTAGATCACAATAGTTCCATAACTTTGTACAACCCAGTTAAATCTTCCAACTGAGAAAATCTAACACCCAGAATCAGATTAGCTTGTGGGAATGAATGAAGCAGGCACTAAGGAGTACAGGTTTGGACAGAGGTTCAGAAAAAATCTAGTCTAGCAAACAGAACACTGTATCTAGAGTCTAACCACTAGCCACAAGAGGGCATCCATAAAGACAGTCAGCATTGGGAAAGACCACCCAGAAAATGTCCAAAAGGTGGGCAGACCAGGAAGGTGGGGTCGTCTCCTCAGAGACCCAAGCAGACTAGATGGACAACGGCTGCTCAGAAGGCCACCAGCATGTTCCCACATTCCAGTCACTAGGAAATAATTCTGCTTCCCCAAAATGGGTAATACAAAAAACAAAATGGAAGTGCCATTGGAAACAAAGTGAGGCGTTAAATTTCCAGAAGTATGAGGATTCAAACAAAGTACAGATTGAGTCCCAGCCTTAAGGTAGAAGTGGAATCCAGCCCTGGAATTAGAATAGTGGAACTAGGATAGAGGTCAGAGGAAATTATAAAGCAAGCGTGACATGACTAGAAATGTAAACCCAGTTCACGGGCAGGTTCATTAAAAGGAAATGGAATTTGCTTTCAGTCATGTTCTGTGTGAAAGGATAGCAAAAAAAAAAAAAAAAAAAAATCATGTGGCATAGCTGGTAGACGGTTGACCTAGAAATTGGATTTGGGTGAGTAATCCAACCAGGAGAAGACATTGTAGTCATTGGCACAGAGACGATGTACTGTCGTTGCCCCCTCTCCTTGTCTGCCCACGTGGCCCCTCCACAGGCTGGTCTCTGTACACTGCTCACCCAGCTGGGCTTACCAGATGGTCTCAGGTTGGGTTTGGCCCAGAGGAGTCACAGGCAGGGAATGACAGCGGTGGTAGGAGCTGAAAGTGGTCAAGGCATTTCTTCCCTGCTTCCAACAGCAGTGTCCCTCTGTGATTACAGTTCATATTAGCAGTTACCTCCTGCCAGGTTTCAGGCCTCGCTAGGCTCTTCTAAGTTGTAGGCTCCCTTTTTCTTCAGCCCCTGAGACGGAGATAATTTTCCAATACAATTTTCTCTGGTTATCACATCATCTGTTCCTTCCTTCCTTCCTTCCTTCCTTCCTTCCTTCCTTCCTTCCTTCCTTCCTTCCTTCCTTTTCTTTCTTTCCCTTAACTCTGCCTGCACCTATGTAATCTTTTAAAACTCTTCATCTGCATAATCTGGTGGTAAGTTTAGTTTTCTGACAGTTATAAGACTGAATCAGGTGGAAAAATTTCTTGGTTTGGGGCAGTGTTCATATAATGAAAATATAAGATTCCTCTTTGATCCACAGACTCAGCAACTAGATGGTGTTTAACACTGACACTTAATAGTTGGTGCCTCAAAGACATGGACAAAGAGAAGCGATATCTGAACAGACTCTGTTGACTTGCACGTGGTCCCCAGAATCAACAGAGGACTCTCTAATCTCTGCCTTCTGATTCATTTGTTCATTTTTTAATTCTCAAAACCTCTGCCAGTGCCCAAATGTTAAGATGGTTTTTGCGACATTAGTCCACCATCTTCTCAGGTTCCTGGTTCTCGAATAAACATACTTTCCTTTCACCAACCCTTGTCTCTCAATTATTGACTTTCTAGCAGCAGGCAGTGAAACCTGAGTTTGGTATCATTTTCACCCTGCGCTAATGTTACGGAGCAACAGAAGGTTCGTTATTGTCCTCCACCTTATGGAAAGATGACTCTCAAAGCCAGAGATTTGTGAAAAGGAAAGGAAATGTTTATTTAATGCTCTACAGAGTTAAAGTAGTGACTTAACATCTTCATTAAAATATCAAAGTCCTTTAGGATACCCACAGACGCCCACAGTGCTTCCTATCTCCCTCTGCCCTAATTCAGGGTACCCTAATTGCAAGGAAGAGAAGCACATGTCCAGGATCCAGGCTCTTGACACCGTCAGCTGTGTCCTCATCCAGGCAGGATCTCTAATTAATCCAAAGCCATGTGGCACCTTCTCATGGCCTACTGGCAAGAGTTCTTTCACCCTTCTTCCAGGCAAAATCTCTCTTGTTCCCAGGCCACGCAGCCAAAGGGAGCACCCCAAAGCCGCGTGGTCCTTCTTCTACCAAAGCTGTGGGGAAGGGGTCCCCACTCTGGCAAAGCCTCGTGGCTCTCCCTCTTCACCAAAGCTGCAGGGGTCTGTACTCTGGTGAAACCATGTGGAATCTCCTCCCTCTGGCAAAGCTGTAAGACGGTCTCTCCACTCGGGCAAAGCCAAGTGGCAATTCTCTGCTAAAGCCACATGGTGATTTTCCGTCACAGGGCTGTGAGGGTCCTAACTCTCATGAAAGCGCGTGGATTCCCTCAATGGCTGCCGCGCCCATCTCAGTTTAAATCCTGGCGCCAAATCTCTTCTGTACCCCCATTTCCGACTCCTCCTACAATTGGTTACACCTGCCAGCATTCCCATATATTCCAAGTTTTTTGGGATGCCATCGTGAGTCTGGGCAGGTGTGTCCCCATTTTCTGGAGCCAATCTTCTCCAAGCTCCCACGCAGGCACTGTGACTTGAGGTTCCTCCCCCAGTCATGTCTTGGGGGGAGTCCTTTCCATCCCCCTGGCTCAGAGCATGGCCACAGCTAATTAACACATCTAAGCCACCAGCCAAAGGCTATAGATATGTTAAATGACCATGCCATGGATTAGAGGCTCTGCATGTCCCTGCTCCATGTGTCCCTTCCCCCAACCCATACCTGAGGGGGAAGGGGTGAGGACATCTTATATGTTCCTCTAATATTTCCTGGACACCCTGAGTTCTGGGCCCCATTCTAAATCCCTATTTTTGGGGCCCCCCTCCTGGCTGCACCCTGCATCACTAACTCAATGGTAAAAAAATCAGTATGTACCCCAGTGTATAATATTTAGAAATTATTTTTATTAATAGCTGCATGAAACTCTGTGATTTACTAATTTCCAGGTCTAGTTATATATGTACTTGACCAGGTTGCAGGGAAACCTAGAAAAGACACTCTATAAAAATACATAATCCAAATAGAAAAAATGTTTCGCTGGCTGCTTCTACTAAATCATAATACCTTTTTTCTATCTTGGCCATAAGAACAGATAATTATGAAATTGAGCTAGTAAATTTTACCTTACCTGATATCAATCAGATCTTACAAAACAACAAACATAATGTTATATTAAAAACTTAGATTTAAAACAAAAGCTTTTCCTTTGGGAGATTTTAAAGAGATTAGAAAATTCTCTTTCCAGACATGCATAGGTGATATGCATACGATGGTTTTTGTGAATAAATCTATATAAAGATGGGAATATTTCCAAGAAACCATTTTCAAAATTATCTTGTCAAAATATAAGGTTCTTTGCAAAAGCATTTATTTTCTTACTAATTGTTAAAGTGTCACCTTTGACTTGAAGAGACAGATTATGTTTATTTTAATGTATCTCTTTTTTTAAGTTGCCAGCTCCTTTAAACACTTGTTAGAAGACAATCAGAAAATTGCTGCAGTTAAAAAAGACTTCTATGGTCACATCTATTATGTTAAAAAAATCAAAGAGGTCAGCTGTTTCAAAGTCTTGTTTTTATAAAACTGCATTCATAATATTTGAAAATGTTGCAATTTCATTTTCAAGGTCTATAAATAATAAATGAATTTCAATTGTGAAGATCTCTCTAAACCACAACCAGAAGCTTTGTTTATAATTTTAAATAAATCATCAGTTTTACCAGTGGTTATATGTATATAATTTGTTCATGAAACAAAGTAGTATTTTTTAGCCATAAAACAAAAGTAGTTAGTTTTTTTGGTCAAATTATTTATAATGAGAATATATCTCCTATGGGATATCTTCTTTTGGTTGCTCACAAAAAGATACATAATCAAGCAAGTGCCATAGTCTAAGTGTTGAAAAACCTAAAAATTGATCCATCCATATAGCAAAAATCCCAACTACCTAAAACATATTTCAATAGTTTCTTTATTTAAATCAGTGTTAGCCAGGTATGTTCCAATAGAATTTTCAAACAAGGAAAACGTTTCAGGTTGTCCTCATATTAACTTCAATATAGTATTTCCACTCTGTTTTTTTTTGTTGTTGTTTATTTGTTTGTTTTTTAACCAGGACAAGAACAAACGTTTCCTTAATGGTCCATAACATTTTGCCCTTCACTACTAAGAAGCCTCAAAATTTTCATAAACATTTATTGTATTAAGTTCCATAAAGTAATGAAGTATTATATGACCCTAAATGTTACTGAAGAAATGGTCATCTTCTTCCAAATGTGCAGTTTGTCACTGCCCTGCTACTCATGATGGCTTTCAATACCATGATTAGCTAACACCTAGAGATTAAATAAAGTTAGGACAAGTTTTTATTCTGAATGACACTAAATGTATGAGTTTCACACAGTCTTCTTAATTATTTTAAATATCTGTATCAACATCTGAAATATTATGTTATTGTCTTTAGCTCATAATGTGGCTGAAAAACAGCCACTATTAGTTTTAAAAGTGTGAGCTCCATCATTTTCTTGTTTATTTGCATTTGTGTTATCAGTAATATATTCAAACTATGATATTTCTCCAGGATTTTTTAAACCACTTATTAACTTTGAGAGGTTTAGTTTTATCAAAATGAATTAATATAACCTGCAAATCTACCTGATCAGGCACAAATAAATTACAATCATTATAATGTGCTAAACTCAAATGAACGGAGAAAGGACTTTGTGTCAGTCCTTTGTTTTGACACCTAAACGTCCCTCAGGATGCCTCCTGATAGGTGAGTTACAACATGCACACCTTTAGCAACTGCATTTGTGAACATGTAACAACACCTCACCTGCAGCCAAGGTTTAACTAAGACCCAGTGCCTTTAAAAAAACTCTTCTCATCACAAGGAGTTTTATTGCTCAATAAATGATTTGCAATATGCTAAGTTAAAATTATGTGTGTACATAACCATAAATCCAGTATTTTGAACAGAGTATACAAATTACTGGTATATTTTCATTGTTAATAAGAGATGTTTTGTATACAAGAGAAACAGCTCCAAATTTGGGGAGAACAATATCAGAATCATACACATTAGTAAGAAAATTACTTCTACAATGAACACCTACTTTTATTATCCTTTCATCCCATTTTCTTTCACATTAGGAATTGATGTAAATAACTGAATGTTATAATGGTCATGGTTCTTTATTTGAAGTAACAGACTGATCCAAAATAAAACACAATTGAATATCTTTTTACCTTCATGTAACTGTATCATGGTAGTTGACAAAAGAGTGCATTATTATTTTTATACTTAAAGGGTTAAAAACACAAGTCTTCTTTTTGTAGACCTAAGAGAAACTATATTTCATTTGTTATTTCAAATACATCATGAAAATGTTTCTAAAATGTATTCAAATTGACAACCATCTCCTAGTAAATTAATATGTATAAACAGAAAATGCAACATTACAAAGACTTTTATGTGAATGCTGCAGAGAAGTCTATCTCCTCTAGGAAACCTGCAGTGTAATTAGTCTAATTACACCTAAAATAAAGCTTCACACTCAGGTACAGTGCTGGCGCACAGACCCGCACAGGTGTTTCTATCTCAGGGTTAGTCAGCTGGGAGTTCTGCTTTTGCATAGCACTTATTGAAAACCAAAAGCCTAATTACTCATTCATTCAGTCCCACTATCACACTGGTCACCTTATGGGAGCAGAAAAAATAAAAGAATTTACTTTACAAATTTTAGTCTTTACATTCTAGTAAAAAATATCCAAGCACCTGCAACATCACAGGAGCATGCAATTAGATTGGATTCAAAGGGATGAAGAGATAGGGCAGGCTCTCATATTGCTTGCTCCTGTGCCCCTGTAGCCAAATAGCATTTAAAAGAATAAAGAAAAATAAGTTCAGTTTAATCAAATTGTTGGAAAGCCTGAGGAAGTTGGCACCTTAGACATCAGATAGTTAGAAGGCAACAAGTGCCCTTTCTAAGGTCCTCTCCACAATGCCAGACAAGAGGAAATTCCTCGACAACTTCTCTGTATGATCTCTTAAAGAGGAAAATGAAATTACAGCACGAGAGTCTACATCTGCCTTTGATAAAATATAACTATTAAAATATTAACAGTGCTATAACCCAGAATTTTGACAGCTAAAAACCATATTATTTCCAGTAAAGCGTGCATTCCTAGCTTTCAGATGAGAAGCTTTTGGACAGAGGATAACTCATAAAATAGTCTTTTCTCAATATTATTTTGATCAGGAACCTGCAACAAATCATAAAAACTTCTGCATTGTCATTTAGCCTTGATTCCAAAATTCCACATGCTATTTGTGACAAAATTTTCACAGAGGCTTTTTGAAAGAATATTACATAAAGGCTTTACCTTTTTTAAAAAAGTGGAACTAGGGATGTGGGTACAACCAATTTCTTCTGTTTGGGCAGGTAACATCAGTGAGAAAAACAAGCAGACTGAAGACAGTAGAGCAAGATGGGAAATGAAAACTGCATCAAGTTCTCACTTAATGTCACCCATCTGTTCTTGAAAACTGCACCTTTAAGTGAAATGATGTATGTAATGAAACCAATTTACCATAGGCTAATTGATACAAACAAGAGTTATGTTTCTTTGATCACATATTTCTGGTCACAAAAATATCACCAAACTTCTAAGACCCAAAATGCATCTAATATCAAACACTTAAATAAATGTGAGCTATACATACACTTGAGAAAGATGAAGAAAAACAGTTTATTCCAGTTTAGGGTTGAGAGTGGCCATAGCCTCTCCTAGCAGCTTGGGGCACAAGGCAGGACCCATCCTGGGCAGGGTGCTCTTCCACCACACAACCTCTCTCTCTCTCTCTCTCTCTCTCTCACACACACACACACACACACACACGCACACACACACAGAGTCACTCTCTCAGACTGGGGCCATTCAGGCACGTCTTTGGAATGTAAGAAAAACCGGGAGTACCCAGAGAAAACCCACACTGACATGGGGAGGCCGTGCAAACTGCACACTGACAGTGGACCTGGCCAGGAATAATTTTTTTAATCATCAATGTTATAACGAAATGATGTTGAACAAAACATCAATCGAGAACCTGCTATAGAATGAGCCCCATTTACAGAGTCGCTACTACTCAGCCCCACTGATTGCTGGCCCAGGCTCCTTGAATTTTCTCGTTCACATGAGACCTAAAATCTGGTTACACCAGTTAGAAAAGTTCCAAGATAACAAACTAAGTGAGACATGATGGTGGGTTCGGTTAACTGGTTGAGATGGTAGAGATGAAAAGTGGTTGGATCTGGTATCTGTTGAAGGATAAGCTAACAGGCAACCATTTGAAAAGCAAAGAAGTGATGCTAACCATCTCTTGTAAAATTCAACTACTCGTGGTAATAGTAAAATATGATGGAGTTTCAATTAAAAGAAAAAATGCTAACAAAAAGAAAAAACACCTAATGTATTCTAGACTCTGACCTCAAATTGTTCTTTTATCACTTATTTACAACTGACCTCTCCCCACATCTCCATTCCCATTCCAGCAAATGACAATCTTCTCCTGAACACACCGTGTATATTTTGGGGTCATACTCTTTTTAAAAATATATTTTATTTATTTATTTTTAGACAGAGGGAAAGGGAGGAGAAAGAGGGAGGGAAACATCAATGTGTGGTTGCCTCACACGCCCCCTACCTACTGGGGACCTGACTCGCAACCCAGGCATGTGCCCTGAATGGGAATAGAATCAGTGAACCTTTGGTTCATAGGCCAGCACTCAGTCCACTGAGCCACACCAGCCAGGCCTGGGATTATACTCTTAATCAGACTTTTAGTTGTTCTTCTGCATGGAATACCCTCCACTTATCGAATCCCACTATTCTCTCAAGTTCATGAGGGCTTCCTTAGCAGAGGAGATGGTAATCTCTTACCATCTCCTCTGCAAATTTGCAATGTATTTTAGAAAACAGGGCTTGATAATAAAGGAATGTTGAATTTGTCCCCAGTTCTGCCTCTTTGAAAAAATGCCTAAGCTTATAGCAATATATTTCTTACATCCTCTTCAATCTCTCTTCTAACTCAAAGACTCAAGTCTCATATAAATCAGAAAACAAAACCAGTACAGTGAAACCCATTGCAGGAAGAACTCTGCTAGCTGTGCATATCGAACTGCAGTTTTTCAGGGCCCAGTGACTGCTCGGAGGGGCGGATAACCAGGAGATACAGGTTGGAGGAAGATAAACCTGCAATAAAGCAGAGGTGCACCTGTGATCACTTAGCAGGTTTTGGAATATGAACTAGAAAAAATGCATTAAACAAACCTATGCTTTGTCAATCTGAGAAAAAGATTTAACCACCACTTATAAATAGGAGCAAGACAAAAGACAATTCATTCACTCTGTTTTTAACAATCTGAGTTTTTAGTAAATCTTACAATGTTCAATGGAAAGGAAGGTAGCCGTGGAACATAAAGGGAAAAGATACTGTGAAGTAAAAGAATACAGTATTTAGAGATTCAAACAGCATATGTTTGTAAAAGATCTACTGAAAGATGTAAAAGAAGAGTTAAGGAAATTACTTAGGCTATGTATGTGTATAGTATATGTACAGACATATTGTGCATAGTTTTGTGTTCAACTTTTTAACCTAATTTTTATGAACACTTAACCAAATTGTAAATATCCATGGGAAGAATAATTTTTACTTGCCACACAATATTGCACATAAAAATATTCTGAAATGAAATTACCATTCACTTTGTTTAACTCTTCTGCTGTTTCAGCTTTTCACTATAACATGTGTCTGTGCAGAAAATTTTTAATAAATATTCAATGCGGAATTACTGAGTCATAGAAAAAAGTTATTTATTTAATGAATACTAATGGAACAATGTGAACATTAAAGAAAACAATGTCATATATTGCAGATGGAATATGGAATAAAGATAGCAGAACTAAAGAAAAAAGGAAGGAAGGAAGGAAGGAAGGAAGGAAGGAAGGAAGGAAGGAAGGAAGGAAGG
>PVKU01001545.1:0-181509 GCA_004027475.1 Anoura caudifer
GACAGGCTGTACCTCTTCCTTCCTTAATCTACCTCCTAACAAAGTCCTATTGAAAAGGACAATCTGATAAATGTACTTGCTTGAGCTTGGTCTTAGAATATAAATAATTTGGATGATTCAATTATAAATTTCAAGGTTTATTTTTCCAATTTTAGGACACATGGTTTTACAAAGAGCTTGCCCACCTTGTATGGAAGCAGTAAGTATTTTGCATAATGAAGGAGTGCCGATACTAGAATATATTCAGTATTAACCCAAACCTGCCTCACCTAAATTTGCTAAAATCTTAAGAGCTGATTTTATAGAAACAAAGTTACAAGCACCGGTTTTGCATGTTAAATATAAAAATAAATATTATCTTGAGTTTAGAGTATTGTATACCTATGATTCATGATAGACCTCTTTTCTCTTTCATTAATTATTCTTTGTAAGTAACTTTTTCAAATGATTCAATTCAAATGACTAAAAATGGTTTCTTATAAAATGTGCTCAAGGGTCCAAAGGAATCAATGAATCTTTATAGCTAAGTATTTCATCCGCACTCTCCATAAAAAAGAGAAAGTACTATTAAAATAAATGATACATCTTGATATATCCTATCCTTTAACCCAAACTATTGCTGACTGAGTAAACCAGCTGCATAACTTCTATAAATGCACTGTGGGTTTAAATAATTGCAAACAAATTTATATTAAGAAATAGTAAAACAGTTACAAACAGGCTAACCTGGATTTGAAATGGAAAAAGCCAGTGACATTCATCTCGAGAATCCCAAAGTTTCCTCAAGATCGCTGGGCTCAGACAGAACTCATTTGAATTCTTGGTTAATTATTAATGTTAAATCTGGCAAGGCACTTGTATTTTCTGGGCCTTCCTCTTCTTATCTCCCAACTGGAGATAAAAATACCTACATCAATAGGTTAGTTGTGAGAATTAATTTAAATAGAATAATTTTCAGGAAAAAAGCGAGCACTGTGCCTAGTTCGCCGTGGTGCCTAACACCTAGCAGCTATTATCATTATGGAAAATTCCATTTTCTGGCTGATACTAAAACTACATAATGTATTTTTCTCCACTTCTAAAAATGCATATTCTTTTGAACTAATGTGCCATCTCAATAGCAAGATGAGTTTTAAGCCTGTTTGGTTTGTATATGTCCCAAGTGCATCCTTTATACGTAGATTATTCTCTCTCTCTCTCTCTCTCTCTCTCTCTCTCTCTCTCTCTCTCTGTTAGTGCTCAGATGCACATGATACAAAGAAGCTGTCACTAAATAAATAAATAAATAAATATCTCTTCTTTTTCCTCTGAGAATGTTTCTCTTTGAGGAAATGCAATATTTTATGGAAATTTATGTTGCGTGTAAGTTACTGAACTTTTACCCCAAGGTATATGCCAAATACAATTGAGTGTAAGAAAGTTTCCCTCATGCAAAAGGCTCTGCAAATGTTCAACTTACTAATGTGACTGAGTTTATTCTTTCAACCTCACCAATTTCTAGGCCAATGTTAATAAATTAATGGTGGCAAAACAATATGAGATTGGGGAGGGGGGCTGGCTAGGAGATATGATCTATCTTGCTCAGCAAAGAGTCATCAGAAAACAAGGAGAGATTAATAAGGAAACTTCTTAGCTTTTGACTCAACCTGCCACCAGACTTTAAGACAATAATTTAGGAAGTAACCAGTTATCAGCCCAGAACTAGTTTTTTCTACTTCCATCAGCTCCAGACAAGATAAAACTTCTCTAAAGCAAGAAGGGGAATTGAGATTATTTTAACATTGGGTGTTCTCTATGCCATGCTGCTGAACTTCACCCCAGGATGTATCTGGATGGACTTTGGAGGAGCAATAGAATTTCTCACAACTATTTGAGGACCATTCAGGAGGTCAGAAAGACCTATGAATCACCAGTCTTTCCTGGATTCTAGTGACAACCAGCTCTGCCGATGTCCTCCCACCAAATGGTGTGAAAAGTAGAATCAAAAAGTCAGTGAGGAGCATGCGAGAGCAGCCAAGACTTTTCTGTGTCCAAGAGAAAGGGTTCAAGTTGGAAGAGAGAGTTAGTCCCTTCAGCCAAGGTGAGGGGCTCTGCTGCAGTGGATCTGTGCCAAGCCGTTTTCACCAGGGACCAGCTGAGAATGCAGTCAGCACAGAAGATTGCCAGTGCGGACTGGGCAGCAAAAGCACAACCAGTAAATTGACTGCGTTTACCTGGGAGTGATTAGAATCAGGTGGATTTTGTTTGTTTGTTTGTTTTTTAAATCAAGCATAATGAGAACTTTTGTATAAAGAACATTCGTTTGTAGGAAAAATAAAGGCACACTTTGCACACATGCTTTTCCAAGGAGGTGGTTGATGCCAGAGAGAGAGAAGCCAGGATTCTTCCCGAGACCTTGTGTCCCAGGACCAAGGGCAAGAAAGTCAAGGTAACCCCAAATTTCCTACCCCATAGCTACATCAATTTTCAGAACTGAGACTCCCTATAACTTAACTCCTTTATTTATTCTATATTTTCCATGTTGAATTTTAACTACCAAACAAGTTACATGTGTTGAGTAATAATTAATTCATATATTCAAATTTTAAACCAAGGGATATGTAGCTAAATTCCAGTGTTTCTCTCATCAGCTTGAGTTGATTGAATCCTTTTTGGTCAATGAGAGACTGATATGTTTCTTTTTCTTTTTTTAGGATATCTTTTGAGAGAAGTATTACGTTTACAACAGAATTGTACTGAGAGGAAAGTACAGATGTTTCCCATATACCTTCTTCTCCCACACATGCATAGCCTCCCCCATTATCAACATCCCCCACCAGTGCGGTCCATGTGTTACCAAGGATGAGCCTTCACAGACACACCCCAATCACCCAGAGTCCATGGTTTATTTGAGGGTTCACTCTTCATGCTGTACAACCTTGGGTTTGGACAAATGTATAATGACATGTATCCCTCGTTATAAAATAATACAGAGTATTTTCACTGCCCTAAAAATTCTGTGTTTTCTCCCTATCCAACCTTCTCCATCCTCCACCCCTGGCTAACACTGTCATTTTTATATCTCTGCTTTTGCCTTTTTCATAATGTCATGTAGTTGGAATCAGAGAGTATGTAGCCATTTCATATTGACTTCTTTCACTTAGTGTGCATTTAGGTTTTCTCCTTGTCTGTTCATGGCTGGATAGTTCATTTCTTTTTAGTGTTGAAAAATATTCCATTGTCTCGATGTATCCCAGTTTATTCACCCAATCATGTATGGAGGGACATTTGGTTGCTTTCAAGTTTGGAAAATTATGTATTTTTCCAATAAACATTAATGTGAAGGTTTTTGCAGAGACTTAAGTTTTCACTTACTTGAGCACAGCTGTTGAATCATGTGTTAAGAGTATGGTTAATTTTGCAAGAAACCACCACCCTGTCTTCCAAAGTGCAGTACCATTTTGCATTCCCATTAGCAATGAATGAGAGTTTCTGTTTCTCCACATCCTCACCAATGCTTGGCATTGCCACTTTTTTTCATTTGGAGCATTCTAGTAGGTGTGTAGTGGTATCTCATTGTTACTGTCATTTAAATTTTCCCAATAGCATATGATGTGGAGCATCTTTTCATAGGCTTACTTGCCATCTGTATATCTTCTTTAGTGATGTGTCTTAAAATCTTAGCCCCATTTTTAATTGGGTCATTTATTTTTTTGTTGTTGAGTTTTAAGAATTTTTTGTACATTTTTCATAACAGCCTTTATCAGATGTGTCATTTGCAAATATTTTCTCCCAGTCTGTGGTTTATTTACTATTTCTTTGCATTGTCTTTCACCAAACTAAAGTATTTAATTTTAGTGAAGTCCAGCTTATCAATTATTTCATTCATGGGTTGTGTATTGAATGTTATATCTAAAAAGGCATCACCCTATCCAGAGTCATCTAGGTCTTCTCCTATGTTATCTGTTAGGAGTTTTGTAGTTTTGCATGTTATATTTAGGTCTATGACTCATTTTAAGTTAATTTTTGTGAAAGGTTAAGGTCGGCATGTGGATTTTTTGGCATGTGGATGTCCAGTTGTTTCAGTCCTACTTGGAGACACTATCTTTACTTGATTGCATTGCTTTTGCTTCTTTGTCAAAAATCAGGGGACTATATTTGTGTGGTTATATTTCTGGGCTTTCAATTCTGTTCCATTGTTCTAGTCATCTATTATTTTGCCAGTATAACCCTGTTTTGATTACTGCATCTTTATAATAGTCTTGAAGTCAGATAGCACCCCCACACACACACACACTATGCTCTGCTCCTTTGATACTGTGTTGGCTATTCTGGGTAAACACTCCATATAACCTTTAGAATCAGGTTGTCAAAATGCATGTGTCCTTTCATGTGAATAATTCAAACTAGTTAATCTTTACACTTTGGATGTCTGGAAAATCAGTGTAAGGCATATCTGCTCAGTGATTAGGATTCTGTGTATCCTAATGGTTGTAACATTTATTTTCTTCTCTAATTCTCATTTTTCTTTTATTCAATTTTATTTTCTAAATCATATTGCTTATATGCAACAAATATAAAAATGAACAACATAGTCAACCCAATTTTGATCATGTCCAACCTTCTCCTGCCTCACAGTGATGGAGATCCTCCAGTCAATAAACTTGGGAGCTAAGACTGTGATTACCATCCTCTCCTTCAACCAATGCATTTCATGCTTTGGTTTTGTGACTTAGGAAAGGAGTCACTCTTCTTCACAAGATGAGAGGGAAATCAGGCTTCTGGATGATCAGCCTTTTCAAGTGGGATGGATGTTGGCTTCCAGGCTCATATTAACAAAGTCCTCAATATCCCTGATTTTCTCTGATTTGAACACTGTTGTTGCATTGAAGAGATTCCTCACATTCTGCTCTTTAAGCATGCTGTCTCTCAGTGTGATCTGAAACCTGAGTTGGCCCTGCATTGATAACATGTAGAATATGATCCAAACCTGCACAGCAGGATAGGCAGAACGGACAACTGCTTTAAGTGCCTGTTTTGACACTTTGAAAGGACAGAGTATGTTCTGCACTAATACCGAACATTGGTGAGCTAGTGGTTAAAAAAGTGGTTCACTTATTTTCCTAACTAAAGTATGAGTACCTCTACCCAATTTCAACTTTCTTATGTGCTTCTTCATTATTTTTGATGAGATAAAATAGCTACTAATAAGAGTGAGCATTTTGAGCACTTACTGTGTTCGCACCTTGTACTATTTTATATTCATTTCACATAATCTTCTTAACGACACTTTAAAGGGTTGATGTGAATTCGCTCTCCTTTTCAGATGCACAAAAATATTAATTACTTTTCCTAGACCACAACCTAATGACTAGAAAGCAAGAATTTGAATCTAGGTAGACCCCAAACTCCTAAGTCTGTATTCTTAATTGTTAGTAAATGGCCTTTATCTAATTCCAAACCATTTTTGACTACTTGAATATACTTCAAGTAGTTTCCAAAAGAGCTATGATTTAAAAATCACTTATGTTGAAGTTATATGCATGGTCAACATTCATTAAATTTTTTCGTATCATTTCTTCTCTGAAAATTCTTCCCTAGAAAGCTCACATTTATCCCTTAAGTCCCCAATCTCCTTCCTCAGTGGAGTTTACCTCTCCTCCCCCAGACAGTATTCGTCGCCTGCTGTCTGTGCTTACTTAGTAGCTTGTCCACACCTTGTGATAGAACTTAACCCCACGGTTACAAGCCTTTGTGTAAAGCACCTTCGACTGTTCTACATCTTTGGTACCTAGTAGGTGCTAAATATATTTCTCTGAAGTAAACACACTGAAATGCCTCAAGCCAAAAAATCATCCTGGATAACAATGAATAGATAGTGAATATACTTTCTGGAGTAAGAGGAAGAATAAGTGCACATAATTTATGTATAACTAGAACAAGTTAAATCTCAAAGAGCTGGAAGACTACTCTTGAAACCATATCTATTTTCTAACCTAGAGACATATTACTTCTGCAGGTAATATCCCACAAAAGAACAGAATTCATCTGGAATACCTTTCCACACATCACACCAATCAAGGGTCTGCACAGTCCTCTGCTCATCTTCAAGGTACAGCCCTGGGTCTGGAGGGCTTCCTCCAAACGTCAACAGTGACACCTGCTGGAAGTGCACACTGCCCACATTTCTGCAGTTGGTTGAAGAAAAAAAAAAGCACAGACACAAGATGAAACTGCTGAAACACGGCCTCAGAACCCAGACAAAGAACTAAGGTGGCAAAGAAATGTGAGTGTGGACAATCTTGGGACTTGAACCTTGGCAGACGAATTTTGAAGATAAACATGGCCATAGATTTATGACTCTGAACTGGCCCCTAAAACATATTTGATTTTTTAAAAGCAAAATAATGTAAATATATATGTGAAGGATTCAGTTACCTTCCACTTTACATTTCATAAATAGCATAGTTTGTGCTCTCCAGATCCAAGACTAAATCATTTTGAGACCTCGGTTTTCATGGATATGGAGAACACAGTTTTGGCAAGTGGTTTGTTGCTATGGTTTATGTTATATTACCCATTCTCTTAAGTTTCCTTTCTGCTGTCTCACTTGTGATACTAATAGAGTATTTAAGGCATAGTCAAAATGAAGAAAAATATACTTTCCTGCACTTGTTTATTTGTGAATTTTAAGTATGATTAAATGTAAAGTGTTTCTTTTTATACATATTTTCTTTACTGATTGAAACTATTTTGGTAAGAGAAAAAAATTCTGTTACTCAAGAAAATATTTTGTTTTATTTTTCAAAAAAAAGCCCAAGCCAGTATATTTATAATTGTAACCTGTAAAAATTAACTCTTAGCTTCTTAGCATGTGTCTTCCATGTCTAGAAATATTCATATTTTCTAAATTTACTTCATACATTTTCTTTCTGGGGAAACAGCTATTTATTTTGTTCCTTTTAAAAATTTTTTTGTAAAATATGAGTATACAAAAAAGTGCATAAACCACAAATGTACAGTTTAATGCTTATAATAAAATGAGCACTCATGTACCCATCACTCAGATCAAGAAATACAACATCGGCAATCATGCTAACCAAAGTCCTAGTTGCCCCTTCTCAATTACAACCCAACCCCACCCACCCCACGCCCTAACTCCTTCAGACTCCCAATCCACTGACCCCTCTGGCCTAGCCCCTTCCTATGCTTTGGGGAAGCAAAGTTTGGGGGATCCCATGGCTCAGGGAGCAGGAGGGACTAAGGACCAATGGGAGACAAATGAAACAAGGTCAGGGACTCATGTCCAGATGTGAGGGAAGGGGCCTTCATTCATCTAGACCCAATTTGCACTCTCCCCAGCCCCCAGGTTAGGTTTCAACAAGGGCTGTTCTCAGTTTCTCTTTTCCCAAGGGGCAACCCTTTCCTTGCCCAGGCCAGGTCCAAGTGCTAATCTCTCCTGGCTTTCCTGCTGTCTTCTGTCCAGACCCTCTCCCCCACCCCAACAGGGAAATAAACCTCTGTCTATGGAAAACAAAACCAAACAAAACCAAACCTACCAGCAACAACACCACAGACACATAGCAAGATACGAGAATCCTTGAACAGGCCACTTGGCCTGGAGTCTCCCTGTTGGCCGGGCTGAAACTTTTCTGAAACTGCTGCATCTGCCACTCTTCCTTCACTGGTTTCTTCAAAGGTGTCAGATCTGCTCAGCAGGACACTTTGATGGCTCTTCCCACTTTCTGGGACTCCCTCCCCAGTAAGTCTTTTGCATTTTCGATCCATCCTGTCATCTGCTTCTTAGAAGACCCTAAGTACTCATTGTCCTAATTCTGACTATCATGCTCCATAACTAACTACTGGTTTTCCAGCTTCTAGTTTTGCTTCACAAATCCTCTGCCAGTGGCAACCGGAAGGTTCCATCTGTCCATAGCTGTCCTCTGAAAGTACAAGCCCTTTACTGAGGCCCATGAGGTCTCTAGATCCCACTCCTGCCTGTCCCTCTAGCTTCCCCATTTACCCCTCTCTGCCTCACATAGTGTGTGTAATGACATTCAATTTGTTGAAGGCTCATGTCTTGTACTTTTTTCCTCTGTATCTTCACTAAGGTGGCTTTTTCTGCCTTGGATGCTCTTCCCACTTCTTTGACCAGGCACAACTGCTCTTCTAGTTGGCACCTCTCCAGGAGAACTTCCTAGATCAACCCCAAATTAGATTTTATTGATTAGACTATCACAGTTGTCCTGATTTTCCCCCCTTTGCCTCCCTCCACCCAACACCTCCCACTCCCTCAGGTAATTCCCCACTCCCCATTGTTTATGTTTATGTGTCATGCATATAAATTCTTTGGTTACTCCATTTCCTATACTGTATTTTATATTCCCAAGGCTGTTCTGTAACCACCTATTTATATTTCTTAATCCCTTCACCTCTTCACCCATTTCCCTCACAACCCCCTCCCACCTGGCAGCCATCAAAATGCTCTGTGTATCCATAATTCTGTCTCCACTCTTCTTTCTGGCTTAGTTTGCTTTTTTAGATTCAATTGTTGGTAGATTTGTATTTTTTGCCATTTTATTATTCGTAGTTTTGATCTTTTCTTAAAAAACTCCCTTTAACATTTCATGTAATAATGGTTTGGTGATGAGGAACTCCTTTAGTTTTCCCTTGCCTGCAAATATCTTTATCTGCCTTTCAATTATAAATGATATCTTTGTTGGGTACAGCAACCTTGGCTGTAGGTTGACCCTGAATATTTCATGCCAGTCCCTTCTACCCTGCAAACTTTCTTTTGAGAAATCAGCTGACAGTCTTATGGGAACTCCCCTGTAGGTAACTAACTTCTTTTCTCTTGATGCTTTTAAGATTCTCTCTTTATCTTTTACCTTGGGCATTTTAATTATGGTGTGTCTTGGAGTGGGCCTCTTTGCATCCATCTTGTTTGGGACCCTCTGTGCTTCCTGGACTTGTCTGTCTATTTCCTTCACCAAATTAGGAAAGTTTTCTTTCATCATTTTTTCAAATAGACTTCCAATTTCTTGTTCTTTCTCTTCTCCTTCTGGCAATCCTATAATGCAAATGTTGGACATCTTAAAGTTATCCCAGAGGCTCCTTATACTACCCTCATTTTTCTGGATTCTTATTTCTTCTTGTTCTGTAGGCTGTTTCTTGCTTCCTTATGTTCCATATCACTGATTTGATTTTGGGCTTTATCCATTCTACCATTGATTCCCTGTACATTGTTCTTTATTTCAATTAGTGTATCCTTCATTTCTGACTGGATTTTTTTTTTTTTATGCTGTTGAGGTCTTCACTAAGTTCCTTGAGCATCCTTTATAACCCAGTGTTTTGAATTCTGCATCTGATAGATTGCTTATCTCCATTTCATTTAGCTCTTTTTCTGGAGTTTTGATCTGTTCTTTCATTTGGACCATGTTGCTTTGTCTCCTCATTTTAGCATACTCCCTGTGTTTGTTTCTATGTATTAGGTAGAGCTGCTTTCACTCCATGTCTTGATAATATGGCCTTATGTAGTAGGTGTCCTGTACAGCTCAGTGGCACAGCCTCCTTTATCACCCAAGCTGGGTACTTGAGGTTTCCTTTAATGTGCGTGGAGTACACCCTCTTCTGGTAATTGCACATGGTTGCTGTTGGCAGATCAATAGGAGGGATTTACTCAGGCCAGTCAGTTGCAAGAATTGGCTGTGACCACTGACCACCAACCTCCACCCTCCTTGGAGGATCTGCTGTGCAGGGGCAGGGTGGTGGTGCTCCAGTGTAGTTTGCAGTTCTCCACTGGATTCACTGGCCCTGGGGTTTCCTGTGTGGTGCAGGCCAAGATCAGCCCCATGAGTGTTTTCCCTGGGACCACCCTGCCTGCCTGAGCTATAAAGAAACTTCAGATGGCTGCTACTTGTGCTAGGCTTGGAGACCCCCAGGAGAAGCCAAGCTGTGAAGCTAGGCTGGTTGCTGCTAGTGCTGGGACTGGGGCTCACTGAGGCTGGCTGTTGTTTGTTTGAGGGGATTTAGAAAGTTGTGAATCATTAGCCAAGACTAGCCATTCTATGGAAAAGTAGCTTTGGTGGGCCCATAAATTGGGTGGGGCAGAGTCTCTGGAGATCTCCAAAACAGGTCAAACAGTGTTAGCCAGGTTGATGGAGTCTCAGATATGGCACTAACTTCCTGGCTCTGAGAGGGGAGGGTTTAGAAAAGGGACAATGGCCTCTGCTTACCTTGATGCCAGATACTTCAGTTTCTCCCTGTGTACCACTGGTGCCTTTCAAGCTGCTACCCCAGTGCTGGAGCTCAGAGGGAGTGAGTCTGAGTAAGTCCCTGTGTGGGTTCTTTAAAAGGAGCTGCTTTGGACTCGAAGTTCCTTCCACTGACTGAATCTCTGCTGATTTTTGCAGCCAGAAGTTATGAGGATTTGTCTTCCTGGCACTGGAACCCTGGGCTGGAAGTCCTGTTGTGGGGCTGGGACTCCTCTCTCCCGAGATATCACTCCTGAACTTTTATCCACTACGTGTGGATGTAGGACCTGCTGGTTCAGCATCTGTGCCCCTCCTACCAGTCTGGCTAGATATGATTTCTTTAATTCCATGGTTGTCAGACTCCGTTCAACACAATTTCTGACGGTTCTGAGTGATGGTTGTTCTATAGCTTAGTTGTAATTTTGATTTGGTTGTATGAAGAGGGGAGCCATGTCTGCCTATGCCACCATCTTTGTTTTGTTTTTTTGTGTGTGATTTTTTTAAGATTTTATTTATTTTTAGATGGGGAGGAAGGGAGGGAGAAAGAGAAAAGGGGACATCAGTGTGTGGCTGCCTCTCATGTGCCCCCTACTGGGGACCTGTGACCCTTTGGTTTGCAGGCCAGTGCTCAGTCCTCTGAGCCACACTAGCCAGGGCTGCCTATGCCACCATCTTGACCAGATGTCCCCACCCCAAGTTAGCTTTAGTGCCTGGCGCCACCAGTGACCCCATGCCTTAAATTCTTCTAGGTTTCTGTGTTACTTCTTTTATGTTTTCAGCCCCACTGAACAAGAGCAGCCCCTTATTTATGGCTTCTCCACATGCTCACTGCCAGCATTCGCTTACCCCAAAGTAACCGCTCGATAATACTTCTTTTTAATTTGAAAGTGTCCGGCTCTAGTAATCCATTAATTTACTATCATTAGAAAGTCTCAAACTACAAGAGAATCAATTAATTTGTTCAAGAGTTTTGAAAGCACTGAAGGACAGTGATCTGTACTTCAGGGAATAACGTAGGCGAAGTGGTGGCTGCCCCGTGTTTCCATCATTTCAGGGTCTGAGAGCCTCCACCACAGAGTGAGCCAGAACAGGAAAATTAGATCCAATTAGAATCAACCAGTTTTCTATTAAAAATAATCCTGGATAAAAAATAAAGACGATGTTAATACTAATGACGAATCTGAGATTTGAATTCTGTGGAGACCTAGTCTATTCATTCACTCTCATCTATTCGTATTTGAAATAAGATTAAGTAATAAGCTATGTCTTATGTTTTGGAATTTTGGGGAAAAACACACTGAGATAAGCATTTTAACAATTTATTTTATCTCTGTCCTGGAATAGTGTAACCCATGCTTGGGGTGGCAATGCACTTGATATCGGCAAACCAGAAGATTTTTTAAAATATCCACATTTTGCCAACATATAAGTCAATTCAAATTAAAGAAACAGTATCGTTAGATTTTGTGGGTCAAGACTAGAGGTGGTTATCATATTTTTGACTTAAACAAAGTTTGGGTATTATGCAATTACAAAAGGTGAATGGCAACATTCTATTGTACCCTTATGAGCATGACAGAGCTTTTAGAAAGTGACACTCACTGAAAACCAGTGGGGAAATGCAAAGCTGGGGAATTTTGCATCCTGCAGAACCGCCTTTGGGACACTTTTCTCCTCCACTGTTCTTTAGGAATCAGCGACCCTCCTCTCCCCTTTCCCACAGCAGTCTGCATTGTTCTTTAATGTCAATTGTCAGATTGTACTGCAGCTATTTATTGGCATATATATTTTCCCAACTCTTCTTTGGGTTCTTTGAATTGACTCAAGTTAATCTTATTATCCTCAGTGTCTACCATGGTGCAGGGCACAGATGAGTATCTTCTAAATTCTTACAGAAGGAAGAACAGAAAAGAAAAAGATGAAGAAAGGATGGGAGAGAGGGATGGAGAGATAGGGGACAGAAATAAAGTAATATGAATTTAAATCATTTTTCCTGAAAGTCTCTTAAAGTATTTAAATCTCATTAAAGAATGAAAAATTTTATCTCTTAGCCAGGGTTGTTAATTAGCAGTGAACAGGTGGGAGAACTGTTTGTAGAGGGACAGAGTGGCTCCCATACCCTTTAAGTCACATCAGATAAAATAATTATTCAATATGTCTTTTCATATATGTCTCCCATAAGAAGGGTTCTTCTGGGAGCCAAGGAAGCCAAAAGATTCTTATTAGAGCTCAGAGCCTTGCAAAATAATATAAAGGAAGCAGAGAGGAAGAAAAAGAAACCAACTAACTAAAACAAGATAAAGACATTAAAAAGCATGCAGACTGTAGGTGTATATTCTGTACAAATTAATTTCCACTGCAATTCTTATAATTTGTTCAGAAGTGATTGGTTTATGTTCCTTCTGTGCTCCACTGTTGATGCTAATGAATACATAGACTTTAGATGCCTGGGCAAAGGAACAAATACATAAATAAAAACATTTCAACAGATTATAGGAAAAGGTGATTGCATGCAAGGCAACAATTCCTAAATTTCTGACAGGTATACTTCAAAGGATGTAGAAAGATTGTGAAGGGGTGCTCCCTCACTCACCATAGACTCCTTACAAAAACATATTTATACGGTTGCCATGCCAACCACAGTATTTGTTCGATACATACTTTTCTCTATAGATAATGAGTTAGGTAATCACTTTTTTTTTTTTTGCATTCAAGGAGGGGGGAAGTTTTAATTAGACACATTCTAAAGTACTCTATTTAATGGTACAGTTAAGGGAGTTCGGTGTGGGGTATGGGTTGGGAAATACTAGTCATTTCTTCAGACTATTTTTTAAAAAATGGGAAATATTGAGGTTCTACTAGTCTTTCTAGAATACCAGTGGTTGCATTGTTTTGACAGCCTGAAAAGTGGAGTTTGATAAACTGTTCCTGCTCTGCATTATCTACTGAGGTTAGGAGATAGACTGAATTAAATTTCAAGTAAACACACTTTCAACCGGTGCCTCCTAAATACAAAACTGGGTGCTGGCAGCGAGTGCCACGAAGAGAGATGAGTAAGACTGGCTCCTCCTGGTAAGAAAGTACCTTTTCTTTGGGTGGATTCAGATTTGTAAACAACTAGCCTGTAGTAGCAGAAAGAACAAAAGAAGCACTAAGACAGTGGTAAAAGCAACAAGCCCTGAGAAACAGAGCAAGAGATAATTGTCGCATTCAGTGTCAGGAGGAGTCAGAATGCTTCTGGATACAGTGGCGTTTAACTTAGCAGAAAGGACAAGTCAATGTTCAACAGGAAGGATGCCTGGAAAGGGTATGCCATGATGGTATACCTCCTTCCTCCATTCAGGTTTCTGATCAGCTGTCACCTCCTCGGAGAGAGCGGAGAGAGCGCCTGGCCCCTCAGCTCCCTGAGGGGATAATAGTGACCCTGCTACAAAGTCTTCCCAGGGTCTGTTGCACACACTAAATCAGTTGTCTTTCTCAATAAAATTATAGTAAATATATATTAACACATTTTGATGAATTAGGGTATATTTTGGAGAGAGGAGAGGGTGAGAAGATAACCACCTAAAGATTAACCGATTGATTAATTTAAAATAGAAATTTGTGCTATAAATAAATGTAAATAGAGGATGGAATAATCACACATAAAGTAGTTATAATTTTAGAATTAAGGCCAAAGATTATTCTAAGAGGAGTTTTATTAGTATCCTTTTACTATTCTTCCATAAAACAATATACGTATATTCACATAATTTGGCAAGATATCATGCTTTAGAACACATTTTAATATTATGAATTTGGAAAGCTTACTCATTTAAATGGTGAATGGTCTAAGAAACAATGCAAATGAATTCAAAGTAAGAAATAAGGGAAAATAATATGAAATAATTTAAATGAAAAACAATAAATATTTACTAAAAAATAGAAAATTTGAAAACTCAGAGTATTTAAAAAGCATCTTATAATCCTACCACTGAAATGACTTTCCCATGTAATTAAATCATTTTAAAATGCTTTTTAAGTACATAACACTCTATAATTCTTTATTAGTTATTTACTAGTGATTGATACAAAGATTGTTCTTGGTTTTGCTATTATTAAAAATGCTACAATAACATATTTATTCACAAATAGTTTTTCAATATTCAGGTTGCTTTTTAAGGGTAAAATGAGTTAAATAATGAGTAGGGTAGTTAACTTGTTGCACACAAGAAGAGAGGGTAGTTTTCATTCAACCTTATTCTAGATTGTTTTGTGATATGTTTAAAGGGCTTGGGACTGGGGTGGGAGGTTGGAAATACTAGATCAGCATGTTTTCAGTATCCAGTAGATCTTGTTTTAGTCATTACTCTGTGCAGTTCTTGCCATTTGATCTTCTAGCATGGTGCTTGGCATAAAACTAGATTTTCAATGTGTGTTTATGAAACTGAGTCAGTGCTAATGAAAGCACCTAAAAACACCTATGAGTATATATGCTATGGAAATCTAGTAGTGCTGCTCAAATGTAATTAGAAGTGTTATTTCAATAAATATAATAAAGTACTTGAAATACCTTCTTTAACAGAACATTTTTCATGATGATGAACGCACTCATTCTAATATTTGTTCTTGAGCACAATTTAAATCAAAGGGGAATTCAGATAGTTAAGCTTAGCTACATCCAAACAGTCACTTTCAGTTTGACATAGGTTGTGGTCTGTGACCATACCACCCTGGAACGTGAAATAGAAATTCTCGGAGTGAGTCAGAAAGGACTTGGCTCCATTTCCCAAGTGTTCACTACGGCGCAGCAATGCTCAGGACCTGTCGTGGCGGCAATTTACAGGAAGGCCGAGTTTCACCACAGACCAGGAAAGACAGAGTGTGTACATGGCAGTTGTGAAAGGGACGTGTGACTCAAGAACTAGAATGAAAAATTAAACATTAAGTGGAATAATTTGCAAAATGGATGATCACAAAATAGCAGTCATAATTAGCGTGTATGGATTGCTTGCTTATATAAGGCACTGTTCTTAGTCGTGTGTGTGTGTGTGTGTGTGTGTGTGTGTGTGTATCCAGTGTTTGTCTCCATAATAATTAAATAAGAATATCTGTGGGTGGGCTCCAAGCATCAAAAATTTTTAAAGATCCCCTAGGTAATTCCAATCAATGACCCTACAATGTGAATGTTCTTGTATTTCCATGTTCTGAAGATGGAAACTGAGTCACAGACAAGTAAAGCAACTTACCAAGGCCAAAGGGCTGACAATTTGAGACACGGATCCAGGTGGTCTGATTCCAGAGCCCTTGATCTTAACCATGACAGTGTCTCCTGGTGCTTTAGTGCCACTTCTAATGGGAAACCCTGATTTTTTGAGTTTAAGGAAATTTTCAGTACGCATCTTAAAAATAATTATTTTAGGAAGTTTAACCTACTCCTGTGCAGTTTGGCTCCTACCAGCATCTGCAGCATGGGTCTCCCTGAGCAGTACCTGTCTGTACTATGCACGAGGTTGTCAAAACCACCCTTCTCTCTGCCCCCAGCTCCTCATTCCCTCCTCCCCAGGTGTTACTAGTTTGGTTTATCTTAGAGCCCACCCACACCCTCACACAAGTGGTTGTCCTTGTGAAAGAGGAAGGGGCCCAGTGGTAAAGCGGAGCAGAGAGGTCCCTGCTGCCAGGCCCTGTCCACGTCCACAGAGCCCGGTTTTGACTGCTAGATGTCAATCAGTAAGGCTTCTTTCGTTCAGCCTCTGCTCAGGCTTTTAGTTCCTCATATGTTTCTACTTTCATCTTAAACCTAAATTCATGCAATATTATCAGACTTCAGGGGTCTAGGTTTTCTGTTTAGCTTTCCCTCTTTTACTGTAGGACATCATGGCAAGAGTAAGCGTATTCTCTCTTCCAGACCCACGTACTGTCTGCCATTCTAAATGATCTCTGCTTGGCTGAATGTTTGGTTCTATGGCACTTCGTTGCTCTAAATTTCTGTTCAGTATGTACTTCTTCTGCAGACAGTTCACTTATTTCCAGGCCTTCAGAGCCACCATAACCATGGATTTCTAAGTCCATCGTGAACTTGAATATCTTGTCTGCAATGGGCAATCTCGGTCATAGCAGTCCCAGTCCAAGCAGTTTCCCTTTAGTCATAACTGGGGCGTGGGGGCGAGGTGGATTCTAACTCAACCTTTAATCCCCATTGTGCGACTGTTCATCTAGTTCAGAAGCACATTTAATATGCTGGGCATTGGGCCTGAGGAGTCACACGGAAGTGGGGCCCTGCTATGGAGAGCATGTTTGCTTCTGCGGCTGTTTCTGTGTTTGTTCGTTTGTTTGATATGTATTCAGGACCATGGCCTAGACATTTGTGGAAATAGTTAAAATTTTTCTCCGGCAAAATTGTGTTCAGTGCAGTGAAATCATACAAGCTCACCCAAGCTGCAATTTAACCCGACTCTTCTCAGTTCCAAGTTCAGGTGTTCGACATCCCAGGCTCCACCCACAGGCCAAAGTGAGGGAAAGTGGCAGTTAGAATTTTCATAACAACCGGGCACTCCCAACCACTATGAATAAACCTTCCGGTTTATTCTTTATCTGTCAAAAAGGCAAGTCTCTGTTTTGTCATTATGAAACCCAACTCAGGGAGAAGGAAACCGATCATTCTCATTCTTGCTTCAATAAATCATTTCTGAAAAGGCTTGAGCAGACCATTAATAGTAACAGATTTCATCTCTGTCCTAACTGCCACTGCTATTTTTTATTAAAATGGTAAATTCAAGGGCAGACTATTTCTCCACACCCTCCCATTTCCCCACAATTAATTAGCAAAAGAAAAAAAATTACATGAATAAAGAAAAACCTCATGTAGCAAAAGTGGGGAGAACTGGGGGCCAGAGCCCTCAGAAGACAAAAAGATGTCAGTCCTGTCCTCTTGCTTGCCTAAAGCCCCTGGGCTTGGGGTAGGAGAGGGCCGCTAAGGAAGACAGGAGTCCAGGGCAACTACACACAACACTGAGGACGTCGGCAGAGGGCGTGAAAGAAGGAGAGTCCCCAAGCCCCAGGCCTTGGTCAGCCCCAGCACGCTTCTGGCTTTTGCTCTTCAGGGTATCAGGACACCCAGGGCCCAGGGAGTCCAGCTGAAGTTCAACTGCCAATAAGTGTGGAGGGGGCAGGCCGTGGCCCTACGTGGACACACACAGCCACAATCTGAGAGTAGCCTCAGATTCATCCCCCCACCCCAAGTACTGCTGGTGTCGACCCTTTCTAGGACCAACCACAGCAAGGCGGATGTGCTGGAGAAGAGGGCCACGTGAAAGTCATTTCAATGAGGTACAGCGTTGCTTTGACAGATCAAGAAAGCTCTAAACAGTCTTTTGACATTTGAATCTGCGTATTTCACAGTTTGGGATCTCATCATGATGTTCACACAGTGAACTTTGAACATTTAAAGTGGACACGTTGTAGGCTTTCCAAAGTTTCCAAACTCTTGAAAAATGCTGTCTTCTCCAGAACATATAAAGCACCTCCAATGATAAAGTGACTGCCTCAGAGTCATCAGGGAATGGAGCAATAGCAAATGGAAAAGTAACAAAATCTTGTTGCCGAGTGTCCCACTTCAGAGGTTCATGTTAAGTGGCTGTTTCCTGTAAAAAGGAAGGTATTGCGTTCAAAGTGTGCCTCAGTAAAACTACAGATTGCTACATGTCACTGATGTTCAGGGTCATTCCAGTGTGAACTCCACGAGTGTCAGGGTCTGTAATGAAATAATAGCTCTAGCCAATAATACCGTTTCCCAAACAAGAAGAAACTGATGACTTCTAAAACACAGGCCCATGCTGTGAATTGAGGACCCCTAGTGGTCACTGTAGTAAGAGCGCCTTCTGAACAATAAGCATCTGGAGAATATATATCTTAGACACCATTTTTCAAATGCATGTATATGCTGCTGTAATTAATAAAATACAATTCACTTAAAGTGCTAAAATGTTACTGTCAGTGGTTAACTAGTTATTAATAAAGGGAGGCACAGGGGATTGGACATCGAGTTAAAAAACTGGGGAGCATGAGCCTGCTTACTTCACCAGGAGCTACAGCTTCACACCCCAGGGATCACAGCATTGCTCTGCCAAGGGGATGAAAACTCCGCCCTCCCCCTCCAGTGATGGTTGGGAGGTGCAGGGGGAGGAGCTTGACCACAGAGGCCTGTCAGTCTAACTAGAGGTGAGACCTATCAAAAACCTGTGAAAGCTTGGGAAACTGGTTCTTCCGAGAAAAAGCGTCTGGTCTGCTCCAAACCCAAACCAATATAATCCTAGGGGAACAAAGAGCGCGCTCTCTCTCCCCCCTCCTCAGACTCTTACTTGTGACCTACACCTACCCCATGAGCCTGCGCACTCTCTCCCTAGCCTCGCGGCCTCAGCAGCTGTGTCGCTGGCAGCCACGTGACTCCACCACGGAGCATCCAGGAACACACTAAGCTACCTGGGTGCGGACTAAGATTGCTTAGCAGCCACCTGTAAGCTCCAAAGGACTTTAACATGAAGCAGAAACTCTGGCCCCTGGCTTTTGTTTTGGCCTTGCTCAGGGCATGGTTGGACTTTTTCCACGGTGGGACAGACAGAGATGGGGCATTGGAAACCCAGGGGGCAGCTCCTGTTTTCCTGTTTTCATCTGAATAAACTACCACCAGGCCACACCACAATCTCCCCTGTGGGTCCTTGGAATGCTTTCCTCCCAAGCCTGTGAAAAAGCCTGTTGTCCACTGACAACAACATTACAATGTCATTGTTGTTGGGACTTTTTCAATTAAAGAAAGATATCCAAAGTACTACCACTAATTGGAGAGAGTTGGATGTACTGGTGTTACTTAAAGTTGTAAACTCCAGCTTCAGATAATTATCCCTCGGGCAGCTGCTCTACTTTTGATAAGCAATACCTTGGGCAGTTGGGTCTAGTCAGAATAACAGGCATGTTCTATAGAACTCAACCAGCAACATAATTGCATTAATTATAAATATCACACTTACATTTAGTGCAAGAACTTTAGAACAAAACCACTGACCTGCCAAGGAGAATTTGCAGGCTTGACCAAATACCAAGTGGTACAGTCACAGAAAGTGTACTAAGTGATTAAATCAGCACAACTGAACTGGTTTTTATTGGCTACCTGTGGGAAGTGGGAACGCAAATCATATGGGAAACGGGACCTCAGTTCAACCAAATTTATAACTGACTGTTCAAAAAATTCACACATACACTCAAGAGTAAGTTACATGACTTGGCTCAGCTGTGCGTGCGTGTGTGTGTGTGTGTGTGTGTGTGTGTGTGTGTGTGTGTGTGAACTCTTCTCTGTGAACCAAGTGTCACCATTTCTTGATTGAAATACTCTCTTAGGTTGCCTGATTTCCAGTGTTAGTCTCCTGGGGAAGTCGGGCAAATAGAAATTTCTTTAATAGAAAGTGTTCCAGAATAAGACAATTTCTTTCCCCTTATAGTTTTCCCCCTATACCTAAAATCCTATCAAACAGAACTTAAGAGGTCAAGGGAGGGGAGGGCGAGACTTTTCAGGAAACAATGGGCATGACATGGCAATACATCAGGGTTCAGATTCCCTCTTGGTATCCAAGGACAGCCATTGTCAAAGACAGTGAAGATCTTATTTGCAATCAGTTCAAACCGGTTGATGAATTTCCATATCAGTGTGTTCATAACGACAGATACACATGCATATCTGAAAGGCGTAAAAATAATGTACTCTTCAATCTCAGATACACAAATATACTTAAGAAAGAGAAGTTTTATTAGGGCAATTTCACTTTATTTTTCCATACAGCAAAGTCAACTACTGCGGTAATAATAAAATAAGCATAAAACAAATTGCAGCCCAAGACAAAATACATAATTTTAAGCAACTACAAGCAGAAAGTAAGTTGTGATTACATAAGAGTAAAACCAAGCACATCTGTCCTGTCAGCAGATGAAAGCCGAAGGGTTGCGGATAAGTGCAACATTGTAACCAGCCGGAGTGAGGGCTGGCTACACTAATTCATTAAACAAGTGCCTATGATCACATTTGCTTTTTTGAGTGTTTCTGAGTTGAAAATTAGAACCGTGAAATTTAAACTGTGTTTTATTTTTTCACCTGCTGAAAGAACAGGCTCCTACAGCAATTAAAAAACAATCACATAACAACTATAGCTACAGTGTGCTGTCTGGTTTGCCTGTTTATGGTTTAACTTTTGTGAAAGTCAATACTTGTTTTGAAGCTTTGTGTGTGTGTGTGTGTGTGTGTGTGTGTGAACAATAAACCACTGAAATTGGCAGAAACTGATTTGAATAATATATGTCTTTAGTATAGATCTTTCTCTCCTTTTTTTTGTTGAAGTTTTAAACATGCAGTAGTTTTGAAAAATGTAAGGAATATTTAATCCATGATTTAGCCTTAATGGTTGAAGTACCTGCTATTTTTGGTAATGGTCTTCAGGCAGATTTGGCCCGATGGAGTTTTTGTCAGTCATGAGATCTCGGAAGGATGGCATATCTTTCCAGCTGAAAATATCCTGGCAAACTACAAGCTGTCCACAAAAAGCAAAGCAACATGTTTGAAGGGGTACGGAGTGCTAACTCGGTGCCACTTTTGCAAGCAATTTTGCTCAGTCTGTCATTTTATTAGCCTTAACAAAACTCCTTGTAATTATAGACGTTTTTATTCAAAATAAGATCTTACTATTATACAGGTTCTCTCTTTTGACTATATACAGAAGTGCAAAAAGTCAACCTTCTTTCTAGACGTTCCAACATGCTAAATTGCAGCATAATCAACCCTCAAGAGTTTGCACACTCGCTAGAATTCTCATTACGTAAACTTTGAGTATTTGGATTATCAACAAAAAGTCCCTTGTTCTATTTATTGATTATGCAGCTTATTTATAACAAGGCCTGATATTCAGGGATTTCAAAAATATTAAACAATACTTTAACATTTGAAATGGATACAGTAGAAAATAAATTTTATTCTAATATCTAGGATCTAGATCTTCTTATAATAACTAATTACAAACAAAATAAATCATCAAAATATTACTCAATTGTCTGCCAGGATTGTTGCGATAGCAACAACTTAACTTCTTACTTAGCAATGATTATATATTTATAAGATATCCATATAAAAGATCTTTGTTCTTTTAATGAAAACTAGACAAGAACTAACAATGACTGACATTCTTACACTTTAATATTAAATCAGTAAAATATAAATCATTTAGTTAACAATAATACGAATATTCAAATGACACTACATGTAATTCAAAACTGAGTATGTATGTTATGAAGGAAAAACTACTTTAATTTTTTTTTGTATTTTGAAAAATTCATCGGTAAAATCTAATAAAACAATAGTCTACAAACTGAAATGGTATTCAATTGTTAATACAAAATGAAATCTAATAAGTGTAGGAAATGAAAAACTACATTTAACAAGAAAAATAAGTAATATTCTATAATGTAACTAACTACAATAACATGTGAAGTCACCATTACTTTCTTAACACGATTGAAATTACATTGGTATGGGTTCCAACCCGTAATGTAATAATCTAAGGCTTTAATAGATGTACAGTACAATCAGTAAAATCAACACATCAGTCTTATATTAGAAAGCATCTCTCTCAAGCATAAAAACTTGCAGTAAACTTGGAAGTATGGAAAGTTCTATAACAGAACTTTCACTTCTCCCATTCCACACTATAACTACCAGTGACCTGGCCCCTACTTCAGCAATTTTTAGAACTGCTGAACAGAGCAAAAATATCCTTTACTAGCTGCAACATCCAAACCACAAAAAGGGAATTCCTTTGGATGAATCCATTCTTAAAAACTGAATGCACATCTATTTTTTTTTAATTTTGTAAAAGGCTTTCTAAGGCTATAAGCAGTTAATCTGAACAAAACAAAAACAAATCACATATAAAATTCACCCATGTACGTAACCCACCCAATTACTAGGTAAATTAAACATTTCCCATGTTCATATTTTGGTTTATCATGCATCAGATGACAGTGCTGCTCTCTTCTTTGTTTAGAGTCACTATTTTCAACGTGACTGTGATGAAGCATTTAAGCAAACGTGAAACCATTTTTGCAAAGCATTTATAGTCTTTTGACTTTGACAGAGCTATAAATAGAAGCAAAATAATTTCCTCAAACTTTTTTTTTTGTTATCGTGTCTCAGAAATGGCATATCCCTTTTGAATAACATGATGTTATACAGTATAATATGCATAAATATTACACTACAATGCATTAAAATAATTTTATATATATCTATTATATATATCTCCAGTATGTGTGAGTTTATCTGTATTGAGAGAATTTGTGTTGTGCTGTCTATTGTTACTGTAGTTAAATTGGCCATTTCTGAGACAGCTTTGGTTTCAAAAAAAAAAAAAAAAAAAGAATGGTGCCCTTTGACTGATTAGTACTAGCAAATAAGCAACAAAATGTGGCTCTCAAAACAATAACACTGAAGAAATAATACTCTAATTTGATGTACAGTCTATGGCACTTCATGAGAATCCTTAACAACATGGTACTTAAAGCCATGATGTGCTTTAAAAGATACACAGTTGTGGTTTTGCTTGGCACATTCATCTCTGTCAGATCCCTCCCTCACCACATCTTACAATCTATTACATTAAAAATATTACTCTTAAACAAAAATGACTGTGCATGCACGCTCTCATCTATAATGGCAATTTTAAATACAAGGTGCACCTTTGTTATTTGTAAACCTTGAAAGAAATAAACTTATTTTTTAAAAAATTATATCTTGGTCTACAGACGTACCAATACATAATAGAATCATGGTTACACCATAGTCTGTATTTTCAAGATGGCATGGATATATAGGAAACTAATTAGGTATGCATATTTTAATGCATAACTCTGTGCTAGAAAAGAAAGACGATGTTGTTCTTTTAGACAGGTATATCACCTCAGCACAAATATCAATTAAATGTACAAAGTGTATAGGCAACAGTGTGCAGTGGATTTCCATGTTGTCTTTTCTTCTGGTTAACATGCAATATGTGGATGTCTTGTGGCTGAGGGGTTTTTGTGTGAGTTGCTTGACGGTATATACAATATGGCTAATGACCTTGTCCTTTATTCTAACCAAGCACACTGTCCTTTCCTCTTTAGTATAATCTATAAGGAAAAAAAGAGATAATCGTTACAACAGACAATTTCTAAAAGCAGTTTCCAGCATATATTTAATATGACAATTGTTATTTTTTTACTTAAAAAGTATAAACACATACATGTATGTTGTTACACCTTCATATAAAAAAAAAACACCTCACAAGTACAAATGGATCTATACCTGCCTGTCATCTCTGTAAGAAGAAAGCGACACGCAGAACCCGGTAAAACTGTAGTCTCTGCCCCACTACTACGCTAAAAGTGCAAAACGAATCTGCAGGATCACGGGGCGTAACGTAGCTTGCTCCTCCCCACCACTAACGTTGTGGGGCCGAATTTGAATTAACGTTACTTCTGCTCTAAAGCTGAGAGGTTTGAAGAGTAAAGATTTGGTTTCCAAAATTAAAATCCATGCAACAAGCCCTATTAAACACAATCCGCTATACAGATGGCCACTGACTTACAACAGCTTGACTTAAATTCCTTCGACTTTGCGACAACGCGGAAATGATAAGCACTCAGTAGAAACCAGCCAGACCAAGGTATGATGTCCGGTGGGTTAAGTGTACTAAGGGTATTTTCAACTTCCCAATGTTTTCCATTTACAATGGGTTTATCGGGACCTAACCTGCAAACTGAGGAACATCTGTATTTCGATGCTTGATGAGTACAGTATGCATGGGGGGGGGGAGGGAGAATGATACTTTACCTGTTTTGGATAATTGAAAGTTTGGGGTGATTTTTTCCAAAAGCCAAGAAAAATATTCCCTATGCTCCTGACAAGTTACGGTTAAACAGATATCACATTGTACTTGTAAGTGTTCTGGTTTTTACATGACATTTGTTCTCATCAGAGAATCTTTACATATTCAAAGCATCCTTTAGAATACAACCTTGAGAACGAAAGAAAGCACCATTCTGCTGCACTCAAAACCAGGTTAAACATGGCAGCTCATGAAAATGACCCATCATTTGTGATATACACAGACTGTTAAGAGCCGGAGCTTCAACACGGACAAATCCACTAGTTTTCTGTTGGACGTACATCCAAGTGCTGTCATTTCTTTCACCTTGGATTATTTCTAAGAAATAGAACCTACTTGCATGTATACATCCACACCTACCCAATTGGCTATAAACACTTAAAACATTTTTTTAACATATCACAAGAACTCTTCTTACAAACCAACATAAGCCAAAGTAACATGCTTATTCAAAAACGCGTCTGTTGTTCAGAATGATAAACTTCACTATCAGAACAGCATGGACAGAGCTTTGAAGCAGACGGAGAAGTCGCGCTCAGTCATTTAATTCACGGCTGCAGCCCGCCTTTGGTAGTACTTCTCGGTCACAGCCTATCATTTCTTTCTTAAATGGCTCTCAAACTTCGTCTGCCCTCTTCACGGGCTCGCCCTTTGTCCTGCCCTCGCTGTGGGTGACTGTCACGAGGGCCGCTGAACTGGTTCTCTGCTACCATTTCCTGACTCAGCAGTGTCCCTTCTCCTGGGAAGCCTGTAATCCTACCTTCTCCCTACAACTACTTTCTTCGTCCAAATTTCCTTATTTTCTGACTCTATTGGAGAGTGGCTCCTTTATCTTTGTTCCACGGAAAACTTATTCAAACCTCTCTTATTTTAATATAGTGTGCTGAGATTTACATCTCTGTCGCACTGACTATTCACCTTTATCTCATTGGCATGACGACTCACACACAGTAGCACCAGCAAGTCTTTTTGCAAGTGTGTTAACAAAGAGACGTGAGTGAAAGGAAGCAACAGAGGACGATCACCCACCTTATTTACCAGATGCAGGTTTAAACGTTGTGGCTCTTTTTAAATATAAAAATAATTGCTGACATACTTCTGAGCATATAGATAACTTAGAGGCATGCATACTGAATAAAATACATCCTCTGAAAGTGAAAAATGGCCACCTTTGCAAGTGTGTAAGTCAATGTGTCTGAAGGCAAACCACAAGATATTCAAGCCATTTTTGAACAATGGCAACATTTTCAAAAGTATAAGATCCTCCAAGGTAGTATTTCAAAGTTCGTTTAGATGTATATATGTGTGTATATACATGTGTGTGAGTGTGTGTATATATTTAAAGTCATACTCTATATTCTAATGATCCTGCATGGTGAAACATGGAGGGAAGTAGGTACATGTCCTCATTTAAGATTTAGCAAAAATAAATAAATAAATAATAAAAATAAAATAAATGAGGATCTACAAAATGGATCTGGAAACTACTGCCTCTGAGCCAAATCCAGCCTGTTGTCTATTTTTGCTAACAAAGTTTTGCTGGAACACGGCCACACCCTTTAGCTTACATACTGCATCGGGCTGCTTCCCTGCTACAGTGGCAGAGCTGAGTGGTTGCGACAGAAAAGACTGGTGACAGAAACCAGGTGGCACACATGGCTGAAACTTTCTACTACCTGGTCTTTCAAGGAAAAGTTTGCCAGCCCCTGATCTACGCCTTCTGTTTAGATTTAAGCCATTTTTTTCTTCATACTTGTGTTTATTTCTAATATGAAATAAAGACAAAATTTATTTTTCCTAAGTATTATGTATATTTAAGTGATAGTAATATATTTATTACAAATTTGTATGATAACATTCCTCACAACCCACCTAAGAAAAAAATACGAATTCTACACAAGTATTTTTTCTTAAATTTTGCAAAAAATTTCTAAAATGCATTACACAGTTGTTATCTAAAAAACCACAAATATACACTATGTATTATATAACAAACTTACTGTTTAGTGATGAAAATTCTACATCTGGGTAACATACTTGTGGCTAGTCAGATGTTCGGCAGATATTATGGGTATCTAGCAAATAAAAAATTATTTAATGAATGATCCATGCAAGCAAGCCAACAACAAGAGATGAAAACATTTTAATATTAAAATTTTTAAGGAAAGTGAAATTCAGCTGTGAGGTGATAGTTCTTATCTGGTCAATGTAACAGTAAGTTAATGTAAACTTAATGCCAAAGTAGCAACTCGTTTTTTAAAACTGTGTTAAATACTATTCTATAAATGTTACTGGATTTTAAGAAGTAAGAGAAGTAAAACTATCAAAAATTCATGCAGAGCAGTCACTGAAAGAAGCCCTTTTTGTTGGCCTACACACGCACGCACGCACACGGACCCCCAGTGGTTTCAGGTACCCAGTAACCCAGGAATCAAAGTAGGAAATGTCTTGCCTATTATTGGGCAACTACTTTCTAACATATTTTTGTTCAACTTATGGTTTCTAACTTTTTCTTTTCCAATTTAAAACACCGGGGAGGAATCATAGAGGAGTCTTTCAAAAGAGCATAAATTCACATCAAAACCTATTTCTCCCTCCTGATTGCACAATTTTTTTGTATTTTAAATGGGCAAGAGAACTTTTAAAAAACTTGAGAGAAAATACAATAAGAAACCAGTATAGAGGTGACTTATTTCAACAGTCCCCAAAGCCAAGAACTTTCAACATGTAGCCTGACTCTCCTCCAAACCAGACCACGGCCGCCAACCTGGCAGCGGCAGCCCAGGGCACTGAGACTCTCGGAGGGCTTCAAGCACAGGTCTTTCACTGGTGATCCATTTCCTACTGTGTAACCTTGAGCAAAGCACTTCATTACCCTCTACTGAAGTCCCTTCATCTATAAAATGGCACTCATCCCATTTCGGCAAGTCTGATGGGAGCACAGTGAGATCACGTACAGGAAATCCTTGTCGCTGTCGTTGTTGTTTCGGTTTAGATGTCTTAGACTAATGCAACATATTACAATCCACAGTCTGGAGTGTAAATTAATATGTCTCTATTTTATTTTCATTTCTCAACTGACATCTTTACACAATTTTACAGCATTGGCAAATGGCACGAAAATGTGCTCCAAGCATAATGAAGCTTCTCATACCATTTTTCCTGCTGCTGCAGGACAGGATGTGGCACCCAACAGTGTAGAAGCATCAAGGATGGGGCTGTCGAAACATACCAAGGACCTTCAACACCAATCGATGCAGATGAAGGGCCAGCTATAAACTTCTGCATGCATGCAGGCTGCATTTTGTGGCATCAGCTATTTCCAGCATCGCTAATGTACTGTAGGCATATACATATGTATGTATATGTAGATATAATATATGTGTGTATATATATATCCATTTCCTTTTCTTTCTTTTGGTTGTAAAACAGTATGAAGACCCAAGATTATGCATGAAATGGTCACAGCACAATGCAAAAAGTAAAGTGTCCCCTACAACCCAGGTGGCCAAGGGCATGTCGAAATTTGCTTTGCTATAGTTCTGCTTACACCAGCAATTCTACAGTCATACATGGTACGCACAGGAGAATTCAGCATCATTGATCTACACCATAAATGGATTGCCTTGAATCCACTAAGAAATTTCTGCCGTAGATTACTTACTAACATGCTACATATGCACAATCTAGCATTCTTGTAAATGAGTCGGATGGGTTAGCATGAACCCAGAGCTATTTTGACGAGCTTCAGTAAAACTAACGATCTTTGTCAAGTAATGTTTAAGATATATCCATTGTGGTTTACTGTTTCTGAAAGTTTTTAATGGTTATGCTAACAACTTAGAGGTCTTCAACAGTACACAGTGTGTTACTGAAACAAGGGCGGCTATTCCTCATAGCAATAACTGCAAATTCAAATGGCACATAATTGGTCTTCTCTTCCCAAAGGGCAACAGGTTGATGACCATCTTATTCTGATTCTTTTGAGATCCACTTGGCTACGTTTAACCTTAGTCTGTGGGTTATCTGAAATTTTATTTGGCTCTCAATTTTTCCATATTCTATTGACCCTACTGAACTTTGCTTTCATAACAAACATACTGGTAAAAACTACTTTATATACGTTTGACTTTAATTAAACCAATATTCTTTAGAACATAATTTTAAATAGGATCAGAAAATCCTCATTGAATATATGCCAATTTTTAAATTTTAAATATTTCAATAATCATTTCCTTTTAAATAGTCATTCTCGTACATTACAAAATTTAAATTTCTGAATCGGACTCCTTTTACTTAAAAGTAACCTGTGTAATTGTTAGTTATAAACTTGTATGGAACATGGAATTGACGTCTTTTTTTCCTTCATAACTCCCTAACATTTATGCTGGCTATTATATATATATATCCCATATGTATGTGTGTGTGTGTGCGTGCGCGTGCGCGCGCGTGTGTGTGTGTGTGTGTGTGTATAAAGGATTTTTTTTACTTAAAGCACTAAGAATCAAAACTTAAACACAAACTGAATCTATTTTGAATATGTAGTTGGCTTAGCAAAGAAAACTATAACAAATTTATAACAAGCTCCATTTACAAGAGTGGTCATTTGTGGCATATGTTACACATTTAAATATTGCATTCTTTACTAAGAATTTAGGCAAGAACTGAGAAATTGTATATACCAGATACTTATATAAAAACCTTGAAATTACCTGCATTTTTTGATCTGTCAAATTATCTGCATGATTGGTTGAGACCAAGTGAGAATTGCTTGTGTAAATATCATTTTAGTAGCTTTAGAAATGGAGCTGCGATAACTTTGGAGCACTTATAAATGGCAAAAAAGCATTCTGCTGCTCGTCATAGAGAGAATGTGTAGGCCAACAAGAGGAATCTTTGAAACCCCATGCTATTAAAGCACCCACCACAGCCCTCACGTACACACGAATCCCACTGACCTCAATGGGAACGCCACGTGCGTAAGGGCTGTCGGATTGAGCCCTATGAGAGTTGATTTTTAAGAAACAAAGCTGTAAATTAGCAAACCTGGTTGGCTGTGGCTGTTGCAGCGAAGGGAACACTTGTGGCAGATGTTGTTGCTGCGGACACAGTGGCTGGCGTAGCACCGTGCACCATGGGAACTTTCGGAGGGAAAATCATATAAGCAAACACACAGAAGAGTGTAGCAATATGGAAACCATGGCAACATGGAGGAGATAATTGGGCATGGTATTTATCACAGCAATAAGCCATGTGACGGGACATCATCACCAGCGAGTGACATGCAATCACAGCGCAAAGCAGGACAACATTCCAAGGAGAGAAGGGGAAGGGGAACGAAAGAGAAAAAAAAAGGGGAAAAAAAGCTTGTTACCATCAAATCAAGAAAATTGACACAAACAGGCTTAATTTGCTAAGTTAAAAACAAGAATTTTATATAGTGTTTATAATCAGACATTAAAAATCTAAGTCAAAACACAGGTATTTACTTCATATAATAGTTAACTGTTTTCATGAAAGTAATTTTTCTTATTTACTATTATAAAAATATACAATATATTACTTTAATGAGATAGATTTTTTTACACACCAGAACTCATAGTCCAATCAAAATCCACCAAAGGTGACTAAAGGAAAAGTTGTGTGTAAAGAAAACATTTATGTGAGTCCATGTCAATTAAATAGAAAATGACATTTAATTGACAGGTGTTAGTAAAAGGAAATGGACTTGCCCAATAGATATAAGTTAAACTTAGCAGTGGATTTTGAGGGGCTGTGAGGTGCACCATAGGTTTAAGATAATCAAGAAACAAAGCTGGCACCTACCAACACTTGTAGCGGGTGTCATGCACAATATTGAGCCTGCCCATCATGCATTGCAACAGGAAGGTGGATTTGAAAAGGGAAAAGAATTAAAACATCCCATCACACGTGTAATTAGGAAATTCATTTGAACAAAGAAGAAAAATTGTTATTATGGGAACAGTGGCATGTAACTGTCAGCACAATCAAATCATACAATAGCACAGTGATCAATTAGAACCAGTCTTGAGTGAAGAATAAAAGCCAGTTCAACTGTGTGCTGGTACACTATGTTTCTCCTAATGGTTGTCTATAAATAAAAGCACTTTGGAAAAAATTTCAACCTACTTAATTCTTTCAAAAATAATACTGCAATCCATTTTGTTTGAACCTGCTTACTAGCTACCTTGCAGCACTGCCATTTCTGACTTGAACACAGGAATGCATTAACATTTTCTTGATATTGAGCACAAGTTAAATAATTAGAAATATATTATTTATTATTAAAATGCTAAACAATTCAATGCACAAAATTGACTTAGTAATCTAAGGAAACCAAAACATTTATTTTTCATTCTTTTGGTTTGATTTTCCTGTTTACCATAGCAGCAACCACACAGACATGGAAGAGGTTGTGATTATCCATACAGCAATTTTATTTGGAGGGACACCAAGCAATTAATTATACATAAAGAGAAAGTGAAATTTCTACACTGCCTTAGCCTGGAATTCAAATGTAGGAAGAATATTTAGAGGCCATATACTTTCATATATTTTGAATTGGTTTACTTAGTAGGTATCTGGGAAAATAGACTAGTTTCATTGCTGGTTTGGACCATCAGGACTTCCTAGAGTAGCAAATATTAGACAAAATTTCATACAAAAAATGGTAATTAGACTATTAATACAAACCCTGAATGGGAGATAATGAGAATATATACATTACATGTGTGGTGTTAGCACCGATTCTCACAATTGTTTGACCGTGATGTTAAATAAATAAATTATATATATATATATATGTAAGTAATATATATAAGTAGATATATATTATATATCTAATATATATATATATTCCCCCCTTTTGTCTTTGACATATAAACATTGCAAAATCTAATTTATTACCAAGTACAGAGCACTTTCCTCTATAAGGAACCACTGTTCTTTCCCTAAGGTTATTTTAGACTTCTAGATTTTAAAGTTTCCAATGATTTTATACTTCGATCTAAAACTTGGCACATCCTACTTACACACTAGCAGCAACTGGGATGAACACTTGTTAGAAAATGTCTGCCAACTGAGCCTTGTCAGAGATAGCCCTACGAAACAAAGCCGCCATTGACAGCCACGGATTACTCAACTGGCAGCCCTGGGACAGCTGCAATTGGTCTGTTATCCAATGAGACTGTGGGCACAATGAGCAGCGATTAAACTTGGTAATGAAGCTAAGGAGGCATCCTCTCAGGTGGAGTACTATTACAGTGATAGGCATTATTTAAGACACTTGAAGATCTCTGTCATTTGCTACAACTGCTGAGTCAAGGACTTGTGAAAGACAACAAAAACAAACCAGTGAGAACAAAGACATTGATTTGAAACAGTAGAGCAAGCAAAATTTAATACTGTAATGTTGGGCCCAGATCCTGTGAAATCATTATCCTCTAATGAGAGGTTGAGAGGATGAAAGGACAAATGAAAAAGAAAAATGTAGTATTTTAGGAATATTAAAGCCTATTTAAATAGTGTACAGGTTGCACGTTTTAAATTTGTTATTTATTATTATGCTGCAATTTGCCTATTATATTTCATCCCATACATCATTAGCCTGCACATGCTGAAAATGAGTTCACCGTACCCTATCTCTCGAAAACCCTGAAGATTTTACCATTTGAATTTTAGTTCGAGTTACCTTCCTCATTACCATTATAACCAATGCACACAGTTTTGAGAGGGATTTGCAGCAAATGAATATAAGGCAGCAATAAAAATACTAGCTAGGGTGCAATAACTCACAAATATGAAAACATAATGCTGTAGGACCCACTTACCAAAAACAAAAATCACTTTTGAAATGACCATAATATCCATCTTAACATCAAATTGTTTGATTTATGAATATAGATGTGCAAATAGCCAATTAAATTTTTTTCCTCAATTTTCAGCACAAGGTCAAATTTAAGTGAATGTATTTCTCAATTTCAGATTTCCTTATTAAGATATTTGCATAGAAAAATGTGTTTCTGAGGAATGTATTATTTTAATTATGTTTGACTCTTAAAATTAAATTTTTAATCGATCTGTATAAAGATATACAAAAAGACAACTAGGAAGAAATTTTACAAATGAGATGTATCCATAGTTAAAATTATTTCAAGGAGAAGACAAAGAAATAGAAGATAGAAAAAGAATTATAATTCATATTTGGTTGGAGGTTTGAATTTAGATGTGATAATTAAAGTTTATTTAGGTATATTATGATAAAAAGTATAAAGCTGATTTAAGGTCTTCTAAAAATAATTTATATCATCTAGGGCTAAAAGTTCATAATAAATTGAACTATTTTCAAAATTTATATCCAAAAAGCTACAGTGTCATATAATTTATTCCTGTTTCTATTCAATCTATTGAATTCTACTCTATTGAGCTATTAAATTCAAGAAATAATAAATAAAACTTAGTGCTTACTATGTTTCAGCTATTATTCTAAACACTTAGACCTGCCGGTAAAACTGCTTTAAGAGTATGTGCTATCATCTGATGTTTAAAACTCATCTAAACATAACCCTGGAAAATAACGAACATTATTATCTGGCGGAGCTGCAATGCGGGTTGACGCCTACACTGACTGAGGGCAATATGCTTGGAGAAGAGAACAGAGGGGGGCTTCTGAGTGTGGCAGGTCGGCAAGAATGGTGAGGGAGAGCAGAGAGAACAATTCCTCCAGACTCTCCGCAGGGTCCATGAGCATTCAGGCATGTAGCCTGTTCTTTCACAACAGCCCTGTAGGCAGCAGGCTTTCGAGGGAATGGGCTGCCTGTGAGTCGGGGCCGCTTAGGTAAGGTGGGCGGACACAAGGCAACCTAGCACCCATGGAGTACCTGCCATCAAGAAATCTTGGAAGTATGGACAGTGATTACATTAGCAGTGACTGGTGGCGGCTGAAAATGAATGAATGGGTCGTCTGAGATTACTGGAAGGTGAGTGGATCCCGGAATCCTAGTAACACCTAGTATTTCTAACAAACACAGTAAGATTAGTCTTTAGAGTGGAGTGGGACTTAATATAATAAACTCAGGAGCGTATCTGATATAAGTAAAAGTGGTATTTCTTGTGCACCTTACTTTTGGGAGTGCAAGTCATACCTACAACATAAGTAGGTCCTGGATTGTGCTCAATCTGTACAAATAATAACTTTAGTTTTGAAGGGTAAAGGTACAAAAATTTAGTTTCTATCTAAAATTTAAAAAAATAAAAAAAAACTTCACTGCAAACTTAAGCTAATCCTTATTTTTAGCTTCAAATGAGATGGAGGGTGTGAAACACCAGTAGGACTAGTTCCATTAATTCCATTCTCCCAAATTCTTATTTAGGTCTTTGTGAAAAAAGCTGACAGATTTTGAGAGCTAACCCAAGTTCACCTGACCTGAGTTCAAATTCTATCTAAACCTCACATGCTGTGTAATTTGGGGCAAATTGCTGGACCTTTCTAGTCCCAAATTACTCTTTGGTAAAATGGGAATACTAATGCCAACCTTTTGGGGTTGTTGTGAGAAAAAATAAAATATTTGTATGGAAAATACCTACTGCAGCATGGCATGAAGCAAACACTCAATAAGAGGTAGCTCTTTTGAATAAAATGTGTCAAACAACTTAGCCTAGGCAATTGGGAATTTTGGGACGTGAGACTAGAGAGCATGCACACTTTCTAAAGAATTCACATTTTGTTCTCATGTAAACATTTTTAGACAAATATTTCTGGATTCTAGATTTAGTGGGATCTTAAGTTAGCAATCCCGAGTGTAAATACTGGTACATGATGTGGCATACAATAAATGCTTGTTGACTGAGTGAACAGAACGATGGAGGGATGGATAAATGGGTAGGTTGTGGATGGGTGGGTAGATGGAAACAGCAAAGAATAGAGGAGAGAGGAGTGGAAGGGAGGGAGTGAAGGACAGACAGATAGAAAGATGGATGGTCAAATGAAGGGATGTATGGATGTATGAATGAATGATGGATAGAGATGGCTAGATGCCTCGTAACTCCAATTTTGTTCTTAAAAATTATGGTGTATACTAGATTTTCTTAAACTAGCTGGCTGGCTTGCCACTGAACCATCACCTTTTGCCAGCAACCCAGTCACCTGTATACACAGTCACCTGCCCTAAGGGTTTAGACAACCATGCTTCGCTACAAGTTCAGTGTTACAGGCCCTCACATACTTTAAGTTATTACTGAAGCAAGAGACTACAGAGCTCTAAAACTCTAAGCCATAAAAAAAAAATGATTTCTTTTTCTTCTTGGTTTCAATAAAGACTTCAAAATGTATCTTCCAAATTATTATATTGTGGTCAGATGAGATGTTTTGACCATATAATTCTTCTGTGTGCCTGCAGAACAACCTAGACTTTGGAAAACAAACTTCCTTTTCTTCCAGGTATCATATATGAGATCACATATGGATTTTCCTTCTTAAAGTGTATTTCAAAAATATTGAGTTGGTTAAAAAAATTTAGAAATTGAGAGATTTCACATATAAACACCCAAATGTCCACAGTATCTGGAAAAAAATCATAATATGTGGCAACATGGACATCAGGGCCACCACATTAGGTTGTGCAGGTTTGCACAGCCACGCTTTGTTCACGTGGACTATGATGTAAATGGAGCCCCAGGCATGCAGTGCACAGCAGGCACAACCTGCCAGGCAGGTATTCCTCTGGGCAACTAAAGCCTAAGTCTGAACTTTGACTGTCTCCGTCAGATTAGGCCTGTGCCCTCCAGCGCCCCTGAGGCCTCAAAGCTCCCAGTTGTTCTCTGGCTTGGCTTATTTATGTTTCCTGCCTGGCCCCTGAGTTTCTATCCTCTGCATTAGGTTTGTCTGCTTTCTGGCCATCTGACCAAAAGGCTTGGCAGAGGCAGAGACGGGCTATCCATTTTAATGTTTCAATGTCATAGGGCCAATTTTCATGCACACAGGCACATATTACAAATAACAAACATATTTTTAAAGAATTATGTAGGCTATTTCTGATCATGTTGCTAATAAAGGTTATCCAGTAGCATAAGTCCTTTAAAATGGGATTACAAATAGTGTTATTATTACATTACTATTGCAATCATTTCATATCATATTGATGATAAATATCAAGAAAGAATGTATCTGATGCAAAATTCATAAAAATGCAAATGTACCTTAAATCTTTCAGCATATTTCAATACACTGTGGCAGATTTTATTTAAATTAATAACGCTAAGTTTCTAGAAGAGAGGGACAAGCGTGATTCTGATTTCAGAATGTGCTTATTGTTTTTCCCTGACTTGACCCTAACCTAGGACCTTTTGCTCCCCCATCCAGATAAAAAAGCCATTCTAGGAAAAGACTATTGTCATAAATAAGGGTTATCATGCAATTAATTCATGGTTATGCTTATCTAGAAAACTACTTAGTTGTCTGAATATGTCATTGGAGAAAATGCAAAATCCATTTAATAATATAGATATTTTAGGTTTCTTTAAATAATATATGGAAGAAGTTAGATTTGTTTTTATTTAGATTTTAAATGGGAAAACTTCATTTCTAACGGGGATGTTTTATTCAATGAAAGAAACTCAACATAATTTTAAATTTCTTCAAAGAGATTATAGTAGTTACGTATAATTCCCTGAAACTTTGTCTAGTGATCTAACTATAGAAAAAAAAAAAGATGGATCATTTGTTAGAGACAGCATAAATTTAGGGCATGGCAATTTTTACAAGAGCAAAAGAAAATTTAATTTCTCAAAATGTCTGAAACTATGTTGAAAGAAAAGTTTTAATATTATAAAATGTAAGAGAAATGTGATTTTTATCTCAGAATGCAAAAAATATCCTACAGATCTAAATGATTTTATTTTCATTTGAAAACGAACAAACTTCAATTTAATAGATACTATTTAATGAGTACAAACATCATTTACTGCAGTGTGTAGAACATATTTCAATTAGTGGAATATTCTAGCTCATTGAATATTACTACATATTCTATATACGGATGACCAATTTCCAAAGATGCACTTCATAAAAAGTTGTGCTTAGCAGTGAAACTAATGTGAATATAATTTATTCTTTTTAGTTATTCAAAAATGAATTATCACATTCCCTCACAGCATTATGAACCTAACGCACTATCAATAGTGTAAATATACTAATGGGTCTGCATCTTTGAAATACCTAGTCAAAAATTTATTAACCTGACTAAAAAAATAAAAATTATTTTATTAGAGAAGTCTCAAAAATCACAGTGATATGTTTTAAAGAAAGGTAAAGAGGTAAAGAAGAAAATGGTCTTAGTCTCTGGTTAGCTGAACTTCAGATTATAAGGAGTTTAATGTGTATTTTCTGAAGTTAATGAAGAGCAAGTTAAAATAAATCCAGGTGATTAAGTGACTGATTATAGTTTCTGTTTTTAAATTTCACATCCTTGTGACAGTTCTAGAGTATGTTTATGTGACTGAGTGGAAATCCACTGAGACCACACATGCACAACTCAAGAATACATGTAACGGCCACTGGGCACTTGGGGCTGTTGCAACGGTAGTTTAGGGGCAATGACGACTTTAAGCAATGCACTGACTGGTACTGATAAGAGCACTTTTAAGAGCTCTAGAACAGTCAGTTTTTTATTCTCCACCTTGAAAACAAAAAGGCTGAAAAATAAAAATCAAAATTGATGGTGTCATTTCAAAATAATTTGAATTAACTCTCTGGAATCATGAAGGCAAAGGGGTCTTACAGCAGGACAGTGTCATAAAGTAGCTCGATAGACATACAACAGTGTAAACAGAGTAAAGAAGAAAAAAGAGAACTATATACCAACTCCAAGTCACACAAACAAAAATAAATACATAAAACATCACTGATCTTTCATCCATGTTTCACTAAGCTAAAATTCTTAGTTTTTAGGGAAAACCACAGGAGATCACCCCAGGTAAATTTTCACCGTTGACCATCTTACCTTCCACCTCATTCACGACTAACCGCAAACTGGGGGCATGGCTGGTTGCCTACTCTAGCAGGAGAACGGTGGGCGCACTGTTTGACTCACTCACTAACCAACGCAAGCCCCTTACCTGGTGGGAGAAATGCTGTATGCTGTTGTAACTGCATGTTGGCTAGAGCCTGTTGGTACTGGAAGATACCAGTGTTAAAGACTGCGGTGGCACCGTTGGTTTTTTCAAGAGCAGGCCTCTTTGGTAATGGGGGAAGTACAGCTTGAGGAATTCCCTGTTTAGTGAATGAGTATAAAAAACAAATACCAGTAAAAAGAGAAAAAGAAAAAAAGAAAAATCAGTTGAAGGCTAAAATTGTTAGGAAGCACGAGCAAGCAGGCAGCAGAGCACTTAACTACCAAGAAGGGAAAAATCCAATACGCAAAAAAAAAAAAAAAATTAAAAAAAAATTAAAACAAAGGCAAGATAAAAGCTTTAAAGGAAGCATTATTTTTGACCAAAAAATAAATAAATAAATAAACCCCACTAGTACATGAGCACATGTTATAATGTGTTAAAGTGTTTTAAGTCCCATAATGCTTCAGGCTTTCTCTGAGAAGCCACTGACTTGGGAAAGGAAGAAAAGCTGCATTGCTCCATGAAGATTGACAAGTATAAGCAATGTTAATAGTTAATTCTACAGAGTGAATGAAACAGGTAAAATAAAAACTAATCCCACTCGGCTCCTCCCCCCAGCTCTACCTAGACATGCAAATGTCCCAGAGCATGCAAGTTTTTTTTTTTTTTCTTGAATGCTGAACTATAAATATTAAAAAGTAAATAATTCTATCACTAAAGTCATGCTAACCAAATAGGTACATAAATATACAGTCAAAATACATTTTTAATGTCCTTGAAGTATTTCATTAGAACGTTCTACAATGTAGTTAAACTGAATGTGGGCTGCTGGGCTTTCAGAATCTTTCACTGGATATCTGTTCAGGTACTTAAATTATAGTCTTTCCACTCATTTCGTCAGGAAACCACACTCAGTTTTTCATTGTACTTTGCAACTTTATAACAGAAAAAGGAATATATACTTTACAATTGATTAAAAAAAAAACTTGTATCTACAACAAAGCTACATGCCAAGCTAAAAGGTGAAAGGTCATAGTACCAGGTCAAAGGTTGCCTCGAGGGGTCGCTTCAGTGATTTGACAGCCGACTGAGTCTTAATTAGCAGGCAGCGAGCACATGATGGCAATGGGCCAGTGGGGTTCAAGCGCATTAACATAAACAGCAAGCAGAGGTGCATCATGGGGGCAGCAGTGCATTTTTGGGTAGGTGAGAAAAAACAAATAAAAAAACAAATCATCGGAATGCCATATACAACGAATAACAAGACTAAGCATGCACAATAAAGGCACTACTGAGTTGTTATTGGGAGGATAACTCCTCTTTGTAGTTAATTACAAACAAGATACTCTAACAGAAAAAAAAAAAAGAGTGAAAAGAAGAGAGGAGGAGAGAGTCAGCCTTCTGTATTTTTGCTCAAGTATCCGTAAACAAACACAGAAAAGAGCTCTCTCGTGATTATTGTACTGTGCCACGAAATACCACACAGTGCTTTTTATGACTAATTCAATGGTCAAGTCATAGTCATATATTTATGTAAAAAAGGGGGCAACATTAAAACAGCTAAGCAAAGAACAAAGAATGGGCTCAATAAGATCGGCTACTAGATCACATTAAAATTCACCTTTAGACTACAGTTTGGGATCTACTCCAAATGATCCCATTTCTAACTCCTTGAACACTGCGCTCTCTCTCCTTTCTAGTAATGGCATAGTCAAGCATTTCTCATTTTACACTTATGTTTATGCCACAATAGTATTGAAAACAATCTAGATAGTGTACCATTCAAAATCTTGTAGCTAATTCAAAAAACAATTATGCTGAAGCAATTCTCCTAAGTAGTGTCAGCTCACGCTACTGTAAAAAGTGAGATATACGTAGAGAGGAGTCTCAGTGTGTGGGAGAGCGCATCATGGCTGAGTAGATGGCACACGGAAATAAGAGCACTGAGAATGGCAATGTGGTTAAACTGAAAAGGAGACAGGAGTTCCTTACGGAGTAGAAGTTTCAGAAACCCTACATCCAGAATAAGACAGAGAATTAAGAGTTAGGCCAAAGGGACAGAAGCAATGTGAACCATTTGAGGAGTTACCCTCACTTTTGGGAACAGTAACTTCATTATGCATTGTCTGGGATACCTGAACAAACATATATTCAGCCAAAAATAAAAACCAAGTTAATAAATGAAGAGCCTGTAGTCAGATCTATTTGTTCACTTTGCTCACAAGGAGTGAGCTGATGTGTCTACTCACCATGGCAGCTGCGGTGGCTGCAGCCTGAGCTGCTGCAGCCTGGTTGACCTGGTATTGGGCAGCCTTGATCTTGGCTTGCAGATGTGCAGGAGGATGGAAGTATTTGCACTTTTCCCGAGAGCATCTCCCTTTGATGTAATCCATACACACGGTGACTGTGTTGTCATTGGTGTCAATCATTGTGCTGTCAGCAGGATGAGCAAACCGACAATCGTTTTCTCCTCTGTTGCAATTGCCACGCTGGTACTCTCGACATACCTGCAAGGTCATTAGGTGCATGGGAGTCAGTTAACGTGGACAAGTAGAAGCTTTCTGAAGATTTTCACTTAAAGTGCAAGACTGATCAAAGAAGGCTACAGAGGAAAAAGGGAAAGATATTTTGCAAACAAAGCACAAAATATCTTGGAAAATTCCTACTTTGATATACAAGTTATAACCAATTTCAGTAAAATGTCCATGAGCAAGAAAATGCCCTGATGATACTAATTGTGTTAAATTTCTAATATGGAATAGGTGGATATATTTGTCAATTACTAAGGAAAAAGTAGTACATTACAGTAAAGAAATCTGGCAGACACCACTTCAAACAAGGGATCAAGGTGAACATCACCAGTAACAAGACACTCCTGTACCTATGTTTATGATGCACTGAGAAAAGGGCACAGCATGGCTGCTGAGAACGCTTAACCTGAATTTAATCATGAGGAAACACCAGGCAAACTGAAATGGAAGGATGTTTTCCAAACTAACTGATAAGTACTCTACCGAAGGGGCAAGGTCGTGAAGGACGAAGAAAGGCTGAGGCACTCACTGTCACAGCTTCCACAGCTTGGAGTCAGGGAAGGAAGCTGATAAGACACATGATGAAATTTGATTAAGCCCTGTCGATTCATTAAGAGCAGCATATCAATGCTAATTTTCTGGTTTTGTAAATGACTCTGGTTATATGTTAATATTTAGGTAAATTGGGTGAGAAATACACAGCAACTTTTGGTTCTATTTTTGTGCTAATCTGAAATTATTTCTAAGTAAAAGCATAAAAAGTAAAACTTAATAGCTTTTTAGTAAAATGTTTCCAGGAGCTGGGTTTTTTTTGTTTGTTTGTTTGTTTTTGTTGGTTTTTTTTTTTGATCATTAGAAATTTACTTGGTAGTTATATAAAGCAGATGGAGAATAATTAATTTTGTTATTGAAAATTTGTTTTCTGGCTATTAGTTTTGCCATGGGGACCATGGAGGAAAGTGAAAATGGGTTATTTCACATTAATTTGCTCAATTTTTACTCTTACTGTTAAAGTTTGTCATGGTGCCTGCTTCTATCTGGTTTCCAAAACTGTCTGCATTTGTGATAGTTTGACCTTTCCACCACAAGAGGGCCACCTACTACATGCAATGTTCCTTTTTTGATACTTTTCCCGCTACTTCAGGCTACAAGGAAACGGTTTTTATTTTTCACTCTTTTCACCTACCAGGCAAATAAGACCCCAAGCACTTTATCTATCAGTAAGAAAGAGAACTGGGAATACTTTTATTATTAAAATAGCAAAGGTTTCCTTGGATCTGCGTACATAAAATGATCACATTTAATGCTAGATCTTTCCCCCATTATATTCAGATCCCATTATTCATATCCCATTATTGAAGAAAGCACTTCCTTTAAAAAGGACTGTATAATTTGCATCATGCTCCTTCTTAAAAAAGAACACTATAATGACATCTTGTACTATTTGGAAATCTCAAACTAGCTAAAGCTCTATATTCCACATATGAGAACAATGGGCCAACTCTATTCACCATCTCATTCAATTTGTTTAATTTTAAAATATTTATTGAGTAACTACTATTATGTGCCAGTCACTCAGAGATATCAAGCTTACAAAAATGACTTGGGAAGTTACAAATGACCCTATTTTAATCCATTCCATTTGTCTTTCTGACCAATGACAACAACAGCAAAAAATGTCAAGGATAACCAGGAGGTTACAATTCAAAAAGCAAAGATGGTAAAGCCGTTATCCAGTCCTATGGTTCTCTACCCAGGCTGAATACCAGAAGCAGCTGGGAGCTGTCTAAACCACAAACCCTCAGGACCTAACCAACATTTCCCAAATTAAGTTCATCAACATAGTTAGGAAGACAGATATACTTACATGAGAATAAAAATCTATCACATATATAGATGGAATTCATGCGAAAGTGACACTATGATAAACAAAAAGGCTATTTTTCGGTGCAAGCGAACCTGTGAACGCAGCCTTACCCAACAGGACACGACACGTGTCCACATGTCCTCACACTATTGCTCTGAGCTCTTGTGTCATGGGTGCTTCTCCGACAGGCTCACGGAGAAGCCATCGGCAGGTGAACTGACACTCTGCTTCTCAACTGATCTTGCTCTTTGCCAAATTGACAAGAAAGAAGATCTAGAGGTAACCTATTTGTAGGGTCTTTAATAACTATCAAAAACAAAGATCTTCTATTTTCTAAAAACAATTATGGCAGTGCTGGTGCAAGAAATTTGAGCACTGTTCTCCCAAAATATAACATAACCTAAGTGCTGGGCTGATGTTGACTTTTTATTTCTATATTTCAATGTTCTTTCTTTTCTTAGTGATGTGGACTTAAATTTGGGTTACATAAAAATGGTCACCCTAAAATACTGTCTCATTTGCTTTATTTGGGTGTGTGCAGTTTGCACAGCTTTACTTATTTATTATATTCATTTATTCATAATATAGGTTTATTGTAAAGGTTTATTGTGGTTTTGTATTTGCAAGATACCTTTAGGGAGAATTCTAAAACAAGTTAACAAGGGTTGATAACTGGCACTTAGCTCAGAACCAGTCTAACGCCAGCCTTTTCTGAACTTCAAAGAATTTAGTCAAATGCTTTTGCATGATATGTGTTTGACTGTTTCATTTTTTTTCCAGCTAAGGTTTCTCCTGACACGGGAAATGGAAAAGAAGAAATACACTGAAATAGCTGTTCTCCCATTATCCCTGTCTTTGAAAAAATAAAGAAGTAAAGAAATCTCTTGTGAAAACCTGCGCTGTGGAAGCTGTGGGCTGGCGGGGCCAGTTGGGCCTGGTTTCCCTCTCAGATTCCAGAAAACTTTACACTGTGCTCATCCCCAATGGAAATCTCTTAGATGTAGAATTCTATTAGCATATTATAATTGACAGACAAAATTTCATCTGGCAATTCAAATCGGAATGATAAATTGTACAATTTATTGTACTACTCAGAAAATTTGGAACACGGAAGGTAAAATTAAATTTGAAAATCCTAAAAACATATAATAGGCATGTATAAAATAGGTAACTCTTTTGGAGGCCATGTAAGTCATTTCTAACATTCTCAAATACCATAAATATTGCAAAGAATACATTCATGACTCTAGACATTTTTTGATAAGTGTCTAAGGCTAAATGTGCAGAAATGGCATTAGAGGATCAACGGATACAAGTACTTTTTATAGTTCTGTAAGTGGTTTTTCAAACTAGATTACAATACTTCCATCTATTTAGTTAAATGCATAATATGCTTTAATCGAGAAGAATGCTGGTTGAGTCTTTTACTAAGTATTAAAAGCAGGATTTGTTATGTATATCAGGAAAGTCTTACATATATTCATACAAAATGAGTAAGAGTTTGCTTTCAAGGTAAAAACCATCATTTCAATGAAGATATTCACTGAAAACACTTAGGTGCTACATTCTATTTCCAGAAAAACATCGATGGAATAAAAAAAATCAAAAGAAAAATTAATCAGACACATTTCCCAAAGAAATGCAAATTAATTCTATATAAAGCCTCTTCTGTTAATTACATAGCAGTGCTACAGGGAAAAGAGAAAACAGGTTTACACTCAGCAACTGTGGGTTCTAGTCCCTACACTTACCAGCTATGGAATCGTGAACACTAAGAAAAGGTAGACAGCTTAAAATACACCACACACATCTGGTTAAAATGGACAGTTCTGTTATATGATCTCTAATTTTATATAAACATGGCAGACATTTTTAAATGGTTGAAATAATAGGTTTTATACATAGTATTAAATTCATCCGTTCTCCACAAGTCAGGGCATTGGGATTCTAAGTAAATGAAAGACAGCGTTTGAACGTATGCAAAACTGGACAGTCCACTGCACTTCTTTAAGGAGGGACCCCTTTCAGTAACCCGGAGTGTGCCCGCCACGGTTAACTCACTCAGCTTTAGAGAAGGGCATCCAAAAGCAGAAACAGGAGGATACTCATAAGAGGACAGGGACTCTGTCCATCAATATCTGGGAAGTCAATTTAAGTCCAATGGCCAATATTAAGTAAGAAGTTTATTCAAAGACATACACATACCTGTTGTTTAACAATAAGTATCAGGGACTTTATTTTCTATTAACTGGAGCTAACACAACACATTAAAAAGGTAATGCTGGATAATCAATGATTTCTATAAGTATCCACAGCATTACTGGTCAAGAATATACAATTTAATGCAAAGAAATTATCTGTATTTTCAATTAAAAAGGAATTAAATCTCCACATTTTAAAATTCTGGTGATTAGGGGAAGTGAGCTTAGGTAGTTGTATTCAACATAATCTGATGATATGGTATCTAGTTTCTATTACCTAAAAATTATAAAAATTTGGTCCACCTGAACCTCATTTTTCCTCTTTTAAAAGATGAAGAAAAAGGCACCCATTTCAACTATTGCACAGGAGTTCTGTTAAGATCAAATGGGCATTTTCTCTGGAACCTACAAGGCAGAACCCATTATTACCCGCAGGTCGGAGAACACAAGTGTACTTCTATAGACGACACAGCTAAGATTTTGTACCTTGACTGCATGTGACAAAAAAATCAAATCTGAATATATAGCAATGACCAGCTAAAGAAAACTTCCCATTAAATCCACTGTTAAGTTATAATTTATTCATTCCTATGAAAGAATGTGCAGGGGAATACAAACAACTATGAAAGAAGCTTATTAATATGTCAAAATGCTCAAGCCTGTAGTTACTTTAATTGCTCTTTCTAAATAATTACAAAGATGGAGGAATTTTAGCTTTAATTTCCAGGAGGAAATTAGTGGAAGAACTGCAAAACTGAGTGAGTGACCATGCCAAGATTAGCCATCATCTTTTAGAAACAATTTACAACTCTGTCATCTCTAAAACAAAGTGAAACTACTCACAAGATAAAGGCAGACATATGGCACATTGGACATTTTAAATGAGGGTGGGAGTACACTTTTAAGAACCATTCTAAGCTTTATTAGAGATTTAAAAAAATAATTTTAAACTACAGGGCCTGGCACAAATAACGCCCCTTTTATTACAGAATCTTTTATTACAAAACCATAAGCCTGTAATTCTGTTACATAACAATATCACACTCAAGCACACCATATGATATTTTAGGTGAAATGTTCAAGTCAAAACTATAAATTATTACAGCCATATTATTACCCTACCAACCACACTCAAGCAGGCCTTACTTCTGCTGGACCCTGTATATAAACGTGTGCACAAAATTCTTAAGATTTTTTAATAATTTTCTAGAAAAACCAAAGCATCATATAAGCAGTACCCAAGCATTTTCTGCAAAAACACAAAATTCAAATAATCCTATAAATAAACCTTACTTTTATTAAAAGCATCTGCTTTTTCTAATCTTATTTTTCAAATTGAATATCTTTTGTATTCAATAGATCATGCCAAATCCATTAAACTCCTATAAAAACCTCAATATAGGCATGCTTTTACTTTCACTTTAGTCCTCATTTGGCTTCACATGCTGCTTTTTGATTAGTTAATAGGTCTCATATTTTTTGTTATACAAAAAATCAGTCAGCCCTGGCTGGGTAGCTCAGTTGGGTTGAGCGTTGTCCCGATACACCAAGGTTGGAGGTTTGATCCCTGGTCAGGGTCAGGGCACATAATTAATGTCTCTCTCTCTTTCTCTTTCAGCCCCCTCCTTCCCCTTCTCAAAAATCAGTAAATAAAAAATATATGATAGTCACTAGAGTATTCTTTGTCAATATTTACTAGTAGCATCCAGTATCTGGTAGCCTGAATTAGAAATCCATGTCATGATTAGCTCAATAGAATAAAACTTTCAGCACAAGAATAATTTATTTTAAAACAAACTCTAACTGAAGATATCAAAAGCCAAGCTGCTTGTCCACCTTTCCTGAATTACTTTGTATGTTTTTTCTCATATAGACTGTTGAAATGAAAACAGTACTGTTAACCAGATGGAAATCTTTTACCTTCATCAGCATCTGAAATATGGGGCCATTGGTTTGCTTTTGTTTGATGCTAATGCTATTTATTATGTGGTATAAATTACCTTAATATTGTTGTTTACCTAAAACATTTTACTAAGTTGTTCATTATGGTCTCAGCAACTTAAATGTTAGGATGTTGAGTGAATTGGAGGAGGCAGATTTTTAATTCAGAGTCACAAATAACTGTACATGAGGTAAATGGTGAAAAGTTGGGAAGGAAAGAAGAAATCCTGGCATCCAGCAGAGGAAGTGTTCTATGAACTCTGTGTCCTTAGACTTGCCTTGCAGATCTGTGAAAAAAGCTCCTGAGCCCACTGAAGACCATCCGAATCAGTCTTTGGGAATGAAGCCCTGCATTTGTAACAATCATCCCAAGGACTTGGGGCAGAAACAAGACATCAATCATATTTTGTACTTGGAATGCTCAACATTTAAACACATTCCCAAGCAGAATGCTAACAAAAGCGAAAAAGGTGTCACATTTTACCTGCTCTGTGGGATCACTCTAAACTCTGCATGAGAGCACGTGTCTTTCTGTGATTAACTGATGAACTAATTGAATGTTTGACTGGTTCGTTTATTCATTCATTTAACGAGCTATTGGGCACCACTCATGAGGCTGGCCCTGCTCTGACGGGCACCTTGTCTCGTGGTCGATACGAGAGCAGTTGAGAGATTTCAGAGATATCCTGCACAATACTTTTTCCTTGAAAGCTGGTCAACAATCCTTCACTGAATATTGTTGAATAGATGAGGGAGTGAATGCGTTCAGGGGTCCTTTTTGAATCATAAAAAATGATTATGTTTCTTAGCGGTAAGTCAAACAGTGATTTCCTGAATTATTCTTCATAATGAAGCAGGACAATGACCAACACCTTCCAGTCCTTCCCAGTACCTGTAGATTTTAAAAATTTCTTAAAATAATCAGTCCAAATAAACTGCTGCTTAGAAATTGTAGAAAAGTATCCCAAGGCTAAAATATGGAATTTTGAAAACCATTATAACTGAAATTTAAGACATTCGCTTCTCATTAGAGAAAATGATGAAAACTGACTTTTACAGTATAGAAAGTATGTGGCTACAAAGTCATTTAAAGGAAGTCCAACAAAGAATGGATAATACGAATATCGATATAAAGCTTATATGTGTTTTACACATAAGTTGTGAAAAGCTTGTGGCTGGCATTACAATGAAGAAAATGACCTAAATATACCTAGAATGTTTTAACAGGAAGTGATCTTAGAGATTTACCTAGTACGATCCCCTAATTTTGTATGTGTGGAAGATGAAGCTCAGAGAACGTGAGAAGCTTGATTCGAGCTTACGCACCTAACTGATTAGCAGTACCACTAGCACTAATGCTTGGATTTCTGTTTTCCAATTTACCATTTTCTATAGAATCACTTTGGGTGCTGTCAATACATGTCAGTTCATGCAAGCACTTATATAAGAACCAGAGGCTGATAAATCCCTTTTTTTAATAAAGATTTTTTTTTTTTTAATTTTTAGAGAGAGGGGAAGGAAGGAGAAAGGGAGAGAAACATCAGTGTGTGGTTGCCTCTCAAGCACCCTCTACTGGGGACCTGGCCTTCAACCCAGGCATATGCCCTGACCAGGAATTGAGCTGGTGAACCTTCGGTTTGCAGGCCTGCACTCAATTCACTGAGCTACACCAGCCAGGGCTACATTTCTTTATTGTCTACCAAGTTGTAGCAGAAAGAAGATAGTGGCAAGAAACATTGGCCAACATTTTACTGATTTAAATTTTTTCGCCTCAACAGGGATTCAAAAGTTTGAAAATGTACTGCAGAGTTCCTTGAGGAAAAAAGCAGAGCATAGATTTAAACCCTAAATAAAGAAACATGTGGCCTATTAGCAAATAAGTGTAAGTACTGCCATGTCTTTTGTACTCCAATCTGCAGAGCAATTAGCAAGAGAGGAAATAACCTGCAGATAAGAGTGTCTAAAATCACAACTGTCCAGGAGGAAGACATGCCCCTTAGCTTCTCACTGCAATAGCCTAATAGGTTGTAACTGTGACCTGGGAGCAGATCCAGTAAACAGGAGTAAGACAGGAAGCTGTCCTACCGTCGGGCACTCAGATAAGTGGTGCTCACGTGAAAAAGGAAATGACAGCGATACAGCAGTAGTATAGCAAAATCAGACAGACAAAATACACAAAATAGCTTCTCTCCTCCAAAAAATGAAATGAAACAACAAAAGTTTTCACTTTAATTCAACATTATACAAAATATAATCATCTACAGACTACTTAAAATTGTGAGAGGATTAGTTTACAAGAGTTCTAACCACACAGCTCAGCCTTTTAAAAAGAGTTAAATGGGTATTTTCTCAGCTTTTATAATACCATTTCTTATCAATAATTCACTAAAGTTCACCTCAGACTATTTATGTGGTTCCCATTAATCAACAATTATTCACTATGAACCCAGGGTTTGCTTCAGAAAAGCCTGGTGGGGCGGGGGTTTCAGAAGTTGAGCATTTGATAATTTTTAAATATTTAAAATTTCTTAAATTTGCCCTGGCTGGTGTGGCTCAGTGGATTGACTACCAGCCTGCAAACCAAAGCGTAGCCAGTTTGATTCCCAGTGAGGGCACATGCCTGGGTTGTGGACCAGGTCGCCTGTTGGGGGCGTCCAAGAGGCAACCACACATGGATGTTTCTCTCCCTCTCATTCTCCCTCCCTTCCCCTCTCTCTAAAAATAAACAAATAAATCTTTAAAAAATGTTTTCTTAAATTTCCCCCTAATATATCTGCAAACGGCATTAATTAATTAATGAACAAGTGCAACTGCGCAAAGACCAACCACAGACAGCTCAAGGCGTACCTCTCTGGCACGCAGCTGAGTCCCTTCTTCACAAAGGCATGCAACTAGATCTCAAAGTCCTTCCTGGGTCCTACTTACAGTAATCATTTAAATAGCAGTCTTTTCTAGAATGTTTAAGGAAAGGTAAGAAATAAACCTAAAACAAACAAAACTTTAAAGAGTTCATGGAGCCAAAATTTGCTGCCTCCTCTTTCTACCATCACCTGTATGGGATGGGAGAATAATACAGGGTTTAAAAGTGGAATTATGAGTTCATACCCCACTGGAATATCCTACACCTTTGTGACCTTGAATAAATTATGTCACATCTCTCCCTATAAATTTATTGCCCTCTCAGATGGAGTTAAGGATGGAATTTTCCTCAAAAGATTGTTTTGAGGATTAAATGTGTGATGCATGTAAAGGGTTGACTCTGTATTTGGTAGATAATAAATATCCATTAAGTATCAACTAGTATTATTAGCATCAATAAGGTGGTAGCAGTTACAACTATGCTGAAATCTGAGATCCTTTGTGCAGCATGTGATGAAACTTGATAAACAAGAAATTGGTGCTTATTAAATAAATTGTTGCTAAACCGATACATTATTAGTGTCAATTATGTTCACACAAAAGCCTTATTCTGCTGCTTTCTCAGTAACTAATACACGCAAAACTTCGTATTGTTTGGTATGGCCTCACCCCAGTCAGGGAAGAGGAAAGGTCATTTTGTTCTTTAGTTGGACATCAATGTCAATTTTTAGAGCTTCATGTACAGTAACAGTGCCAATTCCCTTCCATTTATACTTTGCCAAATCCATTAATTTACAGCCATGCTGAAACTCAGAACAACAACTTCAATGTAAGATTTATACCTTTAATTTCTTTTTCATGCAGCAGTAACAAAGCACATACATCTGATCATCCTTGACTGTAAGACTTAGGGTACCACCAATTGCAATTAAAAATGTTTACAAGAGCTCACATCATAAACAAAGCTGCCTTGCTATTCCAGCCAAAATATAGTAAAGGATATGAGGCAATTTGCAACAAAATAAATTTTAAAGTGCTTTAGAGATAGTAACTAAGTAACATCTTTTTGAAAACAAGTCAGAGGGGACTGATAAAATTTGTTGTTCTTAATAGTAACAACGACAACAACAATAAATATTTCAGAAGCATTTGCTGGGTGTCAGATATTCTTCTGGTTCTTGGAGGTGCCATTATTATCTCCATTACAAAAAAATGAGGACACCGAGGCACAACAAAATAACAGGCCATCTGACCCCAGAGTCCAAGTTCTTATTCGTTATATAACATCAGGATGTTGCTGCTTTTATGAACATTATACTTATCAAATGTAGCATACGTATATCTGGTAAAATGCTCCAACTATTAAACCAAAACCTCTGCTTTGAATTTTTTTAATTTATATTAAAAAAATTTTTACAAACAACGAAATAGCACACTTTGCAAGTTAAAATAGAGTACATGTAAAGAAAACAACTAATTATTCCTACCTCAAGTCTGTCTGTCCGCATTAATTTCTGTGCAGCAGCTGCAGCAGCTGCAGGTACAGGGACCCCAGGATTCCCTGTCACCAACATTGGTGCAGTCGGCAAGATCTCTGCTGGAACCAGGCTTGGGGAAACAGGTCCCAGGTAAGGATTAAAGGCTGCTGATGCATTGGTGGCTAAGCTTGGTGCAACTGAAAACATTGGCTGAAAAATAAAGGGGAAAGTAAAATTTAATATGAAGGCCTTGGTTGAAAGTTGATATCCTACATTATTCCATCTGCCCACCCATGCACCCATCCATCTATCCCCAATCTATTTTTCCTTTCCTCCCTCCATCCCTCCCTCTCTCCATTTAATTCTGTGTTTATTCACTTTCATTCAGGATAACAAAGTTTCTTAAATAAGCACTTATCAAATCAATGTGTTGTTGTTTTTTTCCTGAAATATAACAGGTAACACACCATGAAATTTCCCACGGAAATTTTAAAGCCTGGGGTCTATAATACTTGCAATTTCTTTATGAACAACAACAGATCAACTATTCAATACAGAAAATCCCTGTGGTTACCCAATCTCCATCCTTGTCCTGATTTAACCCTAGAAACTTGTCTAGAAAATATATTTAATAATTGCTCTGTCAGATGTACTTGAAAGATCTGTTTACAACTGTTAATAGGTTGCAAGTGTCCTATTACCTGGAATAAATAAAGCAGAGCTCTCAGCGGATAACCGAGTTTCACAGTCCACGTAAACTGTGAATAAATCTCACAGGATAAGTGAAAGGAGAGGATGACACTGTTCCTTTTGAGCATACAGGATAAAGTGTTTGGCATATTCACTTGTTGCAGGTTTTCTGGGGAATATATAAATATTCCAGCAGCCTATCACACCCTTGTGAGCTATTTAGCAGCAAATGCATCGTACTGGCGGGGGGACCATTTGGAACTGCGAAGTCTGAAACACAACGCTTCTGACTAAGTGTTACAAGATTGTTCAAGGGAACACCTACAGCAGCACTAAAGAAAATGCACCAAGATCAGATTTCTGCCAGAAATGTTTTCATGGATATATGAGAATGGTTTCTATTTGTTGATATAAAAATTGGCATATCAGGAAATATATCTGTTCGATAGATTAAATCATTTACCTGAAATCTACTGTAGTACTTTTCCAGTTTTAAAAGCATAATCTGGCACAACAATTTCTCACCTTATTGATATGTATTTTCAACTTCTTAATTCAATGGAGTTTCAATGCTTAAAATTTAATGCTTTATATAATAATGTTTGTAACCCAAACACAAAAACTAATGGACAAAATAAGTCTGCTCTTGAAGGAAATTTTTAACAATTTATTTTCTTTTACCCTGTGGCAAGGAAAAGAATCATAGAAATTTTCACAGAATAAAAGGTGCATTACAGTGTAGCTAATTCCTCCTTCTGATAGGAATAAGAAGTTCGATGACCCCAAGTTTATACAGTATTCAAGAGAAATTTGGAGTAAGTGGTAACACAATTAAGATACATATTACAAAAGTGAATCTTACAGCTCGAAAGAAACATGTTAAAAATATATACATTTCTTTTATCTAGTCCAGCCCTGATGTTTTCCGTATCTGTAAGAGTAAGGCGGAATTCAGGTCAGTGAATACTGTACTCCCTTTTCCTCAGGGCGGTGGTTCTCAACTACAGGTGATTTTGCCTCACTGGTGATATTTGGCAAACCCCAAAGGCATCTTTGGTTATCAGAGCTGGGGGCTGGGGGCACCACTGCATTTAATGCATAGAATGCAAGGGTGCACTAAGTGCACTGCGACACACGGAGAGCCCCTAACAGCAAAGATTTATCCCACTTCAAATGGCGACAGGGCTGAGATAGAAAATCCCTGTGCTGAAGAGGCATTCTTCGCTAGACCTCACAAACCGTGCTTAGGACAAAGTCTCTGCAGCTCCCACGAGAAGACTTTACTAAGAAGATCATGAAAACTATAACACATAGTATATAATTTGATTTACTTGGGAGAAGAAACAATGCACCATATTTCATCTGATACTTTCAAGTTAAAATAATTACACCTGAAAAATGTGTTGGCTTAAATGCCACAATTAACTGCCCAGCCAGGTCGATGGCTCTTGGTGGGATGAAGTGGCCTTAAGTGACGCCTCCCATCCTCAGGCCTATCCCCACTCAAAGCAGCTTCGCATTGACAACAAGAAACATTCCGAGTGTTCCGACAGTCACAATCCATAACCTGTCAGAAGCCAGGGCCCAGGGCAATCTCTGCCTGACAACAGTCACTTGAATAGCCCCTGATTTTATGCTTCTTCACTGTCTACTGGCTGCCAAGGTGCAGCAAGACGAGGATTGGCCTGCGCAGTGAATGTGTGTTGAACTGGGATTTCTGCTCCGAAATATTCAGGTAAAACTTACCCTGTTACATGCTCTCAGATACAATACGTGAAATTTCAGCCAGGCTGGCAAATCTATTTTTTCTATTAGATAGTTAAGATTTAGAGGAAATTTACCACTGAAAGCTAAAAGACTGGTTTAGAATATGGAGAATATGGAGAATACCATTCCTCTTTGTATTTGTTGCCATGAATTAACATGTATTTCCAGAGGGTGCATTTTTAATGCATACTTCAGAAAGGTATTGAGATGTTTATGTCACCACACAATCTACTATAATTGTGCAGAATCAGAGGTCAAAGTTACCAACTTATTTGGAGGGAAGAAAAGCATTCAATTTTAAGAAAATAAGATCAGTAAAATTCAGCTTTGTTAAAGCTCATTGAATAAAATAAACATAATCCACAATGCATATAATACAGCAGTTGCATATTACAGAGAAAAGAATATTTTCATTAGATAAAAATATGGCTCTTATTAACTGGCAACAATTTTCCCCTGGATTGTTTCTATAGAGTTGTCACGTGAATTGATTTCCTGACTTAATTCAGTAAAACAAATGCAGATCTGATGAATTTTAGGACATTCTTCTCGAGTAAAACCTGCAGCAGCTTTTAAAAATCTGAAACATCAACTCCTCAGCAAGCATTATCTCAAATTGTTCCCTCTCCAGATAAGTAGAGCTATTTGCTAAACAAGCAGGCAATCAATAATAATAGCTCTATGCTTTGAAACTTGATCCCCAAAAGCTGCTAAAAAAAAGTACAACATTACTTTATTTCTTTTGAGTTTTTTGTAAATTTGTTACATCCCTTTTTCAGAGCACCTTGCTGGAGGCAGGCCACTGCTGGACCCATCAGTGCCCTAATCAGATTAGTAAAGAACTTGAACTGCTGCACTGGCAATTCACCAATTCCAAAAGCTACCCTGCGTGCAAAGGCTTCAGCAGAATCACAAGGACAGATATTAATGCAATGGTGTTATCAAGTAGCATCCTATTTTCTCTGAAGTATCCACAGGATAATGTATAACTACATAATTGGTGCATTTGATACTAACTGCTTCCTTGTAATAATTATTTAGGTATCTTGGTTCCCGGAAAGTGTAAGGAAGGTTGGCTGATTACTGTCTTTTTACCCTGAACAGAGAAAAATAGCAAGTTCGCTAATGCTGGTACTTTTATGAGCTAATCATTTGTTTGTTTTAAATGAGACATCCTGATTCCATTAAGGTAATAAGGTTTTATTATAAATGAAAATGTTATTTACATGCTAATTTAATTACAAAATGTTACACTATGACCCTAGTTAAGTGTGTGCAAACATGATTATTAGCATAATTCCCTCTATTTATTGTGTGCCAGGCACTGTGCTAAATGCTTTACCTATGTTTTTGTACTTAATCCTTGTAACAATGGAGTATACACTTCAGAGGACAAAGAAACACAAAAACTCCATTGCTTTTGTTTTAAGAAGGGGGTGTGGGGGATACCTGTTTAGTACGCTGAGGTCCCAGACCTAGAGCAATGTCTGGCACACAGCAGGCACTCAATAAATACACCGTGAACGAGTGCCTGAGTGAGTGAATGAACGTGTGAATGAATTACAGCCTGATGGGTGGGTATTATTAGTTCCGTCTTGCAGGTAAAGAAAGGGTCTCACAGAGATTATGGGCCCACAGTCACAAAGGAGTGCATGGAAGCCCTAGGATATGGACACAGGTGTGTCTGATTTCACAAGCTCTGAAAACAGTGGATCTTGGTGCTGGTGGTCCATCAGAATCACCTAGAGAACCTCACATCCTGAATGCCCTGCTACACTCCCCGCTCATCGGAATCTCTGGGAGAGGTAAGTAGTAAGCAGCAATTTTTGAATGCTCTTAGATGATTCCATTTCTCTACACTATATGGCCTTCTACTGCTGTTTACAAACAAAAATAGGCTCAGTGTTCTGATTCCTTGTGAGGTCTCTAAGGATGCGTGTTTGCTTCCGGTTTTCTTCTGAACCCAGTTTTCCTCCATGTTCAAGGCTGCTCCTGCCAGCCCAGGGTAGGTGAATTCCTAAACTTGCTTCAAGAATCAGGACTCTCCCTGCTGAAGCTGCTTCTATAAAGCAGCTCCATACCTCCAACTATAAACAAGCTTTTGCTGCCCTCGGTTCTCCTAGAATTCCTCATCACTCAAGTCCAGCATCTATCGCCCCATCACCACATGTGTGTCCTTGACCATCTCTCACTGCCAGCTCTCAGAAGGCAGGCTTGCACATGTTTTGTTCATTTTGTACATATTCTGCAACTGGCATCCATATGGGTCCTACATGGACAGCACTTAGCAAATGCAGTGGTGGGTGTGCTGGGTTCTCTGCCACAGGAACTAGCAGAAGCATTGAATAGTTTTGAGAAACAGATGTTTAAATGTTAAAAAAGAGATCTGATGTTACTTCCTCTTTTTACCTCAAAATTTAATCAATGTATCTAATATGCTTGTTAGAGGGTAATTTGTTTTCTTTTTGTTTTGCAATTTTTAGTACTGAATTTTCTAACTTGTCACGTTACCATGCTGTAATATTGCAAATGTTACAGGGGCCCTAATTAATTTTAAAACGCTATGTGAAATAGTATTTGTTTCACAAACTATGTTGGCAACTTTTAATAAAATGGAAGAAGTACATACAATGAATAATAGATAATAATATCTACTAGGATTACAGAACACAAATTTTAAGTCATTTTGTCCAGATTTTATGTGTGTATGTGTATTTGTCAAGGCCAAAGTTGCATGTGGTAAAAAATAAATCTTTTTACAAAAATTTAATAGCACAATCAAGATGTACAAAACCAGATTTCTGAGTACAACTAGATTTCTTATAAAACCCTGTACATGAGCCTCTATAAACAGCCTCTATAAACAATTATTTGGAATACAAACATAAAGCCAAAAGCTAATGAGAGTTATCAAAGATGTCATATTACAATACATTTTTTTTTCCTAAGAAGATAGCATATAACTACCATCAAAGAAATACTGTTTTAAAGTCTTTGCAAACTGCCTTGCTGACTGGACAAGTCAAATGACCAATTGCCTTATTCTTCATTTCACTTTATCTTTCGGTTCAGTTTGACTGAACATTTAAATACAGAAGACTCACTTCTAGCTCTCCAGGTAGAAAAGTATCAACAGCTATGCCAGTCCCTGTGATTTGGGGCCCATTCCCAAGTTGCTCGAAGAAATGCTTGGAACACAAGGCGAGAGCAGACACGAGATGACAGAAGCAGAGAAGACACTCCCAAGACTTTGGCCAAATCCAGCAACTCTGAATTCCTCTGTCCTTGGACTACTTCGAATGCATGAAATGCACAGGGAATGTGACATGAGTTAGGAAACTCAAGACAGCTAGGTAGGGGTGTGCCTTAAGGACAGCTACCATCGGAAACTATGGCCGACCGAGGCTAACCTTTGCGAGCACAGGGAAAAGGCGCATGCTAGCTCTTGGAGGGCAATGACAAGAGTCTGAAATCAACAGAATTTCTGAAAGATATCCTTCAGGAATGGACCAAAGAAATATACCAATGCCTCCAAGTTGGAAGCCACAAGATGCAATCTATCTTTGGTTAGTCTGTTTAGTAATTTCTTGTTAGATTACTTCTGTATCAGATGGTACATGGCAAAGTAAAAAAAAATTAAAAAGTTTAAGTAGCACTTATGAAATAATTCAAAAGTTTTATTTTTTAAAAATCTGGATAACTAAATACTACAGGTCTTCCACTTATCTTCAAGTTACACAGCTAGTCAGCAGCAGGGCCCGCCGTCATGTTTGCTAAACTCTCCAAACCTCTGAGTCTTCATCTACAAATCTGGGATAATATTACCCATGTCATAGGGCAGTCGTGAGGATTTATGGTACACAAAGTACTGAGTTCAGTAAATGCCCACATAGTATTGTATTTGTCCCCAAAATGTTAATTCCTCTTTCTGATTCTTGGCCTGGTACATTTCATTACAATTTAATCAAGTCCATAAAAACAGGAAACTCTCCTATAAATCCCTGCATTCCCCAAGTCAGCCTGGTGTCATATTCCAAAGATCTTAGATTTACAGCCCAGACTCTCAAAATTTATGAGAAAATGAGAACCCAAACTGAGTGACATAATAGCAATTTCCTGGTCCCCAAAGTACCCTCATGCAACCCCTGGCTGCCTGCGCTAACAGTCTGATGAAACGTATCCACCTCTCCCCCTTACTCTTCCTGCAGTCTCTGCAGCTGGGCCTGGGCTCCTCCAGGTTCTGGGGAAGGTAAACCACCGTGAACCTCTGACTGCTTTTCTCATGTTCCAGAAGCTCCCTCATTCATTCTTTCACTCGTGAAGCAACTTCTTATCCCTGCTACATGCCAGGATCAACACTAGATACTTGTGCATCCCATTCAACCTGGCTAACCCCTTGTCCTCTTCATGTTCCTCCAGCTTCAGTGCAGGGGCCAAGCTGGCTGCCCTTAGAAAAAAACGAAGACGTTTCACTGGGTGACCACCAGCCCTGTCACTGCCCAGATGCTGCCGACACTCCAGACACAATGGATCTGAGCACAGTATTGTCTCCTTTGGTGGCGCCACTACCAGGGTGGATCCAAGCTCACGCGGTGTTTTCAAACACTGCCATCCGTACCCAGGGCCACCCTCTCTGAGCAGCAACCCTTTTCCATATCGGTCACCTGGTTGCTTCTAGCCCCATGATATTCCCTGTTTGTGTGCCCTGCATTGAAGGTCCAGTAGGCAGCTGGTGGTGACCGTCTTGTTTATTTCTGAATCTCTGTATCATTGCCCTCATCCAAACAGAGCTGACTACAGAGAGGATCAGAAAGTTCCAGGTGAGGTTTTAAAGGTAAATTTCCCGGATCAAAAGCCTTCTCGATAGCTATTAAGCCCCCAAATGCTGTCAAATTGAATATTTAAAATGACTTCTATACTTATTACAAAATCGTCACTCTGTACAGAGCATATTTTTAGAGTATGATCTCATGATGCCTCTGGCAAAAGGGTAATTCCACATTCAAGTCCAGTCATATCAGGGAAAATGAACATAAAGCCTGAATGTGCTCACAGCTAATGAAAATTAATGCTTTGTCTAAACTGCGAATTTTCCAACTAAAACACCAGAAAATGTGGTGATTTTTATAATTGTTTTGAAAACCTGTGATTTAGTGATTTCCTAAACACAGCGTATTTATTACTAGTATTTCAGAGCCAAGAGCATAGATGTTGCTTACAGTTTGTTCCAGGATTTGGCATGAGATGACCCTGGAAATGGCCTTGGCAGTAAAACTCAAGGACTATCTCAGTAGCGAACCTGCCCTGACCAATGCTGTTCTCTGCAGTCTGGGACTCGTGCTGATCTCAGAGGTGCTCTCTGTCACTGGGAGGCAGAGCGCGCTTTAAGTGTTTAAGTGGAACAAGGTATCTCACATCAAGGGGAGATCTTGTATCAACTTAGGTAGCAGCCACCCCAAGGATTTATCCGATCTTTGCATATGTGAGAGCCACGTATAACAAATGATTCCTGTCCAGTATTTTATGCTAGACAAAATGATTCTAACTAAACTTTTTTTAAGCAAACGGAAGAGTTTGCGCTATCCCAATGCGGACATGTGAAAATCAGCAGACAATATAAAAATAAATTTAAGATATCATATTTTAAACTGAGCCTCCAATAATGGAATATCAATATATACACATATATAGTCATACACATTTACATATATATCAGGTTAAAAAACAAAGAATTACAATAGTCTCTTACAATTGTGTAGTACTGATAATTGGTATCACTGCCAATGTGATATGGAAATTCCTCCCACCTCAAAATACAATCCAACCCTCTTTCTTGCAATGACTGGTGCATGAAGTTCTAAGAGAGAATAACAATTACATTGAGTTCAGGTGTTAAAATGTATTAGGAAAAAAATTAGCACACACGCTCCATGACCCCCTAAGACTACATACACGGTAGTGACAGATTACTGACAGATACATTTTTATCACTGCAAATTTCAACATACACTGAAGTACAGAATTGCCATATCACAATTAATATCAAGATACCTTTTGCAACCTAAAATTGATATTAATCTCTTACACTTCTATGAATAAATGTGAGTAAAGGTTATTAAAATGTCATTTGTCATATATACCCTCCAAAAATCCGAATAAATAAATAAGCACATGTGCTCCGGCTCAAAAGTTACTAACATACACTGCTCAGTGATCATTAAATTGTTGTGACCACCTACAGCTTATAAAATTTAAGTCTTTTCTGAAGGCTCCTGGTGTTTCTGCCTCTCCTGATCATTTCTCCTTTTCTTAGACCTCCAAGTCCATGACCCTAACTCACTACTGCCATGATGCTCTTAGTGTTAGTAACGACAATAACAAAGTTTCCTTTTTAAGAAAAAGGGGGGAAGAAAGGAAAACATTTTCAGAATTAAATATGACATCGTCCAATTATTACTATTACCATTAAAGTAGCCTGAAAATGCGCGCTGACTAGATTGATGAGTTTCGAGGACCCTTTTAAAAACAAAAACAAAGAAACAAAATTTACATTTGAAAGTCATAGGATTGAATTTCAAGAAAAATTTAGGGGAAAAAATTCTATAATGCCAATTTCCACATGATTTACTAAGAAGATGAATAAATCACAGGGTGAAAACTGTTTCAGGGTGTGACTCATAATTTTGCAAGAAAGTGCTAGGCAACTAACACCATTCCCTGTGTCACCTGTACGAGCGCCACCGTCACTGTAACACTGAAACCGAGCACTTGGAGTGACATACTTAACAGATAAGGACTGCAAACAAGCTCACCACGGGTTGTAACGGGGCACCGGGCATCATAGCATTGGCTAGTTGCATCTGCTGGGCCAGCATGGCCATGTTCTTCTGCTGAATCAAGTTATTGCGCCCATTTATCTCCAACTGGGTTTTTAAGTGTGGGGGTGGATGAAGGTATTTGCAGTTCTCCCTGGAGCAACGACCCTAAAAAACAAAAGCAGGAAATATCTTAGAAAGAATAAGATAAGCAAACCTTAAAAAATAATAATAATGTAAACCTTACCACTTGAATCCACCATGGAATTTTTATACAACGTATTTATTGTCTATATCACTTTATAATACATGTAAAATAAGTCATGGATTCACCCCAATGCATTACAAAACTGAGGTATTAAATCATTGGGAAAGTTTTAAAGCTTATAAAAGTTCTTTTATTTTAACATTAACACTATTCCATTAAGATCCAAGCTGAAAAATCTACAAATTACCAGCATAATACTAAAACATATAATACCAAATAAAGAATATTAGGCTCCTTCCATAATATCTTCTGGTAACGTTTAATGAGCCCAAAAGAATCATGAAATTTTACCACCTATTTTCACTTGTACTGAGTTCTAAAGAAATGTACTTAGAGGGCTCACCGCACACAGTATCTTCAGCAATGTGCCTTCACAAGTATCTCATAACAAATAAAATTTAAATTACTACTAAGCTTTAAAAGATATTTACAGATGAAAATAAAATCCCCACATGCTCTCCCTGTTGACAGAGATCAGTTAAGTACAATGAAACATTGGTGAAAAATGTAGCCTTAAACCTTTCAAAGGTGAAAGCAGTCTCCATTGCCCCCACACCACAAATCAATCGGAAGTAAACACATTTACCCGCCAAAAAACGTACAACGTAAAACAAGTTACTATAAAATAAAAAATGTGAATATACTTCCCTTTTGGGAGGATTCTTTTCATCAAAAACACATATTAAAGTCTGTCACATGGAATATAATGCACGAGGGATTGTACCCATATTATTTCAATATGCTGTCAAGTCATATTGATAACTTCCTTTACCAATAATTCTAATTAGAACTGTTTGTGAGGATAAAAGAAACATTTAATTGAAGGCATCAACCACTTTCTTAAGCTTAAAAATCTATTTCTCATAGTTTGACCTTTTACTGTAAACCAATGCAGAAAATTGACCTTATGTTTGTGGTAAAATCTGAAGATTTTAATTTCAATGATCAATTTCTAGCTTGTTTTGATTAAGATTTTTAAAGAATAAGTTTGTATATAGAGTGAATATCTTAGGATACTGCCTGCTACTTTAGCAAGCTTTCCGTAACAAAGCATTACTAGTAACACAATGCTTTAAATCAGGAGGGAGCAGAGGGCAGTAGCTGACAGCAAGGACCTTGCAGGCCTCAAGACCTGGCGTGGACCTAGCTCTCTCACTCATCAGCTGTATGAATCGCATAAAATACTAACTGCTTTAAGCCTCGGGCATTTTACCCATCTCAGAATTGCTCCATAGCCTACACCAGAGGTTTATTACGAAGACTGAAGAAGATAATGGGTATGCCCCGCCCTTGCCACTCTGTGAGTGAGGTGAAGGTCCGGAGCTGCCATTACCACCCCCCAGCACACTTTAAATTGTCCCAGTACGTCCCACCAAAGAAAAATAACATTTTGGCATGCAGGTATTTTATTGTTACTGACCTATTCGCAAACGAAGTAAAATTTAGGTATCTATAACTTATTCCATGCAAAATCACCATGTTTGGTATCTATTGAGATTGTGAACATGTCATTAGCCTAAAAGTATTTGGATGCAAAGCACCTACAGGCCGATGTAAACAAGCTCAGGGGTGAAGTCTGATGTCAAAGTCATTCAGTTGAAGCCTCCCAGAGAAAACCTGCTTTTTCCATACAAAGAACAACCTGGCCCTAAGAGAAATGTTTGCTCTCAATATCTCCACATCGTATTTCTTACTAAGTTTGGACTTAAGTGCAGATTAGCAGGGTATGTCCACCCTGAGGATTCAGTGACTGTCATTCACTCGGCTCAGTTTCCATAGTTCCATAAACAGCACAGAGGTAGCCCTAGTCGGGAACCAGGCCTTGCCAACACTAACAGCAGCTTTCCTAGGGACTTTATTCGAGTGCCTCCCTTAACACAAACCACCTGGCCCTCCTTCCTACGCACACAGCCCAGACTGAAACAATGATGGACAGAAATCATATCTGTCCCCCATCCGTCCTCTGTCAATGCATCTCAAAATTTTGAATAGAAGCTCAGACCTTTGGTTTTCTTCTTCTATTTGCTATGTCTAGTCAGGAAAAAACACCATTCTACTACATTTCTTACATGTCATCCTTCCATGCCCAGCTTGACTTGATTGCATTGCAGCCTCATTTTGCAAAAGCTATGCCTCTAAGAATGAACTGAGTGTACTTTTGAAAGTGTACAGACGACAAAGCCTCTCCCACAGAGAGTTTGTGGCAAAAGATCTTGGGGCCCAGGTTATTCTAACAGAGCATAAACACTACACAACAAACTCTGTAAGGCCACATGAATTTTTCATTGCCATGTGTGGAAAAAATAACAGAGTAGGCTCTGCAATTAATATTAGATAACTTAGCTTCTTGGGAAATTCAAAACTTGTTTTAATGGTCACTGTGCTGCTGAATAATTGTGGTTGGACAAATAAAAAAGTAAAGGATAACTCAGAATAAACATCCTTTTCTAGAGGACTGACTAAAGCCCCAGGGAAAACCACAGGCAGCCTACCTTCCGGTAAGATTTAAGGTAAATACAACCCTGGTACCTCTCCAGGTTCATCTGTCTGAGTTTGCAGCACCCTCTCCTCAGTAATCATTTGCAGAATGAATGAATGAGCACTTCTTACAAAATAATTAAAGATGAATTCTCTTCTAACTCCATTCTGGAGACAATAAAGATAATAGAAGGAAAAGAAAGAACTAAATCTAATACCAAACTTTGATTTTGAGTTTTACTAACCAAAGAGTACATTTATTCAGAGACCAATAATAAAGCTCGCCGTGATGAAGGAAAAAGGTAACAGGTTTGTAGTTTCACCAGGGAAAAAAAGCAGATTTGTATTGAGACTGGCATCCTAAAAATCTATACAGTGGTAATACATTCTAAAAATCTAAAACCAGAAATTCAAACAGTATCTAGCACTTACGTATGCATATTTTTTGTACAGAAGTTTAATAACTCTAAATCATCCAGAGATTTCACCTCAAGATATACTCAATTGGGCTGTTAGGATTAATGCAAAAATATAAAGAGGGTCTTACTGAGTTTTGATTGTTATGTGTAGTTCCAACTAGTGCCATTTAATTGTACATTTTATCCAGTGTAGCTTGGCTCAAATAGCAGCTTTGATAACTACTTGCTGCGTGACCCTATGGAAGTTACTTAAATTCCCTGAGTGGCCAAACCTTTTCTATAGAATAGTAACAACATCATTGATCTCATTGGTAATATATAAGGATTAAGCAAGATAGTAGGCCAAGCTCGTATGTGGCTCCTGGTGTAACAGGCTAATGATAAACATTATTTTTCTCACTTTCCTTAGGTTCTCATGAAAACAATAAGCAGCAGCTGCTTAATTTAGCACCATTACTTCTCAAAATGCTAAAAATTAATACAAGTAGCAAAACACAGAGACAATGCATGTCAATCATCAGCAATATAACACAAGTGCTGCTGGCCCTTAATCATCTTTCTGTGCTTGCCACACACACACTAAGGAAAAAGGCCATTCTTACAGTATTAGGTTTCTGTGGCTTGTTTTCATTGAGTGCACTGAAGTCTTTTCAGTGAGCTGTGCAGAAGACTAGCAGGCCACTGGGAAGACTCCATTCAAGAAGGCTTTTTATAGGTCAACTCAACGCAGATTCCAAAGACATCATTGTAATGCATGAACTATATATTTCAAGGGAATAGAGGAAGTTCAATAATATTGATCCAGACTGAGTCCATTTTTCTCTAATAAGTTTTCTGCATCTCTAAATTAGAAATAACCTGGGCAAAAAAGTCAACATTTTCCACTTGTAGTCTTAAAAGAGTGTCTTATATATGGCCCACAACCGTCATTTGAGAGATCAACTGAGCAAGTCCCCAATTTCTGCAGTTACAAACTACTCAACTGTGAATTTCAGAATTTTTTTCATTAGCCTTTGAAATTGACATGAAGCTTGTGATTCTAACAAGGGAAGATGTAGCTTGAGATGAACTGTTTGAGCTTAAAAATAAATGCCTTGTTAATCCTTAAACATTATAGTTTGATAAAGTACACTTGCTTATATATAGTACATATGTAAAAATGATGTGTATGTGATATATATAATGAGATAAAAATTGTAGAATAAACATAAAACTGAATGAAACTAAAGATGGCAATTTCGAAATATGAAAAAAAAGCCCTGTTTCTTAGCTATTTTAATACTTAATGAAGAACAAGTTAACAATCAAAACATCTTACTTAGAAGTTGGCCAAACTTAATAAAACAAAAAAGTTAAAATTCTATTTTAAAACTGGAAAAACTAATTTTCCATTTTTAATTATACTTCCTCCATCTAAAATAAAAGGGATATTGTGATGTATGAGGTCAGAGTATAAGAAAACATCTTATTAAGTTGCCAATGGTAACTATGTGGTAGGATTATATTGCAATAATTACTGAGTCATATTTGGGTAGACTCTGGAAATCAGAGGGCAATGAAAAAACTGCAGGGGTACAAGCTTATACTCATATAAGTCTTTTCCAACTTTCCCTGGAAATGCTGGTTTTCTGGAAGGACCATTCAAACTGCAGCAACCATTTCTTCAACAGTTGAAACAAAACTCAGTATTTCCAGGAGGACAGTTGGGGTAGGCAGGGGCTTTTGAAACATTGTCTGGAGCTATGCATTGCACAGATACAGGCCAAAAGCTCTGGCAAGGGAATTTGGTAACCTCCTACTGAAAATTCTTACTTTTTTTTTTTTCAGTTAAGATGATGGGAATTATCTCAGAAAAAGCTTGTCAAAGTACGGGGGGCAGGGTGGGGGGTGGCAAAAAACATCGGCAGTCAAGAAGTATTGTTTCATGCATTTCCCAAAGTGTTTTTTTACGATTCTGCCATGCTTTTAAATCAATTCCTGCAACAATTCCAATAAAAAGGTGAATACATTTCTGTAAATGGTATTTATTTTAAAATCACAAGTACCTAGTGATAGGAAATTAGTGACAGTTTTGAAGGTAATTAACTAAGAAAAAATACACCTTATGCATACACAAACATGCACACATACACACTCAGTGTTCCGTTTTCATTTAGGTGAATATTAAGTTTGATTAACTCTAGGAAATGCAGTTTAGTGGCTATTGCAAATCTTGAAAATAAACTAATTGCTCCTAACAAACAGTATATAGTACCTCTTGAATATGTTATTTCCTTACAATCTCGTTTCCATAAAAGGCTTGCGCCAGCTTACAAGACCACATGCCTCCCAGAAAGAAGTTCGATGTTTCTCATTGAGCTTCTGAGCCAGTAAGTCTTGGTTACAAGGGCTGTTTTGTGCATTGTCGGACCTTTAGCAGCACCCCTGGCCTATGGAGACACAATGGAGCACTCCTGTCCTCCGTTATGACAATTCAAACTGTCTCCAGATATTGCCAAATGTCCCTGGGGGTGAGGGTGAGGCACACTCACCTCCAGGTGAGAGTCAGCCACTGCTTTATAACTAACGGAATTTAATGGAGGCTGTGTTAGTCTGCTAGAGCTGCCGTAACAAAATACCGCAGACTGGGTGCTTTAAACATACATGGCTTTTCTCACACAGTTCTGGAAGCTGGCACTCCAAAATTAAGGTTCTGGCTGACTGGTTTCTGGTAAGACCCTCTCCCCGCCTTACAGACTGCCATCTTCCGGACATTTCCTCACACGGCCTTTCCAGGCGCATGCCCACAAAGAGAGGGCCCCGCTCTCTGTCACCCCTTGGGAGCGCACTAATCCACCAGATCAGGGCCCCACACTTCTGACTTTAACCTTAGTTGCTTCCTTCCAGCCTTATCTCCACACATAGCCACACTGATGATAGGGCTGCAACACAGGAATTTTGGAATGCAAACGTTCAGTCCATAGAAGGGGCACACATAAATAAGAAATTCTAACCCAAAATTATTTGTCAACAGCTGTCAACACTTTCACACTCACATTTAAATACTAAGATCCTTTGCTCCGGGAATTTCCTCAAACATAAGATAATAGATTCACACTATAAAACTTGACTCAGAAGGAGCAGTGGTTGGCAATTTATTTGCTCCAATTTTGCCAAATTCTATTAGCTGCAGCTCCTAAAATCTTTCCAGGTGTGAGCATGTGAGCGTCAATGTTGGGTCATCTTTCTTTTATTTAAAATAAAAACAAATAAAGACTGTAGTATATCAAAGAGTAAATAATTAAATTCCAAAATCATATCATTAGCTCCATTCACTTATTAACTAAAATACTAAAGATGCTGACTTTTATTTTAAGGGCAAGCAACATTTTCCTGCCTTTACTTCCCTACAGAAAGGTTTTTCAGGATTTAAAAAAAAAGTCAGCAATAGACACCCTCCTTTGAAAGAGAAGTTACTGAGAAATTTAAGTGGCCAGAGAACTCAAAAAATATTTAAAGATTTCTATCATTTGGTAGAAATTGCTAAAGTAGTCAAACCAGATATTTTCCCCCCTTAGGAGGTCTCCATAGTGATTTCACCAATTTGATGTTAATTGCTTGTTCTGTTTTGTTTTACAAATAGTACACTATACAATATTTTAAAAATATGCAGTGTATATACTGTTAATAAATCAGTGCTATATATTTACAATATTTAAATAGCATGGTATACTGTATCGCATTGACATATTAACAGTAATTTTCCCATTCAATTTTTCTCAAATATTAAGACATTTTAACTCAGATATATGGGAATTTTTTCTCTTGAGTAATTTTCTATTTTTAATATCACGGCACCCTTGTACTTACTTTAGAGTTTTCTCATTTGGAAAGGCTAGAAAATTTTTAAGATCATCTTTAAATCGAACACTACTTCTGTTTTAATTTTCTCATTAAATTTTCAGGTGACAAGCATGCAGAGCGAATGCTTGGCATCCCTACAGTGAAGAAAAGAGCTACCTGCTTTTATCTTGCTGGGCAATTACTCCACAGTCTTCTAACCTTAACATGAAGAAATATAACAACAAGGATCAATATTTAAAACTTAAATTTCTAGGTGCAAATTGCTACTTCCTCAATTGACCTAACACCAGATACCTGAACCTCAGGTTGACACAAGGCCTGGGAGGATTTTCTCCTACCAGTAAGAAAAAAGATGCAGAAGTTTATGAATGTGTTTTCACTGAAACAGTCCTAATTTCTTTCAATTACTTATGACAGACATAAAATGTGTTCTCAAGTGAAATACAGTAAGTGGCAAACTTAGGGTTTTTTTCCCTTTCGTGATCCCAGAAAAAGTTCACGTTCATATATACACTCTGGAGTAACAATTACTGAGGGGGCCAGTAGAAGAAAGAAAGCAAAATACAAACATACATCCGCATACACACAAACAATTAGACTGAAATCTGTGGTTTTTACTCTGGCCTTTAAGAATGAAAAAAAAAAAAAAAAAAGGAACAGATTGTTTCATGGGCCTTAAACATTTTCTCATCGATGTCCAATTTGATCCCTAGCAAGTGATTTTAGGTTTGGTTTTTCTACCTGTTTAAAGAGTCCTCTCTAGTCATCAATGAGTGTTCTAGGCACTGTTTTAAAGAACATTTCCTAAGCTTGATGAGGAAGATTCTTGAACATTAAAGCCAATAGTGACATTTACAATAACCCAAAATAAACTCAATGCTGACGCAATATCGATGCACTCTAACTCAAACGTTGGGATGCTATGACTTTTTCTCCCAGAGAACTTAGAAGCTTTCATTGCACAACTCCCATTAATCATCTTGAAAATGGCAAAACTGAAACTCTACACATCTAGATAAGTATTATGTAATGCATGAGAGTCGGGGTAGCTGCTGCCGAGGAGGTGGGAAAGGAGAAAAAGGCAACAAATCACACACACATTCTGGTTACAGAAATACCACCCCTTTCTTCAGCAGCTTTTGTCTGTGACAGATTAGATATACACACAACTGTGACAGCAACAGTTATATCAGCATACAATTTTAGCTGATAGTCATCTGAAGAAATCTTAGCCTCCTCAGAGAGGGCCCACAGAATCATATATTTAGAGTTGCTTGTTACGAGATGCTGGAAGAAAAGGTCTCACTTTTTCCTTCTGCCCATGGCCTGCTCCACTCCCACAGAATCCTAAAAAGGGCGTAGCTGTGTCTGATGCGCCATGAAGGGTTTAACTGGCACCTACTGCTCACCCCTCCCCCTCATTCCACAGTCTTCTGGGCTCCAAAGATGGGTCTGGCCAGTATCCCTGAGCTGAACCAGAGTCTCCATGACCTTGTGAAAGCCCAGTGACATTTGGTAGGTGCCAGCGTCATTAAACAGTCCAACATTTGTTGGCCGCTTTTTTATAGCGTCATAAAATTGAAAATGCCAGATCACTGTTTCTTTTCTTTTTTTTTTCAATTGCTTCATTTTTTTTCAGTACAGCAACTGTCAGACTTCAAAACTGTTTGTAGCAGAAACACTTATGAGGTTTTACAGCATTCAAATCCGACACTTTTCAGTCTTGGCTAATAATGAAAAGCCCTAAGGTTTACATAATAAAATTCAGTGCTCTATTTGTGGCGCATACCTTTGAATTGAGAAATACAGAATGTTTTACAAATCGTACCCAATTCATCATCGCACCATTATTAGGTGGATTATAGCATGACTGTCTCTATTATATTTCTAGAGCTTTCCTGAGAATAAAAAAAAAAAAAGAGGTAAACTTCGTAAGTTAAATGCACATAATTTTTCCTTAAGAATTTCTTGCAAGATTTGTTTAATCAGTGCTTCACAGACCTACTCCAGCTCCTAGCGCACTGACAAAGCACGAGCTCTGCAGGGCTCAGTGCCCCTTCAGCGTGTGTGGGGGGTCCTTGCCGTGGGCCCATGACTGGGCCCAGGTGGTCTAACTACAGGCTGCCACTCTCCACTGCATGCCAGAGGCAGGCGTTCGCACTGATGGTCATTCAGTCAGCGGTCAACGTTTTCCTAATCACTGCTCACACTAAAAGCAGAATCGGTCCTAACCAACGGATGCTTCAACTCCCTTTGAGTTCTGCAAATAAAAAGATGTTTCCCTGTATCAGCACCTAATTTTGGATAAGACTGGTCTACAGGGTATTTCCAAAATGTAATGGGAAAAAATACATTCTCTTATAAATTTCATTTTATCTGTCATTCTTTTATTTTTCCCTCAGCAGCACAGTGTTATAGGATCAACCGATCTTGTCTACTGAAAAAATAATCATTTGAACTCCAAACAAGTTAAAATTCTGCTTCACATTATGCATTGGAACAAGAGCCTGAGCAAGACAAGAGGTTTCTTGGATTATCTGTGGATTCCACTGGCCTGGCCTCTGCGATTTGAATATAGCACAAATATACACATACACACACATATATGGGGTTTTTATATAGAAAAATATATAACATGAAAAATATAAACTTAGTAGTATGGAGAGAATGGTAGGTTTTAAGGGGCAAGTATTTTATTTGACAATATGAAAGGAGCAGGAAAATTAAAGGGGTGAAACACTTTGGTGAAGTCAGCTGATGCATTTGCACCTGCTAGTTAGGGGTGTCAAGCTCATTTTCACCGGGGGCCACTTCAGCCTCTCAGTTGCCTTTAAAGGGCCGAATGTAATTTTAGGACTGTATAATATAACTGCTCCTTAACTAGGGGAAAGGAGCTCAGTGCTGCCGCCGGGTAGAAGCATGGGTGGGGCTGGGCCGGATAAACAAGGTGCATGGAGGGCTGAATTCGGCCCACAGGCCTTGTGTTGGCTATCTGTGTGCTAGATCCTACAGATGCCTATAAATGTAGGAAAAGACACCCTGTGTTTACAGACCTAGAAGGATAATACAGTATTAGTTATGATGCATTTACAGTATCACAAAATATTTCAAGTTCATTGAAACATTTGATATTTCCCATTGTAAATCTTCCATCAAAGTCTACTAGATGGGGCCGTGGATATTATGTATCTGATTAGTGCTTAAATAATTTTCTAAACGGTAACAGATGTCCAAAATGCGGCTGTCACTTCTGCACAGAAATCATTGCATTATACTGCTCTCCAGTCTTTTAGAAACAACAATGCTTTTGCCAAAAATCAATTCTTTTCCCTAATTTTTCATTCAGACTCCTCCATAAACCTTTCGGAGCCCTAACTGAAAACAAATGTTGTCACTTTCTGACCTCACAGATCCTGCCTCCAGTCCAGCCATTAAGTGCTACTGCTTCACACAAACAACAAGAACAGAGCACGAAGAAAAGGTGAGGTGACAAAGGTCCTCACCACCGCTGACCACTGTTTCCTTCAGACAGACCAACTTTGTACTTGAACACAATGTGCTCAATGACACTGGCTCTGTGTCCCTGTGGGGAAAGCGCTCCCCTGCCCCCCCACCAGCCCCATGACAATTTGCTAAAATTGCGCACAGCCATCAGCTCTGTCTCAGACTTCAGGCTGCAGGGAGGAGAAAGACAATTGGCTCCCGAGTCCAGAGCACATCTATTGGATGCTGACTGCAGCAGCAGAGGCAGGAAGGGTGGGGAAAAAAATCTGATGTCGAAAACCAGTATCACCATACAGGTTATTTGAGCCTGTCTGCTCCTTTGCACCCCACCCCCTCCCCCAGAGACTCTGATGGCTTTCTAACGCAGGTCCGAAAGCATCAAAGGAGTGACACTCAAACAAAAGTTACTTAAAAATCGTCCCTGGGACTCAAAGAGGAAGTCTCAGAATTTTCAGAAAGAATTCATATGTTTCTAATAGCCTTGAAATAGCTTTTTAGGGAAAGGATCCATATTAACAATAAACAAACACATAAATAAACACAGATGCCTGCAAGCTACGGAACTCTTACAAAACACCTGCAAGATGAGTTCCTAAGGCGGAAAGGTAGTGAAGCCATCACTTAAGCCCAGGCACTTGAAAAAGCTTAATGAGCGCAAAGTGCTCTGTTCTAAACAGCAGTCTAAGCTGTTCTAAGCTGCAGAGGGTATTCTTAAGTGATTATCTAAAATATAAAGTATGGGGTGGGGGCTGGGGGTGCAGGGATTGAGCAAAAAAGAAAAAAAGGAGAAAATGCCCATGGACAAGGACAATGGTGTGGTGATTGGCTGGGAGGGGGGGCAGTGGGAGGTAGAAGAGGGTAGAGGGCGGGACAACTGGTGAAGGAAGGAGACCTGACCTGGGGCAGTGAACACACAATACAGTGTACAGATGATGTGTTGCAGAATCGTGCACCTGAAATGTGCATAATTTTGTTAACCAGTGTCACCACCGTACATTCAACAAAAAGAAAAAACGAAAGAAAAAAAAAAAGATACAAAGTATGGAGATGTTGGGCCTCACGGGAACGTCAGCCATGGCAACACTGTTTTTTAATAAGCCAGAATGGAAACGTAATAGGGACAAGCACAGAAGGCTGTCACACGATGTTTTTCTCTTGCTATCATATCAACAACATTTAGGCTGAAAGCCCAGATTCCCTAAACACCGGGCTCGGGTGCATCCAGCGCCATATCTACGAATTTTACACTCTACCTCTGGCTAAGCAGGTGGCTGCTAAGAGAAATAGCTGTTTTACCTTCCTTGGCACTTTGTCCTTGCCTCTGCCCTAATAGGGTCACCCGGCTTTACTGCGCATGGTTTGCATGTCTTCACCCCTGGGGAACGCCCCCGGGCTGGAGCTCGAGCCTCGGCCTTGTGCCCACAGCCTCAGCTGGGCCAACACCCTCGTTACCTGTTTGCCAAGTGAGTGAGTCCTGACTACATTTCAGAGTATAAGATACTCTGTCCAGTAAAGTACTTCTCGAACATGCCTTCTGCACCTTCTCCAGGACCTCCGGAGTGCCTACATCCGCTGCACCCATTTCTCTCCATTCAATTCTATTTCTCTCTGCCGCCAGTCTCCTCCCATGGCTCCTATTCCCGGGAACTCCTTAGTACGGCCATCTAACCACAGCTCCGTACCCCGCTGTCACCCAAATAGGAAATGTAGTCACTTGTTGGCTGTATCTGTGTCCCGAGCATGTAAGCCTCTCATGTACACAAGTCTCAGAAATCTACACATTGAGAAACGCTCAAGGACTCAACATGAAGAGGCATTAGAGCCCTGGCTGAATGGCCGCATGGACCAGAATTGGAGAGTGGTTCATCAGGCCACCTCTGCTGTTCATTAGCAGTGAGACTTCAGGTTAATGAATCAGCCTCACTGAACTGCAACTTACTCTTGTATGAAGAGAAGCAAGCCATCCTAGAGAATGCCGTATTAAATGAAGGAATGAGTACAAGGGCTTCGACCATGGGTTGGTACTCAGTGAATTGAAATCACTGGGCCCCTCCCACTCTCCTTGCACTTTCCTCCCATCCCTGGAACCTGGCGACCCCTGCTTCCTGTCACCTGGGGCCACCTCTCTGGACATGCTCCAAAGCCCTCTTACGATGAAAGAGCCCAAGGGTGGCAAACGTAGAGTCCAGTGGAAAGAACACCTCTCCAGGAGCCTGGATTCGCTGTGGCTGTCTCACTCACCTGCTCTGTGACCTCACACAGACTCACCCTCCTGCCCCAAACAGTGCCCTCCTGTGTGAAGCTGTGTCCATTACAACTCCTGGAGGCTGGAGAAAGCCTTCCCAGTGCCCAAAGTCAGGATCAAGAAACTGGGCATCTGTATTTTAAAAGGGGTCAATAACAAAAGGGAATTATTTTCAAAGGTTACATCTGATTTTACGAGAAGGGATCCTTTTCAAATGTCACTTTCTGTGGACACTGTGTCTTTCACTTCCCCTCCCTTCCTCCTTGTTCCTTTCTTGGCAGGAAGAATAAACTCACAAGTGAATTCAGCGCCTGTCAAATTGTATTACAGATAATTTCTACAAGTCTGTCTACCCCTCTAGATTAAGAACTTGCTAAAGACAGGACTAAACTTAATTGAGCAACTTAAGCATTTTTAGTAAATGTTTGTTGAATGAATAAGCAATCTGGGATCCCGGAGGGCACTCCCCAGTGTTCCAGCTCTCACACCACTGCGATGACTGACACTCTAGCACCCACGCCCTTGGTCCTCAATCATGCAGCGCATTAGAAATAAAGGAACACCTACACTCAGCCTCCGCCCTCAGACATTCTGATTTAACTGATCTCGGCTGGGTCCCAGGCAAGCTCTCAGATGATTCGAATGACTGCTACTCTGAGGACCACGGGTGAATCCACATGCACCAATACACATTCTCGTCCACACGTCAATCACCATCACAATCCCTTCTCCACAGTCACTCAAACCCAGTGTATTTGCCAGCGACTTCAAGATAACTGTTAGTGTTATCCACCAGTTGCCTGACTCCTCTGCATCTAAGCTGTCATTTTCTTCACAGCTCCTGTCCCGTGGTGCATGGGCACCCAGGGGCAAGGGGCCGAACAAAAACATCCACCACCTTTTGTTTCCTTAGTCACAGTATCCCAGAACGAAGCCTCCAGACCAGCAACTCCTCTGGCAAAAAAAAAAAAAAAAAAAAAAGTTGTTTCTAAACACCTTGTTCATTAGAAGTGGAAGACCCCACGGGAAAAAAGAGGATCAAGGGATCCATGTCATCGATGTGCCCATGTGAGCCCTTGAGTATTCTTTTTCTTGTTACTCAACACAGGTGATACACTGGAGAAAGAGGCTACCAACGACCTTTGTTTTAGATAAGTAATGACTGATGTTACACAATTTAGCTTCATTTTCCTCCTTGTGGGTTAGAGGTCTTAGGTGGTTCCGATGTTCACTTGACGGTATTGCTTTTACAACTCAAGAATAAGTGGACTGCGCTCAAGTTAAATGTTCATAGCTGCAGTAACGGAAACTGGCATGTTTTAAACTTTTAAGCAAGAATGTAAGCATCTCCACCAATTCAATGGCATTTCCACTGGGGGACTGTCCTGATGGGCAGAGTCCCTTCTCTCATGGAGCCCTCCCTCCTTCTTCAGCATCCTGGTCAGATGCAATCACAATGGCTCTCGTTAACTACCACAACAAGAGCTGTCGTTTACCCTCAGGGCAATCGCAGGAACTGATTCTTATGAGCTTCCTGTCACAAACGAGGAAGGGGAGGCTTCCAGAAGTTCCATATCCCATGTAAGCCCCCACCAGTGTTAAGAGGCGAACTTAGGAAGGAGTCACATCAGAGTCAGCATGGGTAGGCAGGATAAAGGCGGCCCACACAGGCTAGGGATGGCGGGCAACTTTAATTTGCTATTGTTCTTGGTTTTCATATATAACACATGATTTCACGACAGTTCAGGGACAGAAACTAAAGATTGATGGTATGAGCTGCCCCCATTAGAAATCATCCAAAATAAAATAACGTTTGTATTTCTTGCAATGATCTATGAACTTGCTCTAGAAGAGCTAGATCTATACTTGTGTCAGAAATGTAGTGTGCATACGCACACGTGCATGCACACACAGAGAAAAGGGAAAGCAGAACAGGACAAATAATTCATTATCTCCCAACACAACCCAAAAAGTAAGTTAGGAGATAGGAAATGAAGGGATGAGGTCAATGAGTAAAATAAAATAAATGTTGAAGTGGTCTTGCCTGAATATACTTACACTAAATCTCATTATTTTCTAGAATAACTCATTTATACATTTATTCACCAACTACTTGGTGAGACCACTCACGTGCTCACTGCTCTAGGCAGTGAAGACACAGATTGAATCAGACACATAGTCTATGCAGGGAAATAAGGCACACACAGCTAAAATATAAGGCCAGAAGAAAAAAAGTGTCATAAGGGACATTCAGATAAAGACCTTATACTCTGAAGGAAGAAGAGAATGTTTCCAATTTAGGAAAATCAAATAAGAGCTTTGAAAAAGAGGTGGTATTTATAGATGAGGAGTTATAAAATATCTCCAGGTGGAGAAAACAGCATAATTTGAGGCATCAATGACAAGCAATAAATCTGTAATAAGAGAAGTGGGAAACAAGGTTGAAAAGTAGCCTGAGTCTAACTTAGTCTAATTTTAAAAACTGAGTTAAAGATTATCTACTTCCTTCTGCAGGCCAGGGAGAGCCACTGGATAGGGCCAGGGATGACATCAGCAAAGGTGAATTCATCAGACAGGAGCACAGAGGGCTGGAAGTCACAAAGTACCTGGGGAAGGGAGCCCAACTAAGGTAATCCTTTTAATAGTCCAAGCAAGAATAACATAGAACCGACCATTCTCCAGATAATCATCCCAGGCCCATCTTTCTCACAATCTGCTGCCCCACTTCCAATGCACACAAACACAAATAAATGCACTCATTCATTCTCTCTCTTTCTCTCCTCTCCCCTTGCCTGGCCCCCAGTCATACTATGCTGATTCTTTGCACAAGACCTAACTTTGTCCATGTAGATTCACCTATGAAGATACTCTGCCCCCTTTTTTTTTCTTTTTTGGCCTGGCTAACTTCTAGTCAGAGTTAAATGTCACCAACTTCAAGTATTTGTTTAATGTTCTTCTAGCGGGTTTCAGAGCATTCACTACACTTTATCACAATGGTTTGTTTATTCGTTGTCTGTTTCCTTCACTGGAGCAGGGTCAACGAAGGTAAGAACCATGTTACATGGTCCAGTTACATTCCCCCAAACGACAACACCTACAATAGTGTTAGGCTCCAAAAAGGAGTTAACTCATTGAATGAATAAATTAAGGAGGCTTAAAAAGCAGAATGTGCATTATATAATATACACATGTACATACATATATAATATACATTGACTATTTGTCAAACTTCCAACATACCGCCTCCAGAACAGTGCTTTTGCAAAACCTAGTAATGTTTGAAAATGCACATTAATTAACTGCCAAATTAAGCTTTATTATTTTCCAATTTCTTGCAACTTAGTAGCAAATTTCTGGTTCAATCGTCAGTCCATTATTTGATGTTTCATTGTTTTCTTCATACCAGAATAAAACCTGTTCTCCATGCTATCTTCACGAGAAAAAAATAAATGGTAACTATAACCTAGATTACTTAGATTGAGAAATATTACTTAGAAATGTCAAAATGATAGATACCTTAGTACAAATTCTGATGCATTCATCACAGGATGTACCAATAAAATGAACTAATTTTTTCCTGTGTAGTATTCCTTTTTACAATAACCACTTTATGTTTCCTGACTTCACAGAAACCAAAAACCATAAAACACAAAGTTCGTTTTGCCTCATTTTATTCTACTAGTAGTTTATACTGATAATTTTAATGCATATTTTCTGATTGTGACATATTCACCTATAATATTTGAAAATAACAATTTTATTACCTGCTCTAAGAAAATTCTACCATAACATAAAAATCAAACATCAAAGGCCCTTTTTAAATTGAAAGAAACTGTGCTAAATTGGTGTAGAAAATGCATTAACATAAAAAAAAATCAGAATATTTGCTTACTTGTGAACCATTCTTCCAAAACAATTTCATTGGATCATAATTATGTGATTAAGTTCTAAATTATGCAAAATAGGCTTAAGTCTCCATGAGCAAGTACTTTTAGCAATTTCTGAAATTATGCTTTGCTTTGTTTTGTTTCATTGTTAGCAACCAATAATAAAAAAGTGGGGTGGGGCAGACCATGAAGCATGACACAGGGTGCATCTGTGAAAAGGGGTAATCAACACTAGGCCGCATGTCTTGTGACACCGAGGTGGACAAAGTGCAGAGAAAAATGGACTTGGAATGAAGCACTTTCACAATCCTTTTCAGTTAATTTCACAATAACCGTATGAGTAAGAGGTATTAACTACGTTATGCTGCTGGGGAAGTTAAGGTCCACAGGAGTTAAATGACTTGTGCAGGATCACAGAAGTAGCAAATACAGCTTAAGTCTCAAGCCCGGGTCTGATGCCAAGTCTGAGGACCATGTCCTCTATAGCACAGCCAGCTTTTCAGGAATCCCAACAGCCAGGTGGTCCTGACACGTAACATGGCAGTAAGTAAAACCACACCTCTGGGAATATTCAGGCTACTCAACAGACAGGGGCTGTATCCACCTTACTGGGGTAAAGACTTTGCTCAGGGAGGGTTAAGTTCAGAGTTAAAGCAAAGAAAATAGAAGCGATATAAATGCCCGGTCAAGAAATCTACAAGCAAAAATAATCCATCCATTGAATGTTTTTGCTGAGGCCTACTTGCCTGTCAGGAAGACACTCTATAATGCGGAAGGCCTAAGTCACAAGGGTACACAGAAAGATGGCGCTCATTCAACAAACTCAAGAATAATGACTGTTCGGCTGGTTATATAATACCTAATAGCCCAAGACCAAACAGTTGCCCTAAACCAGGGGTGTCGACCTCATTTTCACCAGGGTCCACATCAGCCTTGCGACTGCCTTCAAAGGGCCGAGTGTAATTTTATGACTGTATAAATGTAACTACTCCTTAACTAGGGGCAAGGAGCTCAGCACTTCTGCTGGGTAGTAGCAAGGTGCTGGGCCAGATAAAGCAGGCAGAGGGCCGATCTCAGCCTGTGGGCCTTGTGTTTGCCACCTGTGTGCCCTAAACTGTTCAAAAGTGCGTTAACAAGGTAAGCTAGCACATGAATGTCCTCTGTGAAATTTATTATATACCAAAATAGCAGACAAGAAAAATATTCAAGCCATAATCAGCACTATCATTTGACTGAACTTAAAACAATTTTATTATCCTATAAAAAATCAAAATGAACCCAGTCAGTCCATTAACCCTGAAGCAGTAAATACTTGCTTTGAAAACTTACACTGATTTAAAAAAAAAAAAAAAAAAAAACCATTTCTCATGAAATAAGAACTATTTATCCATGTTTCTCTTTTTATAGATTATGAACGTAATAGTTAAATACAAGGTAAGAAAATGAACTAACAATGATGAGTGGGGGGAAAAGTCATTACTATTCACTGTCTGTGCTTTTCCAAGACAGAGCAGCGGACATAACCCACTCAGTGCAAGTCCTTCTGGGGCCAGGCTCCATCTGACACTGTTTATTTTCTTCACAGCGCTGGTCATACCTGCAGTTTGTTTATTCATACGTTTACCAACCGACTCCACCAGAAATGTAAGATCCGGGAAGGCAGGGCCTGTTTCTCCCAGCTCAGAGTGAGCCACAGTGTCGAATAAAGGAAAAAATGGATCTCACAGAGCGCTCCGCACAATTCCGTGATGACAGTCCTGTTACCCCCACCCCAATCCCCCTTGCTGATGAAGATTCAGAGGTCCTTTGAAATTAAGTAATTTGTACAAAGTCACAGAACAATTAAAATGATGGAGATTTGTCTGCCTGATTCACATTTACTGTGTAAACAAATTTTTCAGGCTATATTTAGAATGAAAACAATATCAAGTTGAAATTCAAATAGTCAGTGGTGTTTAAAATGCAGCAATTAAGAAAACAACCTCTACATGACTCTTTTCATTATATATATATTCATTATATGGGTATATTCATTATATATTCATTACATATGTATATATATGGTCAGACAGACTTTTTATAGCTATAAGACTTCTCATATCACCACAGTACACACTTAGCTGCACTACGATTTCACACGAATTGACTATGACATTTTATAATTCATAAACAAAGTTGTGTATGTCTCCCCTTGGGAAAAACTCAGCTTCTCCCCAAAGTATTAGTGTTGATATTGCAAGGATAAAAGCAGGTCTCAGTGGTTCTCACTTTGGATGAAATTGTGAAGAAAAGCTATCTGATTATCTTGGTTCTGAAAGCTGTAGGTTCATCTTGGAAAACCATGCAGGATGAACTGAATGTTAGTGATAAAAATAGATACATAATAAATTGGTTACTCACAATAACTATTAGAAAGGCTCTATAAATTAGACATTTTTCAGTAAGGTTCTCAGAAAAAAATTGCTCAACATGTTTATATAATACCTCCTGCTAAAAGTGACAATACCTACGAGGCCCCTCAGAAAGACAGGACTCTTTTAAGAAACCAAGTCCTACAGGGAACTGGTGAATTTATATATAATATTCAAATTTGCTGCACCAACTATTGTTTGTATGTATGAGTAAGGAATATATAGCTATAACTTTGCTAACATACTTATTTACATTGATTTATTACTAAATATATATTGGATATCTACTAGCTTATCATTATGTTGGGTGACACAGGACAGAAAAAGAAATACAGTAGAAAACAGAAAACTATACAAGAACAACAATTAAAATAAAATTAAATTTAAAAAACAAAAAACGCAAAGAAATACAGAGCGCAATTCCAATCGGTAAAGGGCATCAGATGCAGAAGTCTGTAGAAGTGGACTTCATGAAATACATCCTCAATAACAGTTAGGAATAAAGGTGGTCTGAAATGATCTGAGGATAGCCTGTCAGACCTGAGAGGATTCCGACTGCAGCCCATTCATTCTCTTGAGAAGGCAAGTCAGTGTGTTTCCAGAGACATTTAGCTCTTCGCTGCCAGTGTGTGGTGATTCAAATCTCTGAAAGTGAAGAGGCTAGAAGGATCATGCCCATTTAAATCAGTTTTGGTATTAAAAAATCCTCCAGGATAGATTCTAGTGTCAAGAAAATTTGTGGTTTTAATCTTCATTACAGACTTAAAAACCATCCAGTGATCATCAGCCCCTTCTATATAAACTCTATTGGGAATACAATGTCACTGCTTTCTAGGATCTCAGAGCAAAACAGGCACACTTGCAGAACAGAATTGAGGAGAAATGACAGGAGACAGGAAGACAGCCACTGAGGGTCAGGTGGGAATGGTAGAGATGCTCTCATGTCTAGTTCTGTTACTTTCCAATGGCATCTAGGTAAGAGATTCAAGGAGGTACCTTGTAGAGAGAAGACAGCACCACTCTAGAAACTTAGAAGCTAAGGCAACAAATTGCACATGGCACTAAAATGCTAAAAAATTCAACAGATCATCTGCATGTTAAAAACAGATAAAGAGGCTTTCAGATTTTCTACTTGGATGAATTCTCAGGAATATTTTTGCATCTTATACGCAGTTTCCCTTGCATTCCTGCTGAAGCGGGAGCAGCTACCTCTCCGAGGAACGTGCTAGCCCTGGCAGAGCGCTGAGAGCGTCTGAAAGGTTGCCGTGTCGTGTATGCGCCTTCTTCCTGCGTCTTCCCCACCTCGAGACTAGGGCTCACCCAATTAAAGCTGTTACATAATGTTGTCAAAAATAGAAAAGGGTTACTGAAGAAGTGTTAAAGGAGACATATATTATTCAAAAATAAAAATTAACACTTTGAAGGTTTTGTACATCTCGCTGCTTAAGAAAAGCAGAAATTCACATGTTTTTTTTTCCCCCCCAATAATGCAAGTTCTAGTAACACTCCTGGGATCGGGATATATTGAGATCAGATGTTTATATCAACAGCTACATTACATTATATGACAATAACTGATGTTCATAATGATACAGCTAGATCATCAGAAAGAAAGGTCTTAAAAATTAATAAGCCCATTTAACAAATCAAGAATATGTTTTTAAAAATATTTTAGCAAACATACCTAGAATCTTAAAATCCAGCATCCAAATGATTATCAGTTAGCTCCCTAGAATCCTCACCTTTCAGGATTACTGCGAATCCAGGTAAATAAGATTTTATTGCATCTAGAAATAGCTTTATAAAGTAAATCTTTTAAATCACATGTTTATGAGGTTTTTTTAATTAAAAAATATACAAGTATTAAGTGTTTACAATTATATGCCATACAAAAGGCTAGACTTATAAGTTCTGGTATACTCATGTTAAAGAATTTTATAAAACTCTTTGAATATTAAAATTATTACAATAATTAATAAAACAATATATGCCTGAAACTATAAATACTTGCTTGACAAAATAACCAACTGAGGAAAAAATATAGCTTCAAAAGTCATAAAAGTTAGCATAAGATTTCTACTAACTCTTTGAAAAACATTTCTGTAGAAAATGAAAAAAATATTTTTAATATACTAAACCCTAAACTCAATTAGCAAATAAAGTAATCAGGCTAATTTTTAAAGCCTCAAAAGACAAAATTCTCATGAAAAGCAGAAATTCTGGGGCAGTTGTTTATGCAAAGAAGCAGAAGTAGGGTAAGTATGTTGATTTTCAAAGGCATTCCATTCATTTTTGGGGTTTGGAAATAGCACATGAAATATAAGTATATACAAAAGCCCCAATTTCTTCAATTCTGCCCCCATTAACACTACTGAAATGGGTCTCCTGTCAAAGTTAGTTCTCAATTTTTGTCTCAAAATGATGCTCTGAAATTTTTCACAGAAGTAATATAGCAATAAGAAGTGAACTACATATTAATATGGCTACAATATTACCTAATGAAGGTTTGCATTAAAAAAATAAGGCGCATCTCTGAGGACCTCTTAATGATATTTCTGTTTACATTGCATTATGTAAAGAAAAATGCAGTCCTTGTACAACTACCCGCTATTTATAAAATCGCACTGCCTCTCCATAACATAATGATGTAATGTTCCCCCCACCAAATGACAGGACTCAATGATGCGCCCTATATTCGTAACCCATGCCAGGTAAAACAAACGCTTACAGGCAGTTTGCAATTCATTCAGATCATAGGAGCTAACAGAGTGCCAATACTTTATTCCCGATTCCCTGCAAACTCGGCCTTTCCCACCAAAATAGAATTGGAAAGCACTCATCAGAATTTTAAAAATGTGCTTCCCTGTGAGTTTGGGGTGGGCAGGGGAGAGACAAACAGATTCAGCCTGTCTGAGGCGATGGTGTGCTACCTCTCCCTGATTCCAATTAGGATGTCAGCCCGCGGCTGATCAAATCTGATTTCTCATCTCTTACGCACACTCTGGTTTTCATCTTGACTTACGCCAAGGTGTTTCTTATAGAAAATATCACTGCAACATGTCTGGCAAATGTTTAGCTAAACGATACACAAATAAAACCATGTTAGGCAGGAGCTAAATGCCCAGAGAATTAGGAAGCATGGGAAATGTCAGCCCCCAATACAGTCCGCCTTCTTCCCAAAAGTCTCCTAGAGCTGTAAGAAGCATTACTGTCCCCCATGTGACTCTCAAACAAGTTGTTTGAATGAAGTTTTCAAGTGAAAATGGCAAGGTCAAGAAGCTTCATAGGGGCTGGAAGAAGAAATGGAAATATGAGACGAAGGTCAAGATCTGAAGGGAGAGTTCAGACATCTGTGAACAGAAGCTTAAGCAGTCACATCTGCCCCAGCCGGGAAGACACTATCTTTCAACCTGGGGACCATCATGATCCATTCTAGAACACGTTTTAATTTCTCCATGAAAGAGCTTTTTTATGTGTAATAATAGGCTGTGAAGTTCCTTTAGAAATGATAAAGGAGACAGCACGTAACAGTGAAAACTAAAAAGCAAAAAGATACCGTTCATGTTCACATCCAGGTTCTGCCATTTACAACCCTATGATCAATGTGCATGCCACGTCACCCTCTGGACCTCAGTTTCATCATCAACACAATGGGAATAAACATGTGATTTACGAAGGGAATGTGGGTAAAACCAGTCAGTACCTAGCACCCATAAAACACTGCTAAAGTATAGTTATTGTTCTCATTAGAGGTGTATGTGGATTTGTGAAGTGAAATTTCCCCATCTTTCTCTCCTATAAATGCTTTCTTTGAAGGCCATGGTTTACTGTTCTGGTCATCTGCACCTTTTCACAAAGTACCAGCTCTTGCTCTGCCTCTCCAGAGATTCTGGGAGGACAAGGACATAGGTGCCTGTGTCCTGTGACCCTTGCCCTGAAACAAGTAGCTGAACTTGGCAAGATTAAATGAAAGTGAAAATTAGGCAGCTCTAAACCAGAAAAGGTTTTTTACTGATCTTAATTAACAATGCCCACATTCATATTTTCCAGTACTCAAAAACTACGCCACCAACACCTCACTTTCTTTGCCCATATTTTAGAGCATGATTCATGGAATAATGACATTTGTTCCTTCAACTGGTCAGTTCATTTACTTGTATACCTGTATAAATAATGTACATGGAGACCACCTACTAAATTCCATCAACGAAGTTTCCCCACTTACAGCTCCAAGTTTCAGCTGCTAGGTCTCTGAACTAGCCTTCCTGGCCATTTCCCAGAAACTTCTGTGCCCCCTCCCCTCTTCCCACAGCCCTTCTAGTTGTCAGCCTCAAAGTCACACAGCCCAGACTGGATGTGAGATGAGGCGATGTAAGAACTGAACTGGGGACCTGAAGCCCCCATGGCCAAGACAGACACTCTTAGAATAGGAACTGAGGGTAGAGAGGAGAAAGAAGAGTAACTGTTTCTCACTCAATTAAGAGACTGGGATGGCTGGGGTTAGAAAAGCTGAAGATCTAGAAATTATAACTAATTTTTGTTATTTTTTTTTATTTTCAAGCCCTGTTTTTATGTTGCTGCTTTGGAAAGAGCCTTGATATCTTATAAAGCTTTATGTCCCCAGACCTCTGTAAATTCCCAAATGTAGAATGCTTCACTTTGTCAGGCCTGCTGATCCTGGGAGCAGACAACAAGGACACACTGTGGTGGGTGGCCAGCTCGGTGCCCTCTCCAGCTGAGTCATCAAGCCGACTCAGGGCACGTGACTTCAGTTTCCTCCCCAGCACCTACACCATCAATAACATGTCACCAATCTTTGGGATTGCTTCCGAATATTCACAAACAAGAAAGGGTAGGGTCTAGCTGTCATCCTCCTGGCCCATAAAACTGTGTGCAGGGCCCATGGCTTGGAGAATAAAGCACTGGACAGAGGACTATAGGCTATAATTTCTAATTGTACCTTTCCCTTTCACTTTTAAAATGACCTTAGTAAGCTAACTTACCACTCTTTATATGAATTAATAATAGTGCAAAGATGATATGTTGTGGAATTGTGCACCTAAAACCTATATAATTTTGTTAACAAATGTCATCCCAATAAATTTGATAAAAAGGAAAAATACCCTTTTTATCACTTTTCTTAGGCTACTGGACACATACGAAATACAGTCAAACCCACCCACAAAGCTGTACGTGTGTATCTATGTGTGTGTGTATAGATATATATGTAGATACCATTCATACAGATAGCAAAGAGCACATACAATTTTTCTACATATATAAGTAATCGTAACATTATGAGAATCATAACTACTCAGGAAACATATAGATTAGAAGGGTACAATGGCACTTTAGTAAGGGAAAGTGGAACTTGCCACCCATAAATGCTTGCTGTGACTTCTGATGAGAGGAACAAAGTCATTTGTTAACCAAAAATGCAAGCAGTACAGTTTTAAGAGACAATGATGATATATGAGAAAGGAACACTCTTTTCAAAAAAATCTGCAACAGTAGAGGATAATTAAAAGGAGTGACTAAACATATTTTAGTTCTTGACTATAGGAAATTGTGGCTTTTGAAGGAGGAACTATAGAGTGTCATTTACTCCTTTCACATTTTAATTTTTAGAAGATAACTTTACTTTTAATATTGCCAGTCTTCAATGTAGACTATGTCTTTCTTTCCAAGGATTTACTTTGTTAGCTTTCGTTTAATAACAGTTTTACACTCAACACCAACTGCAGTGCTGTCTTGCGCCTGGTGCAGGGTTATGCTACTGCAGTAAAATAAAAATAGCAAAGGCAAAAAAAAAAAAATTCACAGCAGACTAGAATAGCATAAAAATTGAAGCTTTCGGATAAAGCTCTCTGAAATAATTATAATAGATACAACACCTGATTCTTTGCTGTAAGATAGTTCTTCCTTCATTATGTAATATTAAAATTATCTCAAGGATTCATATTTCTTTCTCCCCAGACCTATAAACTATTAAAGTTTTACTGGGTCTCAGAAGAGTTCAAAATCCAAGCTGCACTGGCCTGCTGTGTCTGTTTACTTAATCTATTTTTATAACACTGCAGTAGCCAAATCCAACTTACCAAATACCTGCTTCAACACTCTGCGCCACATTGATTCAAGAGAGAAAATTCATGAGAAGCAAGCTGCAAACTACATTTGTTTCTAATAAATCAATTTACTCTATACCATTAATGTCAAGGCCGTAGGGAACCACAGATACACTGAGACATAGGCCAAAAGGATTTTAATTTTTTCAAACCCTTTATTCTGCCAGGTTGTCCACTATACCTGCATGAAATAACACACGTTGCGATTGTCACTCGCAAGTCTGAGTGTTGGTACTAATCCTCAGCAGGTTTCCCGACACGCAACATTGTGTTGGGATGTAAGTGTCATCTCTACAGCAACCTCCTACATAAACACATTAGAACTAAGTTACTCAATAAAGCAAGTCCTTGACCGTGAACATCTTTCATGGCAAAGAACAATGCCAAATACACTTTTACGTTGTAAAGCATTTCTAACCATTCAATGTATCCATGAAAAATAAGCCTGAGAATACTGACAGAATGGGATTTGCCAATTAAAAGTTGTTGCCATGGAAACAGGCTTTAATATGTTTTAAGAAAAATATGAACACATTATGCTTTCTCTTCTGTCATTTACATTTGAACATAAATGTGAAAAACACAATTACAGAGAAGGGTGTAGCTCCCTAAGGGAGCATCAAACGCATTCTCCTGTTCGTGAAAACATAAAAGTTCCTTTCTCAACCAAAAATGAACACATACTCTGTTTTCTTGAATTTTTCATAGATTATTTGACTAATATATCACTTCAGTGGAGGGTGTGATTTCTTTTTCTAAAACTAAGCTTTTCCCCCCAAAGTACTCTACAAGATTTATATTTTCTGAAAGTCTTAAAACACTGTGCTCTTTGAAAAATAACTTTAAAAACATCTTTTGAATCACTCAAGGGGAAGATCATTACAAAGGTTCCTTTGACATTCTAAACACTCTAAATACCACATGTTAAAAAGTATTTTAAGTACATCATTGAATGTTCCTGACTGTTGACTCAAGGGATTAATATGAGTGAGACTCTAGCCAGATAACCATAACCAGCCACAGGATATGAAATAGTGAACTACTTTATCATTTTTATTACTGTTTTACTAACATAGTCCATGACAAGAATTCTGGGCATAGTGCTATTAGTCTTCAGGTGGTGACCCACAGATAAATATTAATGTTTTGTAGAAATTCTATCATGCAGTTAGTTCCCAGAATGTACTCATTTCAACATCACTCCAAAAACCAAGTGACGCATTTAAAATTTGTTTTTTTAAAGGACCCATCTATTATGATGTGACTTGATTGATTACATATATAACAAAGTCATCCTTTGAGTGATAAAGATTTAAAGTGATTTATTCCTTCATCAGTTGAGGACAGAATTATCTGCCATGTGGAAAAGGTGCTGAATGAAATACTTAAATACACATTAATATATAGATACTATTGACTATCCAGAAAAAATATAATTTGATATAATTGAAAGCTGTGAAGATTTTAATTGAATATACTTTTTTGAAGTTTTATACTTTAGATGAAAGAAAGTAGCTGTTAGGAAAGAGGAGGATTTTTTTTTTAATCACAGGAAATCGATCACCTGAGCTAAAACATTAAAAAGCATGTAAGAGGACCTGTCTTATAAATTCCCCTCTTTCTGGCCTCAAAGAGGACTAGAGAATATCTTATTTATTTAAGGCAACAACAGCTCTTGAAAGAGCTAAAAACAGGAAGAAGAAATACTCTTGGAAGAAAGTATATTTTTAAAAATACCTTACACATTCATTTATTAAAACTTTACCCTATTTGTTTTTCAAATTGAAAAAAAGGTGCAAATCATACCTCAAAACTAAGTGTTGACACCACATGGAAAGAATTCTCTTTCTGAGATTGCTACTAGAGATATGGAACCTCTCTTGCATTACATAAAAAAGTACAAATAATTCTGAAAATGATACCATTATTATTTGATCATCTTTTCAGGCCTGAAGTGTGAATAACTACTTAAGCAAGTTCTATGAGAACGTGCCCACTAGAGAATCAGATCTCCAGGCAGTACTCGAGTAAACTCAGCAACTCAGGACCACAGCCTAGAATCTAACGGTACAAAGTCTGGAAATCCAAACTCCGGACAACGTTGGTTTATAAGATTAGACATTTCCAAAGCAACACAAGAGGATGTCTGCTGCATCAAGCAAGAAATGTCCTCTGCAGATTTAGATTCCAGGTTTTAAAATCCAAGGTTGGAAAGCCAACCTCATATACACTCCACACCTGCCAGCGAAGGTCAAAAATGACCTGCGTCAGGGCCCCTCCGATTTGGATGAACAACCACCTCCCTGGCCGGCCGCCTGAAAGGATGTTAAGCACTGGGGCTGTAATCTCTTTGCTGTTTAGTTTCTTTTTCTCTGATAGGTTGGTCATAGAGTACTGTCATGACATTTTATGGATTTTACACTGACAATAAAATGTGATTTCTTAAAAAATGTAACTTCTAAACATCAATTTAAACTTAGTTTGCATTCTTTTCAGACTGTACATTTCATTTCAATTATTTTTCCATGACTGTCTAGCCAGGCAAAAACCCCGGAGCAACACTCTTTGGGAATAAAAGATCACTTTATATATGAAAAGGACTTTTACGAAGTTTTAATTATACCTGATATATGGATAAAATGTATAATGAGTGATAGCTACTCTCCTAAGAAGCATTTTTCCTAGGCAGAGTTTCCCACAGCCTAGCTCCACCTACCAACCCCCCTCTCAGTGCAAGTTTTCTTAAAATAAAACATTATAAACTTCTACCGTACACCAAGCATATGGGGGTCTGTAATAATTCAAATGCAAATTATTAAAATTTTACATTTTGAAAAGTAACATGAACATGTCACTTTGTTACTCGCATAACTAACACAGGTTGCTATGTCAAATTCCCATTTAGTCTAAATAAGTAAAAAATCTAATATACAGGAAATCTGAAACCCCCTTTAATGATACAGATTTATTTCCGTGCTATCGATCTCCTCCAATGTCCATTACATATGTAAAGGGAACTGGAAGGGAGTGAATGTGAAATCTCCAATTCTCTCAGTCACAGATTAAAGGCACTCTCTCCCAATCATCGTTTTCGTTGGGTGTTTTTTTCCAACATGACAGACACAGTTTTCAGGGTAAAACCACCCTGAAATGCATCACCACACAACTACATCCTGAAAAGTGTTCACCTCTCAGCCTCAGCATCCACACCATGCAGAACTGCCCAGAGGGCCTCTCCCAAACCAACATGCGAGCCCTCACTTGGGAGCTGGCTCCGTGGCAGCCATTCCACAGGGATAACAGACCTTTGTTGATCTCCTTACAATGGACCCTTCACACCAGCTCATCTAATCTAGTCTAATGTATTCTCTATTCATGAGGCAGTATTTCTCTATGACCAAAGACTTCAGATCTCCGCTGTTTTCAGAATACTTCCCAGCTCTGCCTGGGCATATAAACAGCTCTTAAGCTGTGCGAGGTCAGGGGCACCTGTGTGTGCTATGGACCCACTCTCCAGGCCCCGCCCATGTGGAATGAAGATCAAAGAGCAGGGCCCGGAGCGCCCAGCAACACCGCAAACTCCTTTGCTCCTTCGGGAATTCCGCGCACTCTGCAAAGACCCCCAGTGTGAGGTGCAGTTCCAGGCTCCACCCCCGTAGCGGCTGGTACTGACCGCAGAAAGTGGCGCTTGTCTTAGCACCCAAAGGCAAGTCAGCTCGCACAGAATCATTCTCTGTAAACTGTCTGATAGAGAGGCTTTGAGTGGGTAACAGCAAGAGATTTCGGAGAAATTTTGGTAGAAACTTGTATCGAAACAAAACTCTGACACTACCTTCCAGGAGAGCTATGTCTCGTGGGCCCTGGAGTCCAGATATGGGACAAAGCGGGATGTCCCTTCTCCGCCTGTGAGACTGAGAACCTCCCAGCTGAGGACCTGAGAGATTTACTGGGAGGCTCAACTCTACGTGGAAACAAACATAGTGTGGGTAAGTATGGAATGATATACAAAAGGATTTTCTCCTTTAGTTCATTACAGAACTAAAAAGGAGAAAAAAAAACCCAACAACAACAAAAAGCAAAATTAAGTTACAGAAATGTCAGAATAACAAAAACTGAATTCAAAAGGTAAGAAAACCAGGAAACAGCTGCTGATCGATGTAGTAAGAGATATAACAACACCTATCCAACTCCTACTTATATTCTGCCATTGAGGACAAATGTCTTCAAACTGAAAAAGATTAAGGATGCTGCACTCAGCCCAACTGCCTGGGATTCATATCTAGTAGTATTCATGGGCAGAAGTGCTATAAAAATAGAGTTACAAAAGTAGTATTGTAAAAATAAAAAAGTCTCTAGAAAAACACAGTTTTCCCATTTATTTTGTATTTTCAAAGTTTTATTTTGTCTTTCACACTTCAAACTACCTGAAGTTTTAGGGAGTGGGCAAGAAAGTCTTATTTCCATTATTCCTCTAGTTCTTACTAACACAATGCATGGCCTTAGCTTTTGTCCCTTTTAAAAAATGTTATACGGCCCAATGTATCATGGCAAAGGACAAAGATTCTATTACAGACTTATATTCTTATAGTTATAATGGTATAATTTTAGGGCAATTTCTTTAATACATCATTGCCGGTATGGCATTCAGCTTAATACTGTGTGAGACAAACTATGTAAGAGTGGTCAGGGAGTTCTCCATCGGGCTCTTCCTCCTGCCAAGTGGGTTTAAAGGCAAACTATTTCATGCTCATATTTGCTTACTTGATTAAACATTACCACCTCTGCTTACTAAACAAGTCTAAATATACTGTCTGTGGGGTAACTAAGGAGTGTGTTATGACTACATGGTTATACTAAGGTTGTTTGTAAATCAGCTGAGAAACACAACAAGCATCTAGTATATCCCTAGCCTCAAAAAATATGACCCCTGTACTCAAGGTTAGGTGGTCAAAAGAACCACTGAAAAACAAAGTAATGTCAATCAAACAATTATTTGTCATCAAATCACTGAAACCTTCCAACTCTTTTTCTGACTTGATGATTTTGAAGCAAAGTTAAGCATTTTAGAGAAACATAGACTTTAGTCTTTTCTCACCCAGCTGCTACAAAGCTAAACTAGAGAGCATTCTGTAGAGAGACAAAAGACACACCTTCCAGAGAAACACATGTGGAAGTTAACATATGTGAATGAACAGAATACTTACTTATATATTAAAGTAAGACCAATTTTCACAGGAATATGAATGTGGAAAAGTGAAATAAAATTAAATTTTGCTAACTATTCACTATCTTAATCATCACCAAAATGAATTTCGTGATGCATTTTTCAATAAACAACACAGAACGTATTTTCTTATTCTGCTATAATAATTCAACAACTAACCAAACATAATTATTCACCTGTTTAATGCATCAAAATTTAAAATATTCAAACTGTAACAAAAAAATTACAAGAAAATAGTGTGCATTTATGGGCAGAGTTTGTTGCTATTTTGATTGTTTAGCATTTAGAATATATGCTAATTCAGTGTGCCCTGGGCTTTTTCTGCACTCTGCCTGAAGAATATAGACATAGTCTATCAAGAAAACCTATAAACTGCTGTGTCCTTCACATAGACCCACAGGCCCACTCACCCCCAACCCAGGTGTGTTCTTCCAACCCAGACTTTGTTACAAGCAAGTCTGAATACAGACAGAGTTTAGAGCTGCCCTTTATGTACATGTAATGTAAAAATACAACTGGTTATAATGAAAACATCTATTATAAAGTACTAGCTTGGGAAGACATGTATGATTTTTGCATTTTGGATTTGTCTAAAAACAAGGATGTATTTTCTTCCACAAACCAGTTCACCCATCTCACCTCCTCCTCTGTTTTGTTCACTGTGTACTTCGCAAACATTGTAAGAACTTGCTAATATAAGGGAAAAACTTAACTTGGAATTGGCTTATGAATATTTGCATAATTTACAGTCTTCCAATGTAATGCTACAGCAAAACATACAAGTATTTAGAGGGACAAAATAATAACTCAATGCTAGGAAAATGTGCAGTACAGTATATACACATTTGAAGTACATAAATACTCATAAGTGATTTAAAAAATGAAACATACAGGAGAATGTGTAAAAACTATATTAAAACCTAGCATTAAAATGTAGTAATTCCCATATTCCCATATGAAGGGTTTAATATAATGTTTTAAGACATTAGAAATATTATTTATTCAAGTTCACAATACTCTGGATATATTTAGCAAGCCCGCGTGGGGGGGGGGATGGGCAGGATGATGAGGCAAAAGCTATAAAACCTATTTCAAAACCTCTTTAGGGGCTTATACCTAGGAATCAATTAAGAATCTGAAAGATCTTCCATCCCCGCTCCTGTCTGCCTCCCCATGCTCCTTATCTTCACATTTTCTCCTTTCAATTTGGGGATCAGCCTCAGTTAGACCTGAAAATAAACTTAAGAGTTTAAATGCAAGGAAAGAGTTCAATACGAACAGCCTGGAAGATAAAGTCAGTGACAAATTCTCAAATTATCCCACTTTGTTTTTTCCTTTAATTATTTTAGGCACTGTATTTTAGGCATTCAAGGACCAATATGTTCTATAACTGTTAATGTTGGATTTTGTGGGTACTTCCTATTTTTATATTTTATGACTCATCTTTTAAACTTCAAATCTGTAACAAAAGGAGATTTCTCAAGCACTGAGAACATAGTAAGTGATAAACAGTGAAGGAAAATTTTTATCTCAAGGTTATGCAACCTGAAATGTATTACTGAACAATGGTATAAAAATCTTCATACCTAGAAATCTTTTTAAGAAGAGATCTTTGTGATTTAGCATTAATATTAACTCATCTAGGCTTGGAATAGTAGTCTGTGGTTTTAAGCTATGTTTAATTTTTAGAAACTATACCAATTTAGAAGGTCTTTAATTGCCTTATAGGGTAAGCATCCTGTCATTAGCCTCAACTTATCCCAAGGAAATTAGAGTCCTTCATAAATTCAGATGAAGCAGAGATAGGGTACTTTAATTCTTAACCCATCTTCATCTAAATCTTTGACCAAAAAAAAGTCAAACTAAAAATGCAAAACAATAAAAAAACAAACAACAAAAACCTCAACAATCCTACCACAATCTCCTGTTTCTTCACTGCTTATTGTAGCAATTATTAAAATGTCAGTTAGAAAATCTGTGTTCCAATAAATGTAATAAAGACAAGTCTGATCAATTTGGAATGGTCCCAGAGAAGGAAACTATATCTTGCCAAAAGTATAAAGTACAATCAAAACAATAGCTTGAAAGAAAATCTGAAATAATTTTTAACATTTGAGCCTCCAAGAACAGTTACTATACACCCACAGGTGGTTTCTATCGCACAGGAGAATACTGTAATTCCCCAATATTATGACCCCTGGTTGGCAAAAGATCAGACACTTTGACAAACATTTTTCATAAGTAACCATGCTCACAGCGTAGCGGAGAGCAACGTGTATAGGAATTCCTGCTTCAGTGTACATCCTGTTACAGTCTTCAACAGAATAACTCAAGGTTAATTGTCAGAAATGTCAGTGGTAACCCCCTATAAAACACGTCTTTATATTTAATTGCTACGTTTCCAACCTAGTTTTAAATTATTCGGTGTATGTTAAATACACAGGATAATCATATTATAAATCAAAACATAACTGATATAGTATTAGGTCTACCACAAACTTACATCAAAAATGTGTATTAGGAAGGGCTTCTTGATAATATTGGGAATGTAAAAATTTTGAAAATCTTCGAAGAGGAAATCTTTTAGAGGAAGAAGCAATGATATGTATATTTAAAAGGGATTTGCGAAAAGCTGTTTAGCTATTATATAAATAGCAGGGAGGCTTACACTATTAAACATTTAAATAAATTCAGAGAGGTAACAAGATTAAAAATATGTTTGCATTCTATACCTATTTCACAGTAATAAAATCTGAGTTTAGCTATCATAGACCAAAACAGTTAAAACTGATAAATATTATACGAACAAGTGTACCACTACATCTCATTTGCTTAGCAAGAATAGGTAAAATATTCTTAATTCCCTGCCCTCGTGCCCAGAATATGACAGCTGTACATTTTATCAGACAATAAATGAATCAATGTAATAATAGTTCTCGTTGTAAAAGAAATTAGGGCACTGTAGGGGATAACTTAATCAATGTTAAAGAATTTTAAACAAATAAGTATCAAAGATTCTGAATCATGAATGTGACCTCCAAATACATTGAGATATGTCACAGCAAAGGTTCAATTCCATCAATCATTTGTCACTCGACACCTAATGACAAGTAACATTTCTTGTCATATAATGTGTGCTAAACATTGTTCTAAGTACTTCATATATTTGCTTATTTAAACCCTTACAATCCTTTCATTAGGCCTGTTATTACCCACAAACAACATGAAACTGAAACCGAAGCAGGTTAAGCAATTAGCTGTTATATGGCTGATAAATTCAAGTGCCAAGTTTGAACTTCTTAACTTGGGCTCTATAACCACCTAAACCCCAGCTCCACTGCCTCTTCTCCACCATCTAGAGGTTCAGGTCTCTCAGACGGTCTAGCAGGAGAGCAGTAGGAATGCAGTTTTCAAATCAACGAGAATCAAAGGCCCGCATAAGAACAAAGACCCAGTCAGTTCAGTGGGGAAAACATCATACCCAACCATAATTTATTAAGCATGGTAAAATGTCATCTTGTTAAAAAGGAAGACACCTTTGAAGAAAGGTACAACTATAACCATTATGAATAGCTTCTTACTACCAACAAAAATCTCTCAACTACTTGGAAAAGCCTCATCGCTATTGCTGTGTTTTCCTGATCATCAGGGTTTGGGGGTTTTGGAAATAAAGTAATAGGAAGTTGGCATGTGAATCACCAACCACAACCCCTGCTCTGCATCACATTTTGAGCTGAGGGAAGAAGAGGAAAAGGGAAGACACAGGAAAAGGGGAAGTGAGGAAAAGGGGAACGCACCAGAAGAAGATGGGGAACCGAGTCAGCATGTGGACCCCCAGGTGCAGCGGCAGAATCGTGGCTCCTCAGATCGTCTGCTACGGAGATGGGCTTGGACAGATCATGGGATGCTTCTGCATCTTTCACAAGCCCTGGTTCCTAAAAATGCACTATTTGCCAACAAAATGTTATTTCAATTCCTTGGGCACTGGCTCAACTCTCAGCTCGATCTAATATATCATCTACATGACAATTTGACAAATGGAAAGTTTCCAACAGCTGATAGTCAGCAAGTCTTAGCCACCACAAGCGATTCATTCTGCTTCTGCAACAACATCACATCTCAGGTATGAACCACGGATAACAATAGCACTTTCAAAGAATCTCTATTTAGGAGATTCCAACTAGAAGGCCAGAAGTATTTCACAGCATTACACAAAGACTGAAACACTAGAGATAAACAATTAAAGTGCCCTTCCACTCACATTCCTTCAAAACAATATGTGAGAATATTTTCTAAGACAGCTGGGTCAAATATTTGTACATATCTGAACAATTTAACAGAAAACAGTTGTAAGAGAAAACCTACATTTTTTTATTTTAAATATTTTAATCAATTTAAAAACTTTCCGAAATTGTTAGTTTCCTTTTAAAAACATGATTTCATATTACACTTCAAACTATTAACTTATGAGTGTATTGATGTGTCCTGTAGCAGGAATATAAAAATATATAAAAACTTCTCCTGGAAACAAAGGGCTGATATCTAAACCTGGATCTGCTGAAGTCTAAAGGGAAATAAATGAGGCCCAGAGGGCACTGCCAATACTTCTTCAATTATATGACAGTACCAACCAGTTGGGGAAAAAATCCTTTCAGGATTCGAGAAATGTATGGAAATTTAAGTAATAGGTTTCTATTATTAAATAATTATTATTTACTTTCATGGACTCATTACCCAGGATTTTGTAAATACTTTTATGCATAATTCAACAGTAATCAGTGGTGTTTATCTTGACTAACTGATCATGTACAGACGGCCATGCATTCATGATTTCAATGAAATTAACCTTCAATTCTCCACACTTCATTGTGAGAAGAGGTAGAAACAAGTTGCCAAAAGGAGACTGTGGCATCAACGCTTTAGTTGAGGAAGAAAGAAATTCTTGGAGCAAACCCATCTTTATTCCCCACTGAATACAACTACTCTCAAAAGGAGCTAAAAACTTCCACTCCTTATAATGTACATGCGTAAAAAGATATCTTCTTTTTCATATAAACAAGACATAATAATAGGCACATTCTGAGAAATAACATGATGAAGTCAGTTCTTCTTTTTCCATGGGAAAAATAATTATTCCCACTTTACAAGTGCTCTTGTGACCCAGGAGAACACAAAGAGGCTGTGGGTGGTGGGCAGACTGGCGTGGCAAGCTGCCCAGTCCGCAGTTGCAACATCCCTGAAGCCCTCCTGTACCTCTCCAATTATTTTTCCATGTTCAGGGGCACACTGAATACTTTATTCTTATTTGGTAAACTTTATCTAGATCATTCCACAAGTAATACAACAATTTTACTTTCCCAGCAATCGCCCATTTTCAGCCTGCTTCCTCTGACTCCAAGTTCACACCCTAGTTTGAATGGTCATGGCATGTAAGGGAAATGCCAGAGCGTATCTGTCAGCTCCGTGGGTTTGAACCACTGTAGTGTAGCTACTTAATGGTTTATATTAAGCTGGGGAGTGACCACGTGCAGAGCTGCTGGGAGACACTGGTGGCTGACACCGATGCCACAAAGTGGGACCGATGACTTCCAGCCGAAGGTTCCCCAGGGCATTTCGTTTTCATCAGGTCATTGCACATGCCCACTATCCAGCAAATGAAAATGAAAGTGGCCTTTCTCTATCCAGACACCTCTTCTTGAAAAATAAAGAAAATAAATAGAAAACTGTCTTTCCTTAGAATTCTACAAATTGGATAATTTTCAAAGGAGAAATCATTGTACATAGTAATTTAAAAATAAGAGGTGATTTTATGTGTTCTTTCTGTGGGCTGTTCTTCTCTTCTGATTTATAATTCCATTTAAACTTAAATGTTTCTAAAGAAGAAAAGGATCCTCATTTTTTAAAAATGTCTTCATATGTAAAAGATGCACATTAAAGCATTTTCACAAGAAGTTATACGTCATTTAGGATTTGCTTTAAAGTATGAGCCATCATCCACCCACTCCCAAGCAAAATTCTGACATTATGCTGCATTATATTATTCTTTCCACTTCTGTATGTTTGAAACCTTCCTCTAAAAATTATTTAGAAGCATATAAACATCAAATTTTGCATTAAATGATTACTTTCCCTAAATCAACTAAATCACTAAGGCAAATATAAACTATGTCTAATATATTTTCCTTTTAGAATTAAAGCATCAATTACTGTAAGTAAACATTTAACACATCTTCAAGTTTACTATAAAAATATGAACACTATCATTTTAGTTTACCTTTGCTACATCAAACTAGTAATGTCTAATATTCTAAAAACTATTGCTTGACTTTTAATTAAGGGCAAATGAGATGGTATCTAAAGAAAATCTGTCTTAATTCACCATCCCTAATAACTAATTAGCAAGCAATGGTTTTGATGTCTCTCATTTACATAATGAATAGTAAAACAACAAAGGATGACTATGATGTTCAAAAACTTGCTCACCTTCCTAATTGGCTGTGATATTTGTTTTTTCATTCTGCCTCCGTATTTAGATTTCAGTCTTGCACCTGTCACAACCTATCCTCTCAAAGCATTGGACTGCTACACTTTCAAAATGTAACAATAAACTGAAAGATTCCTTCATTAATCTTCCAACATGGACCACTTAAAAGTAAGTGAAGCATTATGGCTTAATTCAGTTAAATTTTCCATAGCATCCACATTCAAATGGAAATGGTATCTGCCAGCTTATTAGGTGCTGAGGATATTACATTATACTCCGCAGAGTGCAGCAAGATGACTCACAGCAAAATAAAAAGAAAAATAGATTGAAATGGAATGAAATTAAGTGCTATAAAAATCAACTGGTAAAAATTACACCTGATTAAAAACATGCACTTTCTCTAAAAATTGTATCTTGAAATAAGATATATTTTGGTCTTTAAGACCAAAAATGAGACATTTCTGATTATAATTAAATACAAGGTTGAAAGGCTGTTATTCAATATTCAGATGGCAACAAACCCTCTAGCTTGGATTACAAGCCGAGTTAACAGCTTTTCAGTGCCACTGGGTTCCCTGAGACCACTTTTCTCTTTCTTCGGTTTTCATTTTAGTTACAAACTGTGGAATCTGAGAACAGTAGAAATAGCGTTACATCAACACCTAATTTGGTAGCACTGAAGGTTCATGGGTTGTCAATCTTGCCTTCCTCCTAGGTTGCTGCAAATTCAGCATCCTTTGACCTTTTGCCTTGACGCAGGCTGTCTTGTTTGTGCTTTTGAAAGATTCCTTTGTATTTCTGAGTCCAAAAATTTATCTTCCCCTTCACCCCCATACACACACACACACAAATCTCACACACAGTGTGTGTGTGTGTATATATAGGCAGAAGTATCTTATCCTTTGTAAGCTAATAGAAAATCTCAAATGGAACAAGGTCCCTGGAAACTATCTTGGAATTCCGGGGGGGCAAACAAAACTGCAGAATCTTTCAGTCTTTTGAAAGGTCTTTAACAGAATTGTGTATTTAAAATAATGTAGTTCTGTTATACTAACCTCAAGGCTCTATCAGTTGTTCCCAAACTGTTCTTAAGACAAAGTAGAATTAATCAAACACTCCTTAACTCTATTTTCAGATGCTAGATTTTTTCGGAAAAAAAAAAACCCTGCTTAACATCACCAACTTAACTTCCATTGCATCTTTTTTAGCAAGTTCTCTATTAGGGAAGATAAACTGTGCTTAAAGACTCAATTACATTCATCCAATTTGAGATATCACAATTTGAAAATGAAAGGCTGTGAGACTTCAGACAGAGGATGGATGACAGCATTAATACATGAGCGGTTCCGCCTTGTAGTGCAGCAACGTGGAAACGGTACATTCAACCATTTTATCTGTTTGCTGGCAGCTAAAGAGAAAAGTTAAGTCACACAATATTTTTTAGCTAACTAAGTAACAAAAGAGACTAAGAATTATAAAAATTATCCAAAAATGTGTTTAGGCTGCCTATCTATTTTACTTTCAAAATTTACAAACTGCTAAACAAGTGAGTTTTGGATTACTCTTTAGGAAATTCACCTCAAAATATATTTACAGGTGGTAAATCTTCTAAAGATATGACCTGTGTCTATTTCAAACTCTAACATAGTTCAATGCTCTCTAAGCCACCTGCAAACACCCTGTGTTTGGTGGTATGCAGATTCAGTGTCTGGGATCATCTGAAGAGCTTCCCCAAAGAAAGGCCAGTTATAAACAGCTGAGCTCATGGTGATGGAAGACAGTTCAGTATTCAGGCAAAGCAGTCTCTTTCCATGGAACTCCTAGCACATTTGTAACCAAGGTCCTCACATGGACTGCCCTGGATCTTCACTTAAAACCTCAAAAGTAGTTATGCCAAAAGAAAAAGGAAGGAACGAAGGAAGGAAGGAAGGAAGGAAGGAAGGAAGGAAGGAAGGAAGGAAGGAAGGAAGGAAGGAAGGAAGGAAGGAAGGGTCACAAAATAAATTGGAGTCCTTTTCACCATTGTAATAACAAATCCACTCTCTGCTATAATCTTTCTCGCTGTAACTGACTTTTTTCCCAGGTTGGAGGCTTACTAGCCTAAAATATTTTATGAGAAGATCAATTCTATTGGCAGGAAGTAGATTTGCAAAATAGTCTAAAGTTATAAATATGTTCCACATAAAATGTTTTTGAAGACACATTTTTACTTTCAAATTAAATCTGTTCAGTAATGGGTCATTTTGGGCCATAAATATATAGTGTAGTCAAAGCCTTTGTTTTACAAGTCAGAGAACATACCTGATTAATATATCATTTAGGGTGTCAGGCAGGTTTCCATTTCAACATCAATTCTGACTGGCAGCGAGTTTCTGGAGTCATGGCAGTCACGCAATGGATTTATCCTCCCTGACCTCTGCCATGCTGCACGTATGCTAGACATGGAAAAGCATGCAGTGTTTCATAGAAATCACAAAGGATACACTGTCCCCTTGCAAGTGATCTCTTGCTGAGATAACAAAAATACAAAGTTATTGTAAGCCACACTATAGCTACATTGTACACAGATGTCACCATCTTAAGGAATTTTAAATATAAAAGATGCAGGCACTGCAAAACAAAGATGCTATTATAATCTCTATCAATCACATAACTGAAGTGATCCAATTAGAGAAAGAAGGAACTCTATTCCAGGCATTGAACATGAAGAATAAGGACATCTTGACTTTATAATATATTGTGGGAACAGAAAGTTCACCTGACAGATATTTTCTTTATGGAAAGGTTTTGATGGGACATGGCTACTGTATCAACTCACAGGTTATGTTCCCTGGGTCCATCAGCTACATGATGGATAAATTTCATTCTTCATTATGATTGAGAGAAAGTATGAAAAAGAAGGAGATGTGAGGGTGATCTGATGAAGGCTGTTATCTGCACCAGGGCAGGAACTGACATCTGAGAAGTACCATGTTTTCTTCATTGCAAAGTCCCTGGTACATTGCAGGTACTTGTTGAATATATCCAGTAAAGAAAGGACTGTAGCATTTAGGCTCAATCTCTGGTTCTGATATTGACCAACTCTATGGCCTGTATTTAAGCATTTAATTCTTAGCTTTCCTATCTCTAAAACAGAATAATCAAAACTTGACTCAGTGGACCATTTTACAGAATGAATAAAATCATGTAAGCTCTTAGCATGGCACCACAATGCCTTGCGGATAGTCAGTGCTCAGTACAAACTTAGTGGGAAAAGTGCTAGAAATAGTTTAATGCTGGGATAAGACAAATTAATTTCAGTGGATTAGTTATCTACCACCTTCATCCTCTTCTTCTTGGAAACTTACTGATCTTCTATGAACTCAGCTAGAAAAATTCTAATACCTCTATTCAAAGTAATAATAGTTGCATGTCCCTTCTAAATGCTTACTTCAACATCCTTTACCATGGTATCTTGTGGCTCAGTTTATAAACTTAACACTGAGTGGTTAACATTTTAGAATAAAGATTAGGCTTTAGTATGTAAGGTACATATACATTCCCATAACAATTTAAATTTATATCTCAATAGTATTTTCAGATACTAATAATAACATTTCAAAAGTGGAAATATATTAAATTTGCAGATAAAATTGAAATTCTAAAATAATGTATAATTCCCATATTGTAAACCATGAGTAAAAAGGACTCACTATCTTTTGGTTATGTTCTTACAGCTTTAGTCCTAATTCTGCTATCATTATGCAAAAATATATAATTTGTTAAGGGATTTCATCTATTTTATTTGATACACATTTCTATAAATCAGTTTTCTTTCTCTGTTCATTAATTTTTTAAATATTAAAATCTCTTACATATTAAATTGGACAGTTCTGCAGATAGTTCAGATTTACTCACATTATGAAGCATTCTCTAAATTTGAGCACTCCAAGTGCCAAAACATATCTACATCTTTGTCTATATTTATGCAAATATAGATACATATATTTGAGAAAAGAATGAATGCCATTAGCCCATAAGAAGGTTAACTATTTTTTTGTTTGTTTGTTTGCCCATCATGGGCCATTTGGCAATATCTGGAAACACGTTTGGTTGTCAGAACTAAAGGCTGAAGGGGAGCTGCCAGTGGGTGGAGGCCAGGGTGCTGCTAAGCATCCCACACACAGTACACAGGACGGTCCCCCACAACAATTATTTATCAGGTCCAAAATGTCAATAGTGCAGATAAGAAACCCTGGTCTACATGAACGTCTATTTAATAACATGGCCTTCACAAATCAAGTTTATTTACTCATTTGTGGCATTAACTTTTGCTTGTCTGCAGGAGTTTAAACCAACACAGTGGGATACTTTGAACACAGCTAGGTAAGTTTCTGGAATCCCCGTCACAGACTTGCACCGTCTGCACCGGTGACCCCATTAATGCTATCTCAGGGGCAGGCGGAAGCCCTTCGGTCCTGCCAGCGCCTCAGCACCATGCGAGCAGGGCACTGAAACGTGAGCACAGGCTGCTCCGTCAGAGCTGCGCAATCTGCAAGTCAATCAGGCCTAACTGGTCCCATAAACAAAAACACTGCATCAATTACAAAATCTCCAGAATCACTGTTATGTTTTCATTGATTAATTCCTATTGACTTACTCAACAGAGTTTTGCAGCAAGAAATAAAATAATTTAAATGACAACTAGTACCCTGAAGAACTAAGTGTCTAATTATAGCTGCTCCTTCTCCTTTTCAATGTGTCTTTTTTCCTCTTTTCTCCCTTCCCCTCACCTCCCCTCCCCTTCCCACCCCCCTTCGGCTGCAGTATTAGCTGCAGGGACTACTAACTCCTTGCTGTGAGCATTACAATTTTTTAAAAATATTTATATGTTACTTATCTTAGGAGAAAATGTCTGAAATAAAATTCGTTCCTGGGTAAGGTATATTAACTGAGGTAACAATAATTTGATTAATTTATTAAATGCACACCAATTACCTAACCCTGACACTGAATCACTTTTATTCTTTCAGTTAGCCCCTAATAGAGCAATATTTAGTCTGTCCAAAATAAAAAAATATTAAGATCTGCCCTTTTTACAATCTTTTCCAGGATAAGTTTACTTTAACGCAAACCTGCTATTTATCACTAGCCCACAAGAATCATTCAATGGTTTCCCATATGTTTCAGGGAAAGAGTCAACTTCTCAGTTGAACTCAGAAAGTCCCTCCTCAAAGGGGCCTTAGCAGGCAGCCCCAGTGTTTCCTTTTCTTGCAAATGCCCCTTGGCAACTGCGACTCCAGTTACACCAAACTGCCAGCAGTTCCTGGAATATCCCCCCCCTTTTTTTTTTCATGCTTCTTTGACTTCAAATATACTGATGCTTCAGTCTCAAATGTGCTTTCTCTCTTTTTATTTGCCTAGTTTACTCCTTATCCTTCAAATTACTACCCAAGCATCAGCTGAAACTGCTCAGGAAGCCTGGCCTGGCCTGCTCTCCTCTGCTGTTTCCATAGCACCCTGGGGACCTCCATTAAGGAGCATACTCCACTGCAATCTCTGATGACTCTCTCAGGTGTGCGACTGAAATGTTAAAGGTAAGAGGCCTCATTTGTGAACACTAAGAGCTCCTGGCAGTGCCTGGTATAGAACAGACAATGAACATGGTGACTGGAAGCCTGAATCAATGAATGGGTGAATGATGGTACTTCCCGGGTTCTTTTCTCCACTTAACAATGGTAACATTTTATCCTCTCCTTGTAATCCAACCATCCTCAATTATATATATATATATATATATATATATATATATATATATATATATATATATATATATATTCTATAGTCAAGCTATCTACTCATTGAAACCTTCAAGGTTCATCTTCAGAGTCTGTTACAATAGTAGCTAGTTTAACAAATATTTGATGAACAAATCAAGACGTAAACCTCCAAAAATGATTGAATATACTTAATCCAAAGGCAGCAAGTTCTTTTGCTAGGAAAGCTGTCTAATAAACGGAGTGAATTCAGAAAAAGAAATGTGTATGAAAGCATAAATCTACTTGGCAAATCTTAAAAGGCCTCTGGTTATTTATGTCACTGGCATTGCAATTCTGCTGGGTTTGAGATTTCTTCAGTAAAATTTTGGAAGGAAAATACCGGCAATTACAATAAATGTCCGAGAAGTGTCAACTGATGGCTAAGGAAGCCCCAAGCAGAACCAGAGCAGAGCTTGCAATTAGGTCTGGGAGCAGAGGAGGCTAATTAAAGACGACCTCACAGAAAGGGAGATTCCTGAGATGTCTTCAAGAATAGACAGTGATCAGGAAAGAAGGAAGAGGAGGCGGCCCCAGGATGAGTGAAGGACGGACATGGAATAAGCCATTGGATTATGTTGAATTCTATCCATTATATTTTCTTAATTTGTATTAATATTGCCACCGATAACTACTGGATGGGTGCACTATTTTTGGCTATCACTTATTGTAATCCCCAGAGTTTGGGTGCAGGGCTCTTGTTACAGTTTTGTTATATTAGGGTACAACATGGGTGCTGCCTTTGCTTCAAATAAACATGAAAATATTGGAGGAGAGGAGAAATAATGGAACACTAATCTGATTATAAGCGCAGGACAAGGACCTATTCAAGAAGTAGTAGGGTGAGCATCCTAAAAAAAGTGACAGAATAAGCATACTAAAAACAAGAGATAATTAAACATTTGGAAATCATCAGAATGCTGGCCAAGGTGCTTGGTTGCCATGACAAAGCCCAAAGAATCTACTGAAAACTTGACAGGCAGGTATCCAGGGAGAAGCTGAACAAGGAGGAAAAAGGCCAATATTTTCAAGAGGCAGTAAGATTATAATTTTCTAAATCTCTCTTGGGAATATACTCTCAGTATTACTCTTCTTTGAGCTTTATAGCGTGAGTCCGGTGACTGCAGATGAAGCAAAGGAGGGTATTGTAAAACAGGGATGATTTACTAACTGTCTGAACCCTCTTCTAGCTTTTTAATTCACCAGGAATTTGTGTTTGAATAGAAGGGGCCCGGAGCCCACAGCTAGGCTCACGTGGAGCAGTCGCATTCACTAGTGCTGCCAGAGGTCGCCTAGAGCCATCCTGTACCTTTCGCTTCACGCCTTCCTCAAATCCTAGAGGGGACACTTGGGGATTCTGTAATGCCGACCCTCCAGGGGTGTGCTGAAGCCACCCTGCACTGGCTGGTATTAACTGACTGTATGCATCCTTCCTCACCTCCACATTCAGTGACCTCCCACTGGTTGCTTGAGAACAGTCATGCTGTTAGTATTTCCACCACAGAAATCAGCAGACATAATAAATCAAGGTGATTCTTTTTTTTTCCCTCCCAGAGAGCTATTTGTTTAACATTTACAACATAGACAATCAGAAATCAACTACATATCTCATGATACATATTAACTGAAAATTTCGACTGAATGGTATTTTAAATAGTAAAGTACATGAGACATGGAGAGAAATTTTGAAATTTGTTCAGCAACCTCTTAGCAAGAAATCAGGTTAGATTCTCCTGGCAAATCAAGTATTTGGAACTTTTGATGTCGTCTGTCCTGCCCCAGTGACTAGGTCAAAATATGCATAGTTTCTGCTAGTGTCAACTAAGAAGGAAGCAAAGCCATTTCTTGCTTATACATGCAGATGATGTCAAATGGTAGAACAGGTGGTCAAGTTTAAACTGTGTTATTCTGCGAATATAAGGTTTTACTCTCCAGGGGAGTAATTAGTCTTTGTTCATAAATACTAAATGTAGTCTTTAAAGGGTCAAGCTGTTTTCCCTTCAGAGGAAATTAATTAATACAAGATATCTGTTAAGTTACTTGTAAGCAACTGGTATCTTTCTATAGCATTAGTTTAAAAACCAGATGATATTTTTTATAATTCAGAGGTCAACCCACATGGGTCACTGTATTCCTTCAATGGAAAGGACAGCTGAACTGGTGCTTTCTTATGCAATCCATAGTCAGAAAAGATGCAAAATATATTCTATCAGTATGAATAAAAGAGACAAATTTAATGCCATCACTTAGACATCTCAAGTCATTCTCTTCATTCCTACGAGCAAAGGAAAGATACCTATTTAGGAAGAAAAGTAATTCAACTTGGATATTTAAAAGTGAATGAGATACATTTTTTTCAATAGCTTTTGTCATCTTTTCAATTCTTTATTCTAACAAGTCACTTAAATCCCAAAAGGTAATTTTCAACTCTACTTTTCTCCTCTTTATTCATTTGTCTTTTTTTTCATAAATCAGGCTATACAATTCCTAAGAAGGCAGTAATTAAACATTACACTTACTACCTTCATCAATACATCTATGTTTAAATATGAGTAAGTTGAAAGAATCTCTAAATAAAACATCAGGAATCAAAGAAAATTACACTTATAAGTAGTGAATAAACCTGTGTGTGATTTTAAACTTCCTTGAATCACAATCTGTTTTTTAATTTTAATAATTCTTCCTTTATACACATTTTGACTCTTCATGGGATGCCTGAAGCTGTCCTCACTGACGTGGTATGAAATTTAATATACTAAAGCAAACAAATCCATTTTTTTCTTAAATGCCACCCATGGAAATACTCATTTCTTACTCTATGCACATGCACACACATTCTCACACCTCCATCTTCATTTTTAGCTTCTCCAGTGTTTTCTGTTCCACAGACCCTAGGGAGCCACGTATTTCTAATTCCAACGTGAGCTCTCACTCCTCTGCCACCATCCATATCCTGAGATGCTGACAATACAAAGAAGACACGGGCCAACCTATTTCTGACTCTTTGCATCTCACTGCTTTGATCATTTTGTGTTTTCTCGCCGAAGCTGAAGTTTTCCCGGTCAGTTACAGCGCTCATTCATGTCAGTCCATAACCAGAAGATACTGTGGGAGAAGCACCGTAAAGAACCAAGAATAAAGTGGGAAAATGGAAAACACCTTGGGAGAGGAGATTTAACTTTTGACACTTTTCTACATATTCTTTCTTTTGTCAGCCCCACCCCCCGGGAAAACACACACTCACAGAACCCTAGTTACATGACTGAAACAAAAGGAACCTCTAAGCATCCCTCCCACCTTTGCTCTCCTGGCAGCCTTCCTGCTCCTCTGAGACCGCCTCTCAGGGACGGGGACCTAGGACCAAAGATAGAATGGGAAAACCACCACTGTTTTTGTTTACATTACACACTGCAATGTTCTAAAACCCTCACAACAGTCATCGGAAGTCATCAAGGCAGATGTCTGCTACCTTAATTCAGAGGTAAGCTTTGAGATGTGAAATGTGGGCGGAGGATCACGGAACTAGTGAACAGCGGTGGTCTTGACTACAATCAGGGCTTCCTGACAATTGGCCAGCCCTCTGCCCTGTGTCACCTTTGCAGACAGTAGATGAAATCACCAACCACAGCGACCCATCCTGAGGGCCTCCACAATTACATCCTCCCAGCAGCTTAGCGGGGACAGATAAGGCATACTCTGTAATTCAGGACTGTGTGATCTCTGCTTAGAAAATGGGGAAGGGGAGCCCAACACTCACATCAATAGTAAATGGTGAATTTGGAGACAGAACTCAGTCTTCTCATTCCTGGGCTGTCCCTCCAACATAGGACTCACTACATTTGGGATTCTAAGCCTGGTGATATCACAGGGGAGATGTATGACTTTGAATTAAAACGTATTTGGAGCACTGTAAGAACACACACACACACAGATACATACATGCAATACATACATACATATACATACCTCCTTTGGGATAGGGAACAAAAATAATTATACTGATATAATTTTAAAAACTAAAACAAATCATTACTATTATAAAGTTAATGTTCTGAGAAATATAGTAATATTATTTTATTCCACATAACTAGTTTCCATTTTCAAGGTGGGTATATGCCCTTTTAGGGACTCCACTTCTCCTAGAACAGATATTAACAGCTAAACATCCAACTCTTAAGAATTACAGAAAAAAGGGAAGAAATACCTGTATACCATTTAAAACCAGGACACTTTTTAAGGGTCCCCTTCATTAGGCAAACCTGGATTACTAAGTAGCGTTCTTGCCTCCATACCTATTACATTCTAGGATTCAGTTTCTTTTAAGGAGCAGATGCTGATCAAGATATTTTACAAAGGAGTAACACGCTTAACTCACAAAAGTTTAATGCTTTTGGTGGCACGTAATAACGGAGAAAGACAGTTTCTCCTCAGTCTCAGAACAGAGCAAAGTAATGAATTCTCTGGACAGTCTTTATATGTAAAACGTGTGCTGGGATATTTGTTTATTTTAGTTTGAGACTATAAAAATTGCATCTGAGTATAATAAAATATAAGCCAGGAGACTGCTGCTTCAGCACACATTTTAATGAATCAGAAAACAGTTAAAAAAATGAAACACAGGAAAACGGATGCTGGCCTCATGATTATCACCAACCTCTGCTGCACTAGGTCACCAGGTACGTGATTCAAATGAAAGCACAGTCTCCACTTCACACCGTTCTGGGACTCTTGCTTCTTCCCACAACAAACACAGGGTCAGGAAACAAGGTCCCTGCAATTCTGCGTGTGTTTGTACGTACGTACCGAAGTCAGTACGCTGCGGAGCCACAGTGGCCACTCCTGCTACTACCAGTCATCGGTTCACCTGGGCAGCAGGTGCTACGCTGAAGCACAAGCTCCCTGGTGACTCCCTTGTGTCCTGGGGGGAGTCAAGCCAACAAGTGGCAGCGATGTGTGGTATCTCATGCTGCTTTTTCACTCTGTGCTTTTGATGAAATCCGTTTGAATATTGAAATCAGCTGGAAGCAGATTAAATGATTCTTGGAAGCAAAGTACATTTAGTGGAAAATTTTCAGATTAAATTGGTTTTGAATTTCATACTTTTTAAAAGAATAGGCAAATACTTACAGTCAGTATATCAGTCTAAATTGTGGGCTGCATCTAATAACAGAGTTAGCCTAGCAGCATCCTGTCATCTGCTCACTAATTAATGACTGCAGTTTTCTGACGGAATGCTCATTTGACAATGAAGGAAACTAACATCTGAAGGAAAAGGTCAATTCTACAATCTTATCTAACTTAATTGTTTTTAAACTTCATGATACCTTAAATCATGTGCAAATATTTTATGCTAGAACTAAAATGTGAATTTTGTCCTAGTTTCCAGGATTATCAAATGCATAGTAAAAGGCCAAGTTTAAAATATTTTGCTTCCTTTTAATCAATCAACATCAAATTATAGTCACTGTCTAATTCTCAGTTTGGTCAAAAATTTCAACATTTATATCCTAAGCACATAACCCTTGGCATTTGAATGCGTAAAGCAAACAAACTGGACACAGGCACTGCCCCACGTGGTTGCATACTCAAACTCACTCCAACCTTGCGTTCACAGTACAGGACAGGTAAAGCTACCGCCCAGTTTCGGGCTGTAGCCTGAGGTCGACTTGGTACGTGAACAGAGGAAGTCCGCCTCGGACGTCCCACGACCACATCATGATGCTCATTTTCCTCTCACACATTTGGGCAGGAATTGAGGGCTATTCTTTTCTTTTTAATGCTTTCATTTAGCTATTTGCTCATTCATTCCTTCAATAAACATGTCTTGAGCACCCAGATAAGGTCCACGTGCTAGAGGAATAATAATGAATAATATGAAATTTATGCCTGAAAAACAGATAAAAATTTCTGTAGGAGCAAAAACTTGAGAATCATTTTAACACACACCTATTTGTGCACGCAGTCGTTTGAGCAATACTAGGTGAGCATGTACGCCATGGTGTTAGCCACTACAGGTACAGAGCTAAGGTTCCCAGTCCCTGCTGCACCCCCGAGGTCTGAAACCTAGGTAACAATTATAACAGAAACCAGTGCAGTAGGGTTCTATGGGGCCATCTCCCATAGTCTGGGGAACAGAAAGACCGAGGGAGGCTCCGCAGAGGACCTGTCACTGGTATTGAGTCTGGAAGGACAGGTAGTTGTTAAGAAAACAAGAGTGGGAAGGCTTTTACGAGAAGGCAGAATGATGAGAAGTACAAGTGTGAGACAGTGAGATGTGCGTAAAAAAAACTCCAGGGAGGCTGAGGCGGAGAGGCTAGACTGAAGAGTCATTTGAGGGGATGGACCAGAGAAAAGTCATGCTTCAATTTATAATTCCAATGAAATTAAAGGACCTTCTCATGCTCTCCTGGCCACTTTCAGGGTAAAAGTAGATGCTTGTGCAACTGCACAACAGTCACAATCAAATCAGTGTTTTAAATTACTTTTGGGTAATAGTGATGAAAATATGAAAAATAAATATATGAAAAGTTGTCATTTGCCACATTTTACCTATTTAAGTATCTTGTCTCACCCCTCAATTTTTCCTTTCTCTGCTTGTTTGTTAATTGAAATAAAAAATATTTTGAGGAGGAATGAAATCAAGTGGCATACATTATAAGCATTATAGTTTTACATAATTTAGAAATTTAAACAGATAAAAAATTTCAGTTCCAATACAATATTGGGTCTAAAACCATGAAAACAGTAGCTATAATCGTTTTGTATCTATGGAGCTCTACTTTTTCTCAAAGATGATCATTTATATAAAAAGTAAAAATAGTGGGTTAGTAGCAACCCTAAAACAAATAGTAACAGGTTTTCTATAAACAAACATATTTACTATGATTTCCAAATCAGAGGCTAAGACAACCTTTCATTTTAACTTTTGCTTATAATTACTTTTGCTAAGAAACAGAAAACATAATTTAACTATTCTAACCAAGGGATCTGTGTTTAGAGTAGAGATCAGACAAAAAGTTAAAGACATCGCCTGATTTTATTTGGCTGATATAAACAGTGGTATAAACCACAGGATTTAGCAAACATTTGCTGTGCAAATGTTTTTCTTTTTGAAATTATTTTCTTTTCGGTAAAATGCTTCCACTTTCCACAATGAATTATGATTAAAATTTTTATCTGGGTCTGGAAGTATCCACTTCTGAGCTCTAAGTTGTGTTTTGTTATGTCATAAGTTTCGTTTTAACCAGGGGGAAAAAAAAAAAAAAGAGTCTGATTTCATAACCTTTCCCAGTCATTTGAAATTAAGGATTTGTTTTAGAAACCCCTTTTGAGGTTCACATGGGTAGCTGATCAGCCTGCTGTCTTGTACTCTCATGAACAGGCTGCGCTGCAAGGCCTTCCCCTGGTAGCGCAGGCTTGAATGCTAGTGAAATACGTTAGGGGATTGCATGAAAAGGGAGCTCGTTAGGCAATGTGTACATGAGCAAAACATGTCCTCTGCCCTCACAAAATTTACGGTCAAGATGGGACAATAAGCAAAGCAAAGCAAAACTGCAGGATTTTTAAAAGCAATACACAAAGGAGCGTGAACACAAGGCAGTGCGCCACCGACAACAAACAAGGTGAAACCGCAGGTACGGGGGAGGCGATGCTCCGGAAGTAATCCTGGCTGAGCACCTTCTCCTTCCACCTGCCTCCCAGGAAGTGTTGGGTTCATCTACCTTTCTAAGGTCAACCTCTCTAGCCACTTTTGGACCCCTTCTCAACTTCTCCGAGACACAGTACACTCCCTATCTCTTCTTTCATGAATCTTCATTCTTCTCCTCTCCAATGACTCCTGCGCCTGCCTTTAGTGGAAAAAATTTCCCGTTGGTGAAACAAACCTCCACTCTTCTATGATAATCTTTTTCCTGCTGAGTTCTTCCACTGCCATCCACATCTTCTCTTCATCATTTAATTTCTTTGCATAGTTGTCTAAATTTGAGTCGTACTGCCTACCTTCCAATTTACTAGTAACTCATCTTGGAATCTGGTTCACCAAGGGGATTTTACCTCCTGCCTCCCGGTTCTACTCAGATTGCTTGTCTCCAAGGTTACTCTCCAGGCTAAGTGTCCTTTCTTCATTTCTCATCCTCTCTGTGCCAACTGGCACCAGGAGCCACCTTGTTTCTCTTTTGTCTTTCTTGACAATGTACCACATCTTCCTTTTCTCCTGCTCATTAACCTGCATGTTCACTGTCATTTTCTCTGATTTTTCTCCGTTCTGGCTGCTGATCACCAAGATCTCATTTATATCCCTTCTTCTGACTGGAACACAGCCCTGTCCTGTATATACGACCCTATCAGATTCCATGTGAATGACCTTCACATACTTTTTCTGTAAATTCCACCATCCCCAACCAAATCAGTTATCTGCTCCCTGGTCATTTTACCTAAAAAGTAAACACACATCAATATCATATTTTCATCACTAGTATATACATATTTATATATTTAATGATACCAATATAAAAAGAGAGCACACATGTATTTCATTGGCAGTGCCCATGCCTAATCATCCAAACCACTTTCAACTAACTTTCCTAACGCTGAGAATGTTGAGTGATAAAACAGTAGCATTACACGAAACACTTATGTGCTCACTTTTTAAGTACCATTTTTTAAAGCATCATATCAATTTTCCTGAAATATCCTTGAGTGGGCTATGTGATTTTTATTGTTCAAGATGGGTTATTTGTGAAAAATAAGAACTAAATAATTCCCTATTATTAGGATGACTAAAAGATTAGTCCAAAATAACATTCAGCTTTTCTAGTTCAGTAATTTCCTGTAGGCTTTGTAGAAACAGTAAAAAACTTTCTACAGTAAAGCTCAGATAAAATCAAAAGCTAGCGTTTTGATAAGATGTTTATTCAGAAGTCCATGTTTCCACTTTTTCTTTTTTTTTGTTTTTTTTAACATGCCATGGATATAAAGTTACATTCAGCTATTCGTTTACAAAATAATATGAAATAAGTTTCTAGTTGTTCTACTTACTGACTAAAGCCACCGATGTTTGCACTTTTCTTAAATGTTGTTTATGTACTTTTTCAAGCTATGAAATAAGACACTGTAGGTAACACAAGTCAAAAACTAGCTCCATAAATTGGTACCAAGATAAATAAATGCAACAGCTAGAAATAATTACATAGTAACCCCTGAAGAACTGTTGTTCAGAGTATTTTCGAATGTCTACAGAGTGTGTTTACATAAGTACTCTATTTAGCACAAGGGATACATTCCTGGGGAATGAGCCCCAAGAGAGGGCATGATTGCTGGAACGTATGTTAATGAGAACTTGCTTCTCTGTCAGCAAAGGCTCTTCCCTGCAACTTCCACCCCAGTTTGATTCTCTTTCTGTTCCCTGGCTTTAGCGAGGTTTATTACGCTTCCATAATGTCTGTCCTAAGACTTCCAAGCCTTATGTTCACAGGGATATTTAACCTGTTTCTTCAAACTTTTCCTCCCATAGTTAAAAACCTGCCATGACACTGTCAGGTCCAATGCTTTCTGTCACCAGCCAAAATACCTAATATACTTTTGGGTGTTGCTGCTGGCTAAATGTTTAAAAATATGTAGTGCATAGTGTTCCTTAAATAACAATTACCATCAAAACCAAATGAAAATAGGGATTAAAAAACACTAAATTTTTCTAAACCACTGCACTTAATCCATTTCTATTTAAAATCCATATTCTATTTATTTAGGATGCAGTTACTTGGACCAATGTTTATTTTTAGACTAATACTAACTGCCATTTTGCTTATAATTTGCATATTCTCATCTAATGATTCCAAAAGCTCTGTAAATGTAGGATAATTCAGCCTACATAAACAATACCTTATAACCTACAAAGTCCTCATCCCACTATAGTCCTCATTGTTGTTACCAGAAGAGAAAATAAGGAATTTTTTCAATGAATTTTAGAGTACTTTAAAATAAGCATTGTTTCCTAAAAATAATAAACAGGAAGTAGACTGTGTTACCAATAAGCTTATCCAACCATTCATCTACTCATTCACTCATTGATTTTAACCAGAACATATTCATTTGTACAATAAACATGCATTGACTTATCTTGCTGCTGAGGAAATAATATACTTTGTTGACATAGTGAATTCTATATTTTCTAGTGTTTATTAAACTCTTTTGGACAACAGAAACCAGTCTCAAAATTGTAGAATAAATTTTAAAGGTGATCTTGATTTCTACAATTTATGACTTGTCTTGAAGGAAAGAAAGAGTTTGGACTCTTTCCTCCCACCCTACTATTCTTCTAAATGATTAGAATTCATCCTACCAATTACATTATAAAAACAACAATTATACTTTCAGTTTTAGTGCTCATGAGAGCAACACACAATTGTGTCAGTGGTGGGTAAGTTTCAGAGAAAAAATTACTCTTTATGGTGTCATTTTAAAATTGCATATATACTGCCTTTTAGATAAATGCATCCCTTCACAAACAAGATGAAGCAGAATCCACAAAAGGGGCTGTGCTGTGTATTATCTGTATTGGATTTTATTCAGTCCAGGGTTGGGGGTGTGGAACAGAGGCTATGCTGCCAAGGGCACAAGGTACACACATAATGACATGGTGATTAAGTGGAGACCTGTCACAAGAGACTCAGTTACAGAGTCAAAGGTCAGTGATGCCACCATCTCCGTACATGATTCTTAGTCTTCTCTGCTGTAAAGATCCTGACTGCTCTCAAAAACACCAAGAATGTTAGGAACCCTAAGTAGAAACTGACCTGATTCCATAAGAATTAGTATATTTGAGTTACAAGTAGCAAATAGCCTATTTGAAGACTTAAGCATAACATCTGAAGACTTTAACATGAATCTGGAGACGGACATAATTAAAATACCTTTGAAATGGAAAATTATAACAAAATAATAAGGGATCATTTTAATTTTGTTTGAGGTTCTGTTATTTTAAGAAACAGCAATTCATTTTTCAAAAATAATGAACTTTATTTTTTAGCCTGTTACTTCTCAACCCAATAAAGGTACGTAAAAATATTTTTTGTCCTATAATGAACTTAAAAATCAAATTTTGCTCTGAGCTAAGATGTCCTTTTTAAAAGGGTCCATTTCCATATGGTAATCTTAATATAATACAGTTAGGTAGGCCCTTTGTTACATAAGAATTTATTAAATGTTTGTTTGCAAATATGTCAATACAGTTCTAAAACTAAAATTATATAAAAGAAAGTGTAAACTCAATCCTTTAATCCTTGACTTTGAAAATTTTACCCTTTGTGATAGCTTGGCTTACGGAGCTGGAGAACATTATGCTAAGTGAAATAAGCCAGGCAGAGAAAGACAAATACCATATGATCTCACTCATATGCAGAATCTAATGAACAAACTGAACTAACAAGCGAAATAGAGACAGACTCATAGATGGAGAGCAGGCTGACAGCTATGGGGGGTGGGCAGGGAGGGTCGGTGTGGAGAGATCAAGCAAAAAGACAAAAGGACTGAAACTCTCACTGACTCTCAGTTTTACCTTTTTATAAAAATGTCGGTTCCCATCAACCCTATCTTCTAAGACAGGAGGCAAAACAACCACTGCTGTGAGAAACTAGGCATAAAATAAAAACAATAGCAAAAAAATCATAACATCAAAAACCTGGGGCATGGCAGGACTGTTCTGCATGGTTTAAGCTTATTAGTTTATTTAATTCACAAAATAATCCCACAGCTTTTCTGTTATCCCCATGATAAAGATTAGATATCCGAGGCTGAGAGAAGTCTAGTAACCCATCCAAGGAAACACAAGCAGTAAGTACGTGCAGCTGGGGTTTGAGCCCGTGTCAACTGGCTGCAGAGACAATGCTCTTCACTGGAAAGCTACCCGCCGTATTTGCATTTCTACTTAGAAACGGTGTGAGAGCTCCCTTCTGCCAATTATGTCTAACGTATTGTAAACACACACGCACGTAAACACACATACAGTGGTGTAACTATGCAGATAAAAATAGTATGCTTAAATATTTGTTTGGCTTGTTCCACATGGCAAATTTAATTTTTTTAATTGCAAGATTCTTTAAGAAATTCATACATCGATGGCTGATTGCCAGATAAGCAGTCACAAGGCTGATGTTTACCACACACCACTCACATTGTTTATAACATTTTGTTTTTTCTCAGCGTTGACACTTTTATTTCCAATGACAAGATTCTCCTACAGGAGAAATCCCAGTGATTTTATTGGTACCACTACCTCGTATGTTTTTAAAAGGGTAAAACAGACCAGATTAAACAGCCAAGCACAGGTGCAGAGCAAGGGCTGGGAGAAGAGAAACCAGTACTCAGGTACCTAAGTTATTTCATGTGCAAAAGATTTTACGATGCGTTTACCTTCTCTAAGTCAGTACATAGTGCTTCCTGAATTTCTCAAACTTAGTACCTAATTAAAACTCACAGAATGGGTTGCCAAGATAAACTAAAAGCAGGCGTTAGGAAAGAAGGAAACAGGAAAAAAAGTACTGCCAGGTGTTTCTACCTACAAATCACAAATAGTATCCTGGATGCCCACGTAACTCAGGGTGCAGCGCCACAGAGGAGATTAAAGAGACCTGCATCCTGCACTTCCCGCTCCAAGCACGTGTGAGCGCACACGCATGCGAGTCATTTCCATCTGTGTGCACGTTTGCGGATCCAGACTGAGTGAGAAGAGAGGGAGAGTTTGCAGGCACGTTGGAAAATGAAAGCATGGAGGAGCCCTACCTTTCTACAAAATAAAGTATATGTGTCAGTGGCAATTTTTCCATCCTTGGACTCAATTTTTTGTTTACTTTCATATCAGTGTGTGTTTTTCAAAGCCAAGTTCTTCAAATGTGTAATAACTTAGCACTGGATTTAGGAGTTTGATCTTAAGATACTCTGAAAAGAGCCAGGCTATCTTAATATTATAGAAGCTCTGCTGAGACATATGGTCTTTTTCAAATGAAGGAAACGCAAATGTTCGTGGAAACATTTGGCTGGATTCTAACTCTTAGACGAAGGGTTCTAAACAACTGACACTCAGGGGCCAGCACACATATCCTGGATTTGCACTTGAGGGGCTGATATGTCTGGCCTGAATATGCCAGGCAGCATACTTAGAATACCCGATCAGATACCGAAACCCACCTTTACGGCATCAAGTATCAACATAATTGTTGGGTTTAACACTAGGCATAGTTAATTTTCTTTGTTTTTTAGTATGTTTTATGCTTTTAATATAGAATTTGATTAAAAGATGTTTTAATCTTGTTATTTGGGGGAATATACATCAAAAGAGTGTAAAATGTATCATGAAAAAAAGCTCAACATTTTACCAATTATCCCCACAAATATTTCAGTTTTAAGAATTACTCTGACTTTCCACATCATCCTCATAAACTCTTAATTTTGTATTCTTATATTACCAATTATGATTTTATAATATTACATACTTAAAACCATATTTTGGATAACTTCTTTATATGAGTATATACATTAATGACATATTTACAGATTCATTTTCCTCAGGTCTCTGGCACCAAAATTGAGTTTTTAATGCTAGCATACTATTTATAACTGTATGAAAAAGCAAATGTAAATGGACCCCAGTAGCTTTTAATTCTTGAAATATGTTCTCTGCTTGAAAGTTTTAAAATGATTTGAAATACTCTTTTCATACATTCCTTAATCAGGCTACACAGACAGTTTCCACTCTGCCAGGTCCCAAAAGCAGTTACTACAAAGATTCGGGACATTTGACTCCCTGGTCCACCCCCGGATCTGCCTTAACCCTGTGTCCCTGAGGGAGCCCCAGGCATCCCAAGCTTCCTACAAGGCAACCAAGCCCTGTGGTGACCACGACATCCTTAAAGGAGTTATTCTGTCCCATTTCTGGAACTTACCATTTACTACCCACAATACCCCAATAGAATTGGTACTATTATTAGCTCCATATACAGATAAAGAACCCCAGAGGGGTGGCATAGCTTGGTTAATATCGCACACTCTGTACAGGGCTGAAATTCCAATCCTTAGAAGCCTTACCTCTAGAGTTTTCCTTTAACCACTAAACTATATCACTTTTCTTATCAGCATACACGACACTGTGATTTAGTCATCGTAAACAGTGTGGGTGGGGACGGAAGGCAGTGTCAGCGTCCAGAGAAAGCATGACTTTTGCTTTGTGGTTCCTGTCCTTGCTGTTGCTTATAGAAAGAGTGTATGTGTAAATGCGTTTCTGTTTTACTTAAGTTTTCCAATCGCACAGACTTGGGTCTGAATTCGGACTCGATGACTTTCTAGTTGTGTGACCTTGGGGAAATGACATAACATCAACAATTTATTGGCTCTTTTCTATATGTTAGCCATTGTGCTAAGTGCTTGGCATACACCGTCTCATTACATTAAATTAAATATTCATAAAAGCCCTCACAAGAGATAATATTATTGATATTTTAGAGTAGATGGGACTATTCTGAGAGGGGATAATAAGTAATAACCTTTCCAAGGTCAAATAGCCAGTGAGTGAACAGCAGTGGCCCATACGGAGTCAGGAGAGGTTTAGGCAGGTCTGGCTGGCTCTCTGCCATGAAAGGGGGAGGACTGAATCTGGGAACAAGCACTCACTGAGCTTCCAACTGATGAGGGGCTCTGAGGATTACCACACATCCTGGGTTCGATTCCTCGGGTCCGGCTACGACATCTCGGCAGGTTATTTAACTTCTCTCGGCTTTCTTCATTTGGTAAACGTAAAATAATAACACTGCCTACCTCAAGATGTTGTTTGAAGAATGGATGAGATGATTATTATAATGGGACCAGAGCTGGTAGGTTACCAATAACTTATTATTAACTACAGAGATAACTTCAATTTTGAATAATTCCGATCCAGCCAACTTTTATTTCCACATAACAAAATAAGTAACAAACAGGAACATTTTACTTTTGAAGTGTAAAACTCCTCTAACGCATCATGAACGTCAGTATCTGGGGTCATCCTGAGATCGGTCCTCTCTCTCGGTTGTTCAGAGCACCTGCAGATCTGTTCTCCTCTTTCTTTCCTGCGTGGACACATCTAACGAGACCGGTAGCTTCGGTGTATTTGTTACAACAAAGGAAATTTATGGTATCATAAAGGGCTGACATGTGACATTTCTCAGTATCTCTTGTAAATATTGTGCTCACAGCCCACCGGCCAGGACAGCTCTCATACTCCCCAAGAAGGGACAAAGAATAACTAGGAATTCAGAGGCACAAGTCTTACATGTTGAGTGATGGCACAGACACTCAGGGACAAGAATGATGGGGTCAAGACCTCACTTTGAAAAGCATGTTAAGAGTTTTATGATTCTCCATGAATAAGTGCTTCATATTTTTTTTCTTAAATCAGTGTTATAAATTCCTGTGCCCAAGATACTCCAACTAATTTTTCAAATTAAACTTCCTGAAAGGAGGATTCATAGTTTACATTCTTAATTTTGTACACAGCTTTTTTTCTTAGGTCTATTTTGGGGCTTGAGTCCATCTTGGACATCATGCAAGGGGTCAGGGTTACAACTGTATCTCCCAAGGGTCACACAGAAGGAGCCTGAGCGTGGCCTATGTAAATGATGGTAGGTGTCCAGTAAAGTCAGGAAACAGCAGAGTTTGAAGTAACATTTCTAAGTCAGGACCAGAAAGCATTTAATTAATAAACACAGCAAATAATTTCATGCAAATATAATGTACATTCATTCCACTTTTAGGAGGTCACAAATAAACAGCTATCTTTAAAGACGCAAGCAAAGGAATTTTTCAAGTTTGGAAACGGTGGAAGTCAATTAAAAATTTTAGCTTAGAAAGAGAAAATAAACTGCCTTATTTGCACAAACAAAACAAACTGCCTATAATTTGCACATTGTTCTAATTTTTCAATTCTAACAATTTAATATTTCAGATAATTGCCCAATTTACAGGATCATAAACAGAAATAAACAGCATGCCAGCAGTTCTTATACTTCCTTCAAAGAGAAAATATTTTAATGGTTCTTCAACAGTACTTTTCAAAGTCCCACTATAATAAAATCCACACTAAACAAGGCCTCAAATAAAAAAAAGGAATTCTAAAGGCCTCAACCAGGCTCCAAAGCACAAGAAGCCCATGTTTGTCAGCCAGCTTTAGACACACTTGGTGCTAAAGAAAATCTCTTCGGTTCCTAGAATCTATTCATTACTCTGCAGACACTGGTAAGGTGGCCCCTCAGATGTACTGCAACTTCAGTAGATGGCATTGCATACAGGCATGGGCACTCGGTCAGGATTCAGGGACTTGGATTCTGACCTTGGCCCCGGGCTTCAGATATTTTGAGTTATTGGCCCTCTATTTCTAAGACCTTTATGGCACCACTATTTTTTGAAATCACATACCTTTTCTGCAAGCCCCCAAAGTAATCACTAAACTCTAAATATTACTGTACTGTGTCCTGCTTTTGTGAAGTTACTTTATCGATAAAATATTAAATACAGTAAATACCACTAATTCACTATGTTCCATTAAAAATAGTTTGAAGTTATGTTAAAGTTTTAAAGTAATTTTATAAACATCCATAAGTTCAATCTATCACTTTATCTTAATATTTACTTAAATCATTTAAAATTATATGTGTGTGTGTGTATACATATATGTTCTGGTTAATCTTTTGTCTCAGGGAAATATAAGAATTCCAGATAAATTTAAAAAGAGAGAAAAAAGACACTCAGTAGGTCCACTTGAGAATAAGGCAAACTCCTACCTCAAGGCTGTGCAATACATTTTCAAAAACAGCAAACTCATTATCAGTATTAAGAATGAAAGCATTAAAATTTCCATTTTCCAGTTTTACATTTGAAATCTATTACCCAAATTACTATACTAGAAAGACTCAAAAACTTTCCATCTAGAGGAAATAAAACATAGGTATTTTCAAGTGTAAGTACAATGTTGTTGAACACGTTTTAGTTTTAAAAACAAGCATCATAAGTAAACACTATCAAAAATAAATCTTATTTTTCACTTTGTAAAGCTATTAGTAAATGCTCTTTTTTTTCATCTTTAAAACTGCCATTACATTTTCAGTTATTGAACTGAAAGAGCTTCAGTGTGACAGCAGCTAATAGCCTTGATTCCAACTATACGGAATCAATTATGAGATTAAGTCCATTGAAAACAAGGGGGGAAAGAAGACGTGATTTGACAGTCAGGCCGCCAAAGAGATCACATTAGCGGAAGTGTCTTAATATCATTTCACAGATTCGTGCCCATGAATGGAGGCAGGGTGAAGAACAAAGGGTTATAAATAAACATGCATTGCCACAAAAGCTAAAATGCTGAAGAGTGTTGCTCACTCTCAGATGCTACTGATCTCTCCCCCACTCCTGATCACACACACGGAGGCCCCACATACATTCTCCATCCAGGTTATTTACACCCATATGGAGTCACTGTTCCCTAAAAAAATACTAGGAGCAGGGGAATAACCCCTTTTAAAAAATAATAAACTGAAAGCAAAGCCCTAAAAAGAGAGAGAACTGCTACACGCAGAACACTAAGCAGTACTTTCTGACGAAGAACAACAACGCACACTAGCACTACCAACATCTGAGCTGCTCTTCCAACTCCTTCTGAGTTAACGATGGGTTTAGGAATTTGGGTGGAAGAATTTGAGGATATAATAATTTAACAGTTTTGGTTTTAAACATTAACAAGCAGGTAAACAGAATACAGGCTTTGGAAAAATATATCTTTTCTGTTTTATTTTTAACTGTTTTAATTCTCAATTATATTGCTCTTTCTAGATATACAATGCAGATTGTGACGAAGAAAAAAAGTGTTTCATAGATTCCAATGCTATTCAGTCTACATTAAACCCATGTTTTAGCTTCTAAACAGCTTCCTAGAGAAATGAGAATCTTACCTTTACATATCTTCTGGAGAGGTTTCCTGGTGCTTTGAAAATTCCTGAGGTCTATGTCAAACGGCCATTCTCTTGCTCCCAGGGTCTGAGGGGCTTGGAGAAATCCCAACACCTGCTGCTACCACTGAGTGTCGAGGCTAGGAAAGCTCCAGGGTTTTGCCAGCAGGATCACTGAGCCACAGCCAAAGCTTGGGAAGCCTTAACAACTGAAAGCAAGTGTAGAAGGCAACGTGGTACCCAGCACTGGGCTCAATTGTAGCAGCAGGGGGAGGAATATTCCGGCCCTCACAAGGGTTTAGAGGCAGCCATCAGGGAACCCAAGGCTCTGTCAATGGACAGGGCTAGGGAAGTGGGGACAGGGCCACACAGCAGGCGGTCCTGGGGGAAGGGGAACAACTAGCACAGAGCTCAGGTAGCGCTTGAAAAGAATCACCAAAATTCCCCGACAGAACACAAGAAGCAATGGCAAAATGCAACAAAATACATGGAGGTCGGCCATTCTAGCATCCCCGTAAGACAGCCAGAAACACAGTGGACGGGAAATGGAGCTCTAGTTCTAGAAAGAAAAGTAAGGAAGACACATTATAGTATGCCTACTGCAATCAAGGTTAAAAATCTACTATGTTTCATAAAATTCCTAAATCCTGCCACTATAACATTTATGTTAAGATAAGGAAATTTACAAATATAAAACGTCACAGGGTGCAAGCTACAAGGCAACAGAGGTTAAAAGGCAAAGTTGTCCGTTATTAAAGGAGAAAATGAAAAGACGGAGATAAGGTTAAATTGAAAAAGAATTAAAACTGCTTCTTAAATAAGTACATGTTTCATCAAATACATCACTTTCTATCATGAGTAGATGAGGGATGCTGAAGGAATTCAATGAGATAAGAGAAGGAGATAAAGAAGAAAAAGCAAGTGGACAAAGAGTGTTCAGAGATGAAAAGTGAAGAGGTAGAAGAAAAGGTAAAAAGAGGAGGAGGAAAGGAAAATGGAATTAACTTAGTAGGTTTCCAATGCCTTGTCACATAAACTCCTCACTAGATTCTCCTGAACCTGGGACTTCATGTTATATTTTCCATGGAGGTGCTTACAGCCTGTTAACCATTCTTCACAGCTCTCCAACTGCTCAATAGCCTTATTTTAGGAGCCCACCAAGTATCAAATATTAAACAGCTACAAGAGACAGACCCTAAGACAATCTTGCTTTAATGAGCTGAATAAAATCAAGTCAGAGACTAAATATAAACCCTGACAAAACTTTAGTAATCCCTAATATGTATCAAAATAAAAACAATCAGATACATTTAGGAACTGGCAGTTTTTCAAGACCAGAAGCAAGTTAACCAATACTGTGTACTTATTTTAGAATTAAATAAGAAGAAACTCTACTACCTCAGGTATTTATTTATATTTTTTAACCCAAGTTAAAAAGTAATAATGAATAATCTACTTTACTTGGTGTCAAACAGCTCAGATAATCTTGTGTTGGAAAACGTTGGTTTCCATCCCTCACCTGATTCATATATATGTAAACATATATGTTCTGATACAGATAATGTTATCACATGTACAGTTTAATGAACAAGTAGCTTTTGCTTGGGCAAACTCACTTACGTCCATTATATCCATTAAGACATTTTTATAAAATAATCCTTATTCTACAAAACAGTCAGTATTGCCTAGGCAGCTAGTATTTTAAATTTGAGAGAACTGAGATTTTATAAGGGAAGGGGATGAGGAATCCAAATTTCCTTTTAAAAATACTTCCATTGTATAAACAGTGCCTACATTCAGATGTTGATTTCAACTAAAACTTAACTATTTGAAGCATACCTTGTCAATCTGCTAGGTCTGCAGAAGAAAATACTTAGTGAACCCCTGTGGTCAAAACCAAATGGAAGCGGGTTTTTTAATGTCATAATCCGACTTTAAATGTTAAAAATAAATTAACAATTGCGCTCAATCCCACTCATGAAAATTTGTTTCAGCAATCTAAACAATAAAAACTAAAAAAACAATGTTCAAGAGAAGACAAGGAAATAAATAAGTACCACCAATGTGAAATGGTAGATTCCATTTATAAAGCTCTTCAGATTAGATAGTATGTCAGGATTATCATCAGTGGAAATAGAAAAACTGGTAATGGCTTTTCAAAAGTAAATATTATATTGCTATTACCTAAAGTATCTTACTAAAGTAATAACCAGATCATCTAAACCAGCGTTTCCCTGTTGCTAAGCACCACAAGAGGGTACATTTTTCATAAATGTACTCAATTGCACCCCACACCTAGTCTGACAACACAGTAGATGCCCAATAAATATTTAACTGGCTGAATGGTTGTACCAAATGTTCAAAGGCACTCCTCAAAAAGATTGTGTCCTGGAGGTTGTGGGAGGGATTATGATTAAATAAATTTCTTAGAAATTAAAATAAAGTTAAACAGGTAAATTCTTCCTATATGACTTATCACAGCCTTTATTATGCTACTATAAATTACTAAACTTAACCTTAAGTCTATCCTTTTTATGAAATGACTGTTCATCATAGATTAATTATTCTTTAAAAAATGTGATTTATACCTTTACGGCAAACTTAATATTTCTATATCCTCCAATCTTGTAAATAAAGATATACATAAACTATTTATTGGAACATAGTCATGTCCGTTAAAAATTATAAGGTAGAAGAAATATATAGGTACTTCAAATCGTATAGTAGACCTAGTAAAAAAAAGGCCTCTGGCCCTGACTGGCGTAGCTCAGAGGATTGAGCATGGGCCTGTGAACCAAAGGGTTGCTGGTTCGATTCCCGGTCAGGGAACATGCCTGGGTTGCAGGCCACGTCCACAGTAGGAGGCGTATGAGAGGCAACCACACACTGATGTTTCTCTCCCTTTCTTTCTCCCTCCCTTCCCCTCTCTCTAAAAATAAATAAATAAAATCTTTAAAAAAACAATGGACTCTGCTTCAGGGAAAGAAAATCTGAGTCTGAGAAGATTTTAGAGTGAGAAAACTGAAACGGCTCATTCAAATTATTTACCTTATCAATAAAGAAACTTGCTTAAGGAAAGTAACATGTATTGGTACATAAATACATTCACAATGAAGTTTCTTTATCGCTGATGTCCCAGACCTATCCTGTGCAACTATCTAATATGATGAGTATCTTACAAATTTGCTTACATAATTATCTTGAATTGAAAAGAAGATTCCTGGAAAGTGTTAAATTACGCAAATTCAATAATTTCATAAATTAAAATTCTATACTGTTGTGAAAAAAGGAGGTGCTAATTTAGAATTGAAAGGAAGAATAACTGCTTTCCTATACTAGAAACTCATTTTTTTTGTTTTTTAAATCACTCTGGATCAGGTGAAAAACAAAAGTAAAGACCAAATAGTAACAAATTCCATAAGAAACTGTGCTCCCTAGACTGAGGTATCTAACAAACTTCAGGATTTAGTATCTTCAAGTAGTAAAGCCAGGAAAAAACGTATGTATATATAAACTTTACTTATGGAACTGATACAGGACCACAGGATCAGGTCACTGGTGATAAAGCTCCGATTCCTCTCTACGACATCCTGCTGATGTCCAGATTAGCAGAGGCCGTTTTCCCATGGATGCCGTCTCGTCCTGGGCAGAGCAAGCCTACCCAAAAGGTATCAGTACAGTGGCTCCCCGTTTGCCTCAGTCACTCACCAGCATCCATTAGCCAACTCCGTGCTTTATCTTCAATAGATAAGATACGGCTTCTTCTTGCCATGGTGCCGAGAAAAGGATCCAGAAGGTTCCCTTAAACAACATTTCCTGAAACTGCTGCAGCACCAAGAGTAAAGGATATGCCAGGTCAGCCACATCTCCTTCCCAGCAATATTAGCAGCAGCAGCGGCAGCAGAAGCTGGAGCAGACCATTTAGACCCAGCTCCTTGCAGGATGGTAGCCAAGCACTCGGTTTACTCCACACCTAGACAGAGTTTACCCCTCTCTGTTTGCACCTTCCAACAGTGTCAAAACAGGTGTTTTCCTGAGAGCATGCTTAAAATCTGCTCCCAAACAAGGTGATACGTATACAGCAACTGTGAAATTCTAAGGTTTGAATTCTATGGAAAACATGTTCTTAAAGGTGTACTTTATTATTAAAAAGGCTTGATGAATCCTTTTTAAAATTTCATTCACCCTTTCCAGTCCTAATAAGCAAGTGGATTGCCCTAAAATTTCCTGTTAATGAAAGAGAGGATGTTACCATATAAAATAAATGGCATCATGCAATTTTGGTCATTTCTTTCCTAATATTCTATCTGCCTTCCTGGCATAGAATCACTTTTTTTTTTTTCTGCTAATGGGAATGTTTTCATAATCTTTACAACACTGCCAACAGATGGGGAAATATCAGGTCTTATGATCCTTATGTTACAGAAAGAACAATGACTTCTTTGCTTCTATCTTTTACTCCCATTTTGATGGTATTGATGAGTTTGTCTTCTTCCCAGCAGCATTCAACTTAATCAGTGGCTAGAATATGGCTGAACAATACAATTAGGCAGGTAACGTCATCAACAAAGCATTTACTTTCCATAACTAATTTATTCAGAGCTAAAATCCTACAGATATAAAAAGTATCGAGTGATTTTTAAAATTTGCAGTAGCTCTACAAAGGATAAGTAAAAAACAGATTATTTTCCTAATAAGCGTTTACTTATTAGAGAAAAATTATGAACTCCAAGATATGTGTTCTCTGCACAGTAGAGAATAACAATTCTAATTAGCAACCCTGAAACCCTACATACACAGATCCTGAGCATAATATGCTTCTCATGCATTAATGTTCACTTCATTATCAAAGCAGTAAGAAACTTCACATGTTCTCTTCATCGTCGAAGTGACATGAACAATAGCTAACATACTGCACGGTCACGAAAGGCCCAGCACCGTTCTCGGTGTTTCGCATGTGCTGTCCCATTCAATCCTCGCAGGAACTACAGACCAGACATTATTATTGCCCCATTTTGCAAATCAGGAAACTGAGGCTCCGTCAGGTCACATCACAGGTTTAAGTCACAGAGCTCCCACGTGATCTGAAGCCAGGCTGTACAGCTCCAGAACCGAAGCTCTTAAAGCATTTCACTAAAATTGCAACATTAGTTTTGGTTTTCATTTATTTGTGTATTTTAAGTTTGCCTTTAATAAACAGACATTAGAAAACACTTATGTAAAATTAAGATTTCATAATAGGTAATACATGTGGTATTTAACGTGTGCCCTGAAGTTCCATCAGTCCTTTACATGTCTTAATTTATTTCAGATTCACAACAACCCAATGAGGTAAACAGACTCCCAGTTTGGTGCATATCTGAGGGATACAAAGCACAGAGTGTTTGGTAAACTGCCAAAGATCAAACAACTATCAAGAAATAACTACTAAATAGCAAATGTGAGTCTTAGATCCAGGGAATGCAGCTCCTGAGTTATGGTTTTAAGCCTAGCCAACCCTCTACTTTCTCTTGAAAGCTGATGGCATGTTCAGCACTTAAAGAAAGAGAGTAAAGAATGTCAGGTTTGGCAAGAACCCCAGTGGGAGGAGGGTGCTCCCCTATCCCTGTCTCTTTTCAGAAACTTAACATGTATAAAGTACCTAAGCTTATATAATACACAATTCCACATCCATTCCTCTTCATGATGCTTACTAATTTAAGGAATTAACAAATGCTTTGTGTGATTCTCAGATTTTAAAAAAGTCAAGGCCAATGCAGTTTTAGCCTTTTTTTCAAGTGTGTCGTACCTTCAGAGGCACTAATAGTAACCTTATTATCATCACAGTGACAGTCGTCCTGTTTTGAGGGATTATCATTGCTGGCAGTCATTTGTATATTTTACTCATCATTGGCAGATAAATGTAATTTTGTGCAGGGCCAAGACAATAATTGGGAGCTTAGAGGAAGCTGTATAAATCCACGGATCAAAAGAGTGTGATAAAGGACTCTTAAAAAAAAAAAAAAAAAAACCACAAGAACCACCCCTTGTCATGGGAAGGAACTAACCCTGGGTGGAGAGACTTGCTTGAATACCCAGTAGCTAAAATGACCTCCCTTGAATTTGCTCTTGGGGACACAAGCCATCTGGGTCATTTCAGACAGCCCAGATGAAGAACGTAGGGTCCCAAAGTGTAAGATTTAAACCAATGAAAAATACTGAAACCAACCTATCTCTTTAATTTGGCAGCAAGCCTACCTTCTCTGGACTAATTTTGGTTAGCTTCGACTGTTTTAGTTTTAACCAAATATAAATTAGCACAAGAAACCATGAAAACTTCAGAAAGATAATACAGTCATGGTGAAGGCATCTATCCTTTGTTAGAATTTAGCCACAAAAGCTATAAGAATTTGCAACCATTTGGTGACATTTCACAAGAAGAAATTTAGGTGTCCATGTGGCATAGTTTGAGGTGATGCATTAGAGTCTATTTACACTCAATGGTTTTTATAATCAAAAACTTCCACAGAAGGAAGATGTCATTTTTTTTAGCTCTTTCTAGACAACTATCTCGGTTGCAAAATTCTTGAGCAGTGGTATTATACACTGTACCCACATAACCCTGGTATTCTCTTTAGCTGAAAACAAGATTTATCTCTCTTCAATGTTAACACTGAATGAACACAAAAGTTAATCAAAAATTCTAAATACATCTGAATCTGCTGGGTGAGCAAAACAAAGTGACCTCCATAGACTTTTACATAAGACAGATCATAACACATGATTTTTATGACCTTGGCAATACGAAGTGATACACTGGAAAGATCATGACTCACTTATGCAGTCACACAAATATATATATTTGAATTTTTCTGACTGCTACACTTATCTGGTGCAGTTACAATTGTTATTTCTTGCTGACGTTAATGACAGTGCAATTAAAAACAGAAACATAAGTGTGTGATCACACACTGCTTTTAGAAAAATCAATCAACAGAAGTTAGATGAAGAAATTAACATCTTATGCTTCAACTCTACCTGGGTATACCCCCTACTCTTTAATTCCTTCAACTTGACTTTATCTGGAAAGATATTACTTGAGGCAGTACTCAGGTCAAAACAGGTGAAGTTGCAGTGAGCTCCCCAGCTTCTCCTAGAAACCAAACAATGCACCAACTACAACCAATCCTTAACTAACAATACTAAGCCAGCCAAATATAAACTGGTGACCTAAAAGTGAAAAGCTCTAATTATGCATTACAATTTCCTGAGTCATTCTGTCCTCACAACTTTATGCTTTAAATAAACCTAAATACTGGCTAAAAAAAAAAAAAAAATCTACAAGCAACTCAAAAGGACTTAGTGTTTCCAAACCAGGAGCAGAAAGAGCTTTCAATGTTTGAGATAACATTTGTTTTTGGAAGTTTGGAAAACAAACATTTCCTATGCAGTTGTTCCTGGGGGACAACAGAGAGTATGTGTAGGGAAAACCTGAAAGAGTGCCCGTGTTTTTGTGGGTCAGGGTGGAGAGGGGGAAAGAGAAAGAAGCAGGGAGGAAGGGCGGGAGGGAGAGATTTTGTTTAGCAGTAATTTGGTGTTCATGTAAACTGCTTATTTTGAGCTGTAGTTTGAATTTATCTCAGCACGTTATATGCAAGTGATCCATGAAAGTGCTGCAATTTATCACTAAATCAACAGGAAATGCTTACCTGATGGCATATCACATTTCTATGAATTCAATGATACAGAACGATATAGTCCACATAGTGACATAAAATAATAAAAGCCTTGAATCTCTAAATTACATAAATTTGATATCTACTTGATATTTATTTGACAAATTCTCATTACACAACCTTGAGTCAGGTGTATTATTATTCCCATTTGACAGATGAGAATGCTTGAAGATTTTGGGGAAAAGTGTCCAGCAAGATCTGTCCCATGAATGCCCAAATACCCTGGGGAGAAACTAGGTACAAATGGGATTCCACCAACCAACACACACATACACGTCGCATTTACTATTTCATTTTCTCTTTATAAGGACTACTACACACATGAAATATAAGGGGTTACAACTTATATTTTTAAGAATTTAGAAAAATAATTCTTAAAATATTTGGAGATTACTACTCCTTTAGTTGTCAGATAAGGAAATGTACAGGTGAAAATTATTTCAAGCCAAATAGCATACATATTTTAAGATGCCCAAGATACTTTTATTTTATCCAACACTTGAATATAGTAGAACCTTAGTTTGTTTTAAAAGGAAGAAATTTTCTTTGTGCACATTTGACATCACTAGCTGGCCGAAGAGAAGTCACCTCAGCTGAGGGGAAAAATTCATTCTTTTATTTTTACAGGGTTCTCTTCATCCCTAATAAAAAATTTTCCCCATCTGTTTTTGTTTGTTGTTATACAAATGTTGTATTTTTTAATTAAATGTAACCAGTATTATTCCCTTTTTTTCCAAAAGCCCACTTTTGTTCTTTTAGCATGTCATTTGCAGCTCTACATTCCTGTTTAAAATATTTCTTCCCCTAACTCTCTACCTTTTTTTTTCCTTCCAGAAGTGACTAATCTTCCTGTTATTCTACTCTGTCAGTTTTTCCCCTGGTATTCTTTTCTTGTTGCATAACAATTACTTTTTACCGACTCCTTTTAGAATTTTATGACTGTATCCTTGATGCTAGCTTTCTGTTTCAACAAATTAAAATCGTCAATATCTACATGTTAGCAATTTTTTGACAACTTTTGTGCTATGCAGATAAAGGTTTTTTTCCTCAAGTCAAAAATGCAACTATTCTTTCAAATGATATAACATAAATGTCCATTCGCTGATCTCCAAAGGTAAATTCAGTCTAATTCTCAGTTACCAGCACAATTAAAGTTCTACGTTTTTCATTTCTTTTAAAAATCTTAATAAGGTACTAGCAAAGCAAACATAATACCAACTCTAAACATCTCTTGCTCCCCAGCACTTTTATCCATAACATCATAAAACATGTTAGCAGAGACTTATAAGCAGAATGTAAAGTTTTTTCATTGTCCTGATTTTCAATGTCAAGAAAATACTTTTAAGTATATGCCAAAAATTTGCATTCTGCCTTCATCTCAAATAATCAGAACAGCTACATAATACCAGCTTAGCATTAGTAAAAGTTTCTATTCTAGAAAAGACATGTGAGTTTTAGAATTATAATGACTACTTAAATAATATTATCTGAAATTTATAACATAGTATCACATGCCTACCAAAACAATATAAAGCATAACCTCAGATTTACACAGCACATCTTTTGATGAATTCACTACTGTATCATGGTCACTATCTCGGAGTACAGGCACAGGCCTCCCTAGAGAAAGGAGCGTCTCACTAGTCCCATTCACACAGGCTATGATGATCCAAAAGCTATAGAAATTGTACATTCCCTAAAATATAAAAACACCTTTAAAACTCCTTAGAAAACACTTTAATTAGAGGAGATAAAGGAAGCCATAAAATGTCAGCCTCTCTTCCCTACAACAGAGGTCAAATTACGTCCAAACACTTGCTAATGTTAAAATAGCATGGGATCCTGTCACTTACTTTTACTTTTCATTTTGGGGGAAACCCCATTATTCCATCTTCTTATTTTCCCAAATAATAAAAATGTCCTTGTCTGTCACATGCAATGACATATGGAAATATTTCACTTTGGGTCAGCAGGAACAACCTAATTTTCCAATCCCCTTTTTGTCCTGTTTTAGACACCAGGGCCAGAGACTCTAAAAGCAGCTAAAAATACCGTAGTTAAAACACATAGTATAGAACACGAAGTACTATAATAAGCAAAACAGATTCAAAACATGTTTGCTTTTTAATCACATCACATTATGAGTAGAAAGCAAATCCAAACTACATAGTCCATGAAAAAGCAGAGCACATAGCCACATCCTCAGCAGCTAGCACAGGGCTTGCCAAGGAAAACCACGCTCAATACATAGCCTCTGAGTGAATAAACTCCATTATATAGAGAGATATTTATAGCAAAAAATAAAAAGGGGGATTACTTGGCACCATGGAAAGTAATGTTATCAAAATGCATTAATCAAAAAAAAAATGGAGAAATAAATCAAAGAATTCCCCCAAGAAAATCTTTGTAAAAATTTGTTAGAGTACTTTAAACATATCTATAATTATATCTGTATCTTATACTAGAAGATAATGTCTGGCTCTGAAAATTGATAGAATCATGCGTTTTCTCCACCTTCCTGATATAAACCATATTGTGGAGCTGCCAATTGTTACCAAGGAAAAGTTTTTATAGAAAAATTACAGGTAATAAATACAGCAGGAATGATATAATGAAAATCCCTTTAAAAACCACAGAACAATGAAATAATCAACAATGAGGTAAAACTATTAGTTTCAATTCTGATGAAGAACTTCACTGGGGTTGGCCCTGGCTCTTCTAAACTCATAGATAGATTTCTATATCATTAACATAATTTTATTGACTAGTGCCACCCCAATAAATTCAATAATTTTCTGAAAAACAATGTAAATACATAAAAATAAGTAAATAAAATATTATTTATTAAAAAAAGAGTAGGGACAAATGAAATTATGCCCTCCCGATATGATGGGATCAGAAGGTCACAGTGCCCTCTAGCAAGTATTCCTGCCAAATAATGATGTTAAATAAACTCAATTCCAGCTTTATGTTCTGGTCTACAGAAACCACGAGTGACGAGGAGCAAGTTGAATGGCACAGCAGGGAAGCAGCTCAGCTCAGGATCTTAGATCTGCTCCTGGACAACAATGTGAATGTTTCTACAAATGAAGGCACGGATGGGAAGGTACTATCATGGACTAAAAGAACCTTAAAAGACATAACATACAAATAAAATGATGTGTAAACCTTTAGATGCTCATTTGAACAATCCACCTATAAAAAAAATATAGGTGTGTGAATTGTGAAAAACTAAACAAGGTGGCTATTAAGTTATATAAGGAAATTATTGCCAATTTGGATAGACTTGAAAGTAAAGTTATATTTAAAACAAGTTCTTACACATTAAAGATACATACTAAAGAATTTATAGATAAAATGAAAAGATGTCTGAGTTTCGTTTTAAAATATTTATTGGTAAGAACTGAAGCAAGATGGGCAAAATGTTCGCTGATGTATATGGACATGGACAGATGCATAAAAAATGCTGTCACATCCATACACAGAGGTTGTTACAATGTTTTCTCTAATTGTAAAAACCACCAAAAAAAAATAGAAAGAAAAAGAAAATACTAGAAACTGGCCCTTGTATTTCTGACTCAGGATCACAAAATCTGATTGACAAGGTGGGCTTTGCAGCTTTGATCTGATGGCTGACCCAACTAAATTCAGTTCCATCTGTGAACGTAAATATCTATATCTGTAATCGGGAAATAACAGTACTACCTAATTGAAAACATCATATATATGTAAAAATAAATTATAAACACTTAAAAAATCTAAAAATCCAGGTTTCATTAGTAACGCACTTTGTGTATATACATTTGCATGTCACATGTGGGTGTATTATGTCTTCAGCTACGTAACAGGCCTCTGTGGGCCAAGATCACGTCTAGTTCCTTCACCCAACAACCAGTCAACAGGCATTTCTTGTGGGTATAAGGGCTGTCAAGTATTTCCCTAAATGGTAAGAACATAAAGGTAGCACATCCCAGGCTGTGCTCTCAAATCCAGAGAGGGAGGGAGATGCAAAATTGTGATTCACGTGCCAAAACAGTTACAAAGCCAGGAATTGGGCATATGACAGAAACAAAGAGGCAGCCAAAGAGCATGGCCAGCCCTGAGGTGGGAAGTTTCCTGAGGGCCATGATGTCTAAACTGAAGATAAATATTTAAAAACTTTGCAACACTCATAAAGGGAGAAAAAAATTCTAGGCAAAAAGAGAGCAAAGGATGCTAGGCTGGAACAGCAACTGAGGACTGTGACTAATATTCAGTGTTACAGGCAGCATGTGTCAATCAGTGACCCATTGGACTCAGCAAAATGCTAAGCACTTAGTAGGAGGTCAACAACTGTCTATTAATTTAGATCCGAAGAGATAAGACATAGCACCATTTGAGTACTCACTGCGCACCAGGCACGTTGGTAGTACACTGAGATAAGTGTATTTCTTATTCAACCTCACATCAATCTTGAGGTAGGAACTATTATTATCTCTACCTTACAGAAAAGTACAGAAGGGCAAAGTAATTTGGCCATTCAGTTGGCAAATGGTATATTGAGTGACGTTCTCAATGTTTCAAAGAATGTGGAAAGTACTTGGAAACAAAATTCTACATGGCTATTCCACATGGTGAAATGATTTTTAAAATGATAGAGAAATGACACTGCTAAGTGTTTAAGAGGCTCTCTGGGAGGGGAGGACCCTAAGTGTTAGCATTTACCAATTTCCCTGGTGTAAATACTCCCACCACGGCTAATTTCAAGCTCCCAACATGACATCACTGAAGGCTGAACTGGGAAGAGATCTTATGTGAGCCAGCTCCAGTGCCTGCAACCGTCAACAAGGTATAAGGTAGAGAGTAAAATCAACAGGCTAATTATATGACCAGGAAGATAACAAGTAAATCAAAGAAAAGGTACAACTGCTATCTCTATTTTTATAGGACTCTGTATGCAACTAACAGTTCATTTATATTAGAAATTAATGAAGTGCTAAGGAGTACAATGTAATGTATGAAAGGCAATGAGGATAAACAAGTAATTCACAGGGATTCCTCAAGGAAACATACATTTTCTATGAATGACAGAGTTGACATTTTAAAAGTATTTTTTCGATGTTATTAATGAACTGTGATTAGTAAATGATTTCCTGCTGAACTATTCCTCCCTCTGGGAGCATGCAAGAGGATTTATTTCCATCTAGAGAAGCTGAAGGAAACTATTTGGGGTCAGCAGCAGACATTACAAACAAAAAGGGGAGGGGGAGACTCTTGCATACCCTTTTCTGTACAAACTACCTGTCATATAAAAGGTGTTGATAGATATTGATCAGAAAGAGAGAGTGAAAAAGCCAATTGTAAAACTAGATACATATATCTTATTTGCATGTTAAGAATATACACATATATATGAGAATTCAAATAACTAATATTAGTATATTTATATTACTGCTTTAAAAACATTCCTTTAGGTTGTTGATTTAATAATAGTGTTGAATGAATCATCATAGTTAGATAAATTTTATATGTGTATAAAAGGGAGTTAGAATTATAAATATTAATACATTGATCCTGCCTTGTCTGGTGTGGCTTATGGGATTGAGCACCCACCTGCGAACCAAAGGGTTCGAGACTCAGTCAGGGCACGTGCCTGGGTTGTGGGCCAGGTGTCCAGTAGGGGGCATGTGAGAGGCAACCACACACTGATATTTCTCTCCCTCCCTTCCCCCTCTGTCTAAAATAAATAAAATCTTTTAAAAATATGTTTATCCTATCTCCTCATAAAGTTCCTACATCATTTAACAATAGTGTCTAATGAATAAATATATATAGATAAATTTTAAATAGAATATAAAATGTATTTTACACATAGAATGCAAATATAATATTAGAGAAGCAACTGGTGATTAGCAAAGCAAAAGACATAAATTCTACACAAATTTATTTAGATGTCTAGTAATCTGAAACTAGTATGTTCCCACTTTGGGAAGGTAGCAAGTCTATTGCTGACCTGTGATTGAATCTGGCTCTCAAGAACCTGCAGCCTACCTATCAGTTAAGAGAATCCTGGAGTAAATGGACTCTGCTGAGCATATGTGGTTTACTAGCCCTGCTATTTAATGTATATGCAAAAGATTTTTTTGAGCGTTGTTAGAGTTCATCCATGTATGTCGCTTTCTGATCTTCTTGTCTCAATAGTAGATCCCAGACATCTTTTATTGGGTCGATTTAACCATTGATTTTTACTCACAATGTTTATAAATGGTGGAAAAATACCCCTTTTTCAGTCTACTGCCTTAGGGGAGAAAAATTCACAGAATACATAAATAGGATTTTTTTAAATCAGTCAACAACACTTGCTTAGTACATAACTCAAACAATTAATTTCATTACTTAACTAAATAGACATGTTTTTCAGCCCAGTTATCAGGCTGAGATGAGACTATAGGTGTGCATTAATTATTTTTGTGATATGTCAATTAGCTGAGAAGCAGAAATTCGAGTCAAATAATTTTAGTGTTCTATATACAATGCTAGTTTTCATTTTCTTGAATGAAAGAGAGGCCTTTCAAAGAGGTGACTGTGTCAGTTTTTAATGAAATGTATGCTTTAATTTAACTGTAATAACTGTAATTAGTTTAACAGGTTTTTTAAAAATCTTATGTGTGGAGGCAAGGAAGGCTATGGATCAGGAGCTACTATTTCAGCTGGTATTGAACATTTCATCCCATTTTAAATTCAGTTCTAGTAAATTAATAAATCTCTATGGGAAGCTTACCACAGGCCAGGCCCATGGGTAGGCATTAGAGATTCACCCAAGACTAAGGCACTGTCTCTGCTTATGAAAAGCTTCCAGATGGAGCTCATAAAGTTGAAAACGTAACAATGGTCTGTATTAGGAAAAGGCAGAGTCCACTGTTTCTCTCCTGTAGCAGTAAAATAACCTAGTAAGTAACGTATGAGTTTTCGTATTTCCATAGTAAGGTAATATTACCTGCCTCACTGGAATCATAGCTAAAAGAGCAATGAATGTGTTTCCGATTAGGCCTTCTGAGATTGTCTGATGTGATAACCAATAGGCCCAGATTAAAGCAACAACAAAATCAGGAAGCAAGACTTGAACAAAAACGCAGAGTAATAAGAAAACTCCTTAAAATGTTCATGATGAAGAAGAGCAACTCAGGCTTAATCTGTTGTCTCTTGAGCATTTTATTTTCCTGCTTGCAAGTTTAGAAAATTAGACTAGCATGTCATAATTATCAACAAACAAAATAAACATAGTAAGAAGGTCTGATTTCTTCTGAGCGCTGTATGAAGAAGAGGCTCACTGTTCAAGACAGGAAGCACTGCTTCATGTCAAGGAGAAACACTCATAGAGTCTGTATCGTTTTAAAATCATTATCAAGGCCTTACTTTCTCTGAAAACACACTCTGTTTGGAAAACTACATACCAAGCCTAAAGGAATGGATCGGCAGAACTCACTCTCTAGGCAAATGACATTTACCAATTGTGAAACTCCTAGAAGAGGACCAGTAAGTCTCAATGAGTAACGTGCCTTAATATTCAAGTGGTGATTATAACATTTGTTACTAGCTACATAATTACTCCACTCTAACGCTTAATGAGCCTGAAGTACTAAATTTTTAATGCCTCCTGATGATCCTCTTCAAAGTAGATTAATGTAAATTTCTTAATTTGCTAGGACTACTGCCATCAACACATAATCTGGACCACTTTTGAGTCTCTAGAACTTTTCTGTTCTTTTTAAAATAGCTTATATCATACAGCTCCTAAAATAACTGTTGGAGGGGAAAAATTAGCAAGTTAACAAGTGGCAGGGGCCCAGGCATTTCTACTTTTCCCAAGTTTGGACTCCCTCTTCTGTTTCAGGTTGAAGATCCTCAACACTGAAGATTTTGCACTGGAAGTTTTTGCGCTAGGAAGAAAAAACAAATTTTTGTTTCTAAAATTAGCATGCAGAGAAATTTCAACGTAACACAGATGCATGGATAACCCTATAATATCATGTCTCTGTTACTGTTATTAGTTCTGTAACAAAAACACAATAATTATAGTTGTAGTCTGGGCTGTCTTGGTAGCATCACTTTTCCCTATGCAACCTTCAAAAGGTAAATATTCTACAAAAGCATGATACTTTTCCAACCAAGCACTCTTACTAACGGAAGTAAATGCTTTTGTCAAAATAACTGTGTGCTGTGCCAGGGCATGGGTGAATTCCTCATCCCCTTCTGAGACGTGGGCTACATACACAGCTATCACACCAGGAAGCCCGACCAGGTCCCTATGTGCTGCTTGCACAAGATAACACACAGAAGATGGCATGAGTCCAAATAAAGGCTTGTTCCAGAAATTTACATCAACAGAATATAAATAGTCCATTACAATGCCAGGTCAATTTAACTAGATGAGTCCCACCATAAATGAAGGGTGTTGGAGCGCTTAGAGAGTTTATGAATAATTATATGTGGCTACCCAACAAATGTCCCATTACATTACAAAAAATTCTTTAAAGTTTAATTTAAAAGCACATAAAATCTGTTCACAATTATTGGCCATGGTCAGGAAGAAACATGGCTTTCAATTCCTTCACTAAACACTTAATGAATGCCAAGTACATTCAAAACACCCTGCATCCAGAGGTGATAAAGTAAACTTCCCTTTCTGACAGAGTTTATAAAGTAATGGGGAAAAAAGAAACATGCATAGACGAACTGTAAAATCAGGGACAATGTGATTTATTCTGTGATATATAAAATGGTAGGGAAATGTAAAGAAAAAAAGCTATTCATTTCATGAAGTATGTCTTATTTGATAACCACTGTATAATGAGAACCTCTGATGAATTTAGTTCTGTCTCTGTTCATCAGATGAACAGAGCTAAATTCATCTTTCACCAGCAGCCAGAGGCTGGCTACAGAGTCAGAAGTTTAGCACGCAAAAAAAAAAAAAAAAAAAAAAAGTATTCTGTAAGAAAAAATGGCCAAATAGAATTTAAAATACAGAATATTATATATTTATTATAATTTTAAATTGTGTCCTATGCACCCTTTATATTAGTACATTTTACAATAAACTGAGGTATACACATGTATACTTTCTGGGGAGAAGAGCATACCTTAAACAGCAAAACACTGTATACCTTTAATGTGGCCAGTAATCAACCCATCAGTGCAGTCAAGAAAGGTATTCACATTCCTAGCAGAAGACAGCAGTGACTAGACCTTAATCGTAGTGTATCGATAATGCCATTTTCATGAAATGAAGACAACACATCCCAGTTTTTGCTGTGACCAACTGACTAGTCATAATTAAAGGTTCCTGGTGATCTCAGGGTCTTTATAACTATGTATAATTAAGCCTTTAACCTCACCGGTGGCTCCTTAGTGAAACCTCACAAGTGTTTCCTAATGTGAAAAATGAATGGATATCATGACATTATTTCTAAAGACTCTTCTAACTGTATTCCCGAGAACCTATGAGTCACTGGAGTTTGAAAAGTGACAAAGAAAAAAATTATCTCTAAATATCAAGCTAAACCATTGAACACTGCACAATCATTTAAAATGTAACGTAAACAAATCTTAAATTTAGGCAAGAAGAAAAAGTCAGGTTTTTTATGGAAAAAACCTAGCACCTGAAGTTTTCATTCTTAAAATTTTTAATAATTTTTAACAATAGTGGTGTCTTGCCTACTTAGTGATTTGCCTTTATAATAGGTGCTCTGGCAAAAACTTAGCCTAAGTGGGATCACAGCTGAATCTCAATTTTCTTTTAAGTCACTTCAAAATGCTAGAGATACCTCCAGTGGTACAAATAAACATGAAGTTAGTTGGTGAGGCCCCAAACTTAAAAATTAAGCTGATATTGAAAAATCATAATCATTGGGGTAGTTAATGAGCCAGGATATTACAAGTTGAAAGTTGGCTGCAATCTATGAATGACTGTAGACTGTCTATGATGTTTTGTTTTGTTTTGTTTTTTAATGTGGACTGATTTTACTTCTGTTCTTGCAATTGACAAAGTAGCTAGTATGGCTTACAGACGAGATTTGCAGCCTGTCCTTATGAAGATCTATGCAGTAATAATAACCCCAGTGGTTGGAATCCATCAAGCTTACATTGAGCATTATGTCACCAGGTGAAGAGTTGTCTCTGGACAAACCACCTAGAATAGAATCCGTAAACCCACAAACAAGTGATTTCCCATCGATCAAGTCTTATTTTCATTCAAACACAGTTTAGAACCACCCAGTGAAAAATATGTAGAAATTGTATAAACCTAAAGCATTGTATCTTTAATGTTATGATATGTGGTTTTATTTGTGCAAAAGAGAAAAAAAAAAAACAGTTCAGAAAGTAAGATGACCCAATTTCCACCATGGTGACTGAATTGATTCATGTAATGGTGTGACATAGATTCTGTTGAGTTTGAACTCAACATTCATTAAATATTTGGAAGTGTATCCTTTTAAGGAGTTTTATCGTAAGGTAAACACATTTTGGTGAACAAATCACTTTCAGAATGCATGTAACTGGAGACTTCATTTTTCTTCCAATGGTGACCTGTTTTTCTCTGTAACAGTTACTAAGAAAAATATTTTCAGCAAGTCATAAGAATGACTTCCTTAGAAGTCCTTTCCTTTGTACTATTAAACAGTCTGGAAAATCGCTCGCTTGACTCATTCATGCTGTCAAAATATACTACAGACTAAGGCTGACCACTGATTCTCCCTGTTTCCTAGAACAACACAGGCAATTTATGCATGAGGTTCTAAAGTAACAGAATCTGGGGTTTTAGGACCACTTTCATGTGTCGATAGCTTATGAAACTATACTCACACAGGCTAGTCTATCCACTGCCTATGCCTGAGAACTACCACTGATGCCAGAAAACTTTTGTACTTTTAAATTCAATATACTTAAAAAAAATCAGAGGTACAAAGTAAGGCCTTTCTTTATAATAGACTCATTTTTTTAAAAGCTTTTATTTATTTATTTTTAGAAAGAGGGGAAAGGAGAAAGAGGAGAGAAACAACAGTGTACAAGAGAAACATCCATCGGTAGCCTCTCACACACTCCCAACTGGGGACCTGGCCTGTCACCCAGGCATGTGCCCTGACCAGGAATTGAACAGGTGATCTTTGGGTCCTCAGGCTGGTGCTCAATCCACTAAGTCACACCAGCCAGGGCACAGACTCATCTTGTCCAACTTCTGTGCTACAAATAAGGATCAATTAGAAATTTAATGAGAAGATATTAGAGTTATTTGGAGAGTACTCTATGTGGAGTTATTTGGAGATAATAAAATAAAATAAAATAAAATAAAAAAATAAAATAAAATAAAATAAAATAAAATAAAATAAAATAAAATAAAATAAAATAAATTGTGTGAAAATATATAAAATTCTTTACAAAAAATAAAATAGTTATGAGGTTAACCAGGTCATTGCTGGAACTCCCCATTTATTGATACATATTATAAGAATCTTTTAAAAATAACATTCATTCCTCTACCAACTGGCTATTGCATTACAATTAAGAGGAAATACAACAAAATGTAAGATATATAGTCAATGGAAACAAGCTAGTTATAATCAATGCATATCAAGTAGCTTTGTTTTCTAGAGAACAGAAGTCATAGGGAATGTTATTTAGAGTGAGATAATTATTTCTGAATCAGAAACTTAATGGGGGCGTTAATGAGACAGCAACTCCACCTTCTAACTGTGAATGAGAAACACTAAGTGGGTGAGAAGGTTATTTTGTTTTTAAAATCATGTTTCAAAATTTATCCATAGTGCTAATCAGAAAGCAAAGCCAGCTGTATATGAGAGTCTGGAACATGCGAAGATTTCCAGATGGCTCTATCCATAGGAGAAAAATACATCTTCTTTATAGATTGAGAAGTCATGGCAAAAATACTATGTTCCCTTGAATGTCTCAGCAGCACTAAAAAGTGGTTGCTATCCAGAAGCATATAGCTTTTACAAAATATATCTGGGCATGAATCTTGGTTTAGAAATTCCAACTGAGTAGATTTAGGTGGTGGGACAAGCGGCAAGGGAAATACACTTTTTCGTGGCTTTTGGCTTCGCATAGAAAGCCTGGAAAAGTACCTGAGATGCTGCTTGGCACACAGTGGGCATGACACATAAGCTGTGGACTCACCAGGCATGAAGCTGAGCCCACTGTTACTACAGCTGATCCCTCGGCAAGGGAAAGGTTTGGGTCAAGTAGGTATTTGTAGCAAAGTGGTCCAACTGGCACCATCTCTCCCCTCCCACACGCTCTATGTCAATGCTGAGCTTTCACATTTCCACATTTCTACTGTTAAATGTCTGAAATGGAAGGCTTTCCAGGCCAGGGTTTTAATAGGATTTTCAAAAAAAAAAAAAAAACAGTCATAATTGTTTATGTTCCCTCTTTCTTCAAAAATCATATGCTAGCCAAACACACCAGAGGTGGCAAAAAGCCTGGAAGGTATTAACATAAGGAGAGAGTGATCCTCCTTCAATCATCCTGAAGCAAATACATTTTGAAAAAGTAAGCAAACTTGAGGCCATAATGTGACTGGGAAGAATTTATAAGGAGCTCGTGGAAGTTACTTTCATTATCAGTATTGCATTTTTTTTCCCCAATCACAGTTCCGTAAGAGTGTGTGTGCCTGTGTGCACATGAGGGAGAGAGAGAGAAAGAGTGAGTCAAGCGCAGGCTCTTGGGCCTGTTGATATTATCTGCAGAAACTTGTCTGCTGGAAAATGTTTCTTTAACTTTGGTTTGGCTCCCACCTTGGAGCTGATGGGAAATAAAAACTTTTCCATGGCTGAGAGCCAACTGAGCTGCTAAAACAAAAGGTAACATTCATTGGAGGATCATGGGACCATGATCTCATTCTGAAGGTTAATGTTTTTACTTCAAGTAGGAATTGTCTGAAGTTTGGGAAATTCAAACAATTCATGTCAGAGAATATAAGTAAATATCGGCCTGACTTTAAATGTTATAACTTACAAGGAAAAACAACTTTCACTATGAAATATAAAACAAATCAGTAGTAGACAAAAAGAACTCGTTTGATTCCTAGCTTAATCATTCAGCTTAATTTTCTACCTCAGTAATGCTCCCAATATGTGAGTAACCACGGACACATATTCACCCTGCGGCCACTTCTACATTTGCCCAATAACAAGTAGTTTCTATATGAAACCATTCTTAAAGAGAAGTAAATTATGCTCAATCAAAAATGAGCATCTAAATGTGCTACCTACCTGATTCTTAAAAGAAAAATATGGAAGGGGGCAAAGAAAGGAGGGAACCCAGGCTTTGTACATCTGGTAACTAATATCAATTGACTAATACCAATAAGACCTGACTGCACAATTTTTGGCATCTTCTGAAATGCTGAAAACAAATTTTATGTTCTCTGCTCTCAGAGGTTCTCATGTACTTTCTCCTAATTATTTCTCTACATGTTAAAGTTCTAAATAGCCAACTCAAACAGACTACAAGCATCTCCTTTGAACGCATATTTGATGCTCCCTCAACATCGAGGAACACGGTGAACTCACTGCCACATACTAAATCAATACACAGAACAGAATGGGCCATAATCAATAGTCCTTACGAGAAGGCAGTGGTGTGGCTCAGTATATCAAACAGTACACGCACAACTCATATTCAGGCTTATAATAGAAACTACCAGTAAAGTCAGGAATCAAGATATTTTCCCCCCACTTGCTGAAAAAGGAATATTCTCTCATATTTCTAAGCAAAGTCAAAAGTTGCAAACTTGTGGATTAGGCCAGCACCTTTATACTTCGTAGGGCAATTGGCCACTTTACTGGGCTACAACTGCACCCCTATCGATGCTGGAGTAATAGTGACAGGGAGAGAAAGATGAGGATGTGGTAAACAGAGTATCATAAACTTGGACTCTTCTTTACAGCTTTGAGGAACTGGTAGATATTTCACCACGTAAGTTAATATAGGTATAAAAAACAAAGTAGGGACAGTCCATGTTGAAAAAAAAAATGAGATTTAACCTTTCACTCTGTGCAGGCACTTTACTAAATACATGTCAATTTTGTCTTTGCAAAAAGTCTTAGGTGAGCCTTTTAGGAAGAAATTTATATAAATAATATATTTACATGTTACATTATTGTGTAATAATAAAGCATTTGAAACATCAAATATGAATTATTTGAGACCCACAGAAAGCATTAGTTTTAAGTGAAAATAAAGTTAGAGCAGATGGTTACTACCCATTTTTCATTCATGAGCAATCGCATTTTTGAAGCAGGTCTTCGGGCACAAACAATGATACATACATGGAATTATTTTATTAGTACTGCCCCACTGAGCTTAAAGTGAAGTGGTACACATGTTAACAGGTTGAGGAGTATTTTCCCTTGGTAACAGGTAATTAAATAAGCTAGTACATGATAATGCACATTTATACACATTCCAGATTAAAGTCCCTTTTAATTTTTTAATAAAGTAACACATAGGTGCCTATAGTACAATATTAAAATTAACATGACATTTACTCTGACAAAAGGCGAAGTTCTTCTGATGAAGGGAAAGATAACTAAATTCCAGCATTCCAACAAGGACACTAACAGCTACCATTTACGGGGCATTTACACTGAGCAAGACACTGCATGAAGTGACCTGTGTTATACAACTGCTCTCACAAAATCCTCACAAACCTTCACAGTAGTAGTTTTCGTCTCATTTTGTACAGGAGGAGACGGAGAGACTTGGGAAGTGGCACAAAGTTACCCGGGAGGGACTGATGGAATCAAACCTAGATCCACTCAATTCTTGGTTTGGGCTCTTAACCAGGTCTTACTTGATGTCACAAAAAGTTGTTTACTCACACATTTTTGTACATGGCTTTTTCAATTATTCTAAAGATCCTACTTTGATTGAAAATTGCAAGGCAGCATCGGTACAAGTGAAAACCATCAATGGTACGTTCTCAGTATTCCTGGTGCCAATATTTATTTGCTATAAAATAATCTTCGTTGTAAATTTCTTCCCAATGAAAAAAGCCGAGGCCAATCTAGACACTCAGAAAACACACACACACACACAAAAGTAAAGCTAAAACTAAAGCAAAATAATGACAAAGTGTCCAAAGAAATGAAATCAAAGGACAGGAAACACTGCTTACTCTTTCCTGTGATACTGGTTTTGGACACAATATAAGCTTTACTTGTAAACCAAGTTTGAATTTATATATCAAAGACAATTTTGTTAAAAACATTTCTATCTGGCTATTTGATTAAATTGATACATTCAAGAAAACAGCTAAAAGGCACTGAGTTTCTAATCATTTAAGGACAGGAATTTGTAGCACTGCCTATTGATGTTAAAGGTTTTCTTTTTCTTTTGTCCAAGCTATCATTCATTCAAATGAATTGCTCTGTGAGAGTAATTACATATGTCTCACAGAACATTTTAAGTCATACAATGAACACTAATATTGGAGATGCACTCTTAATGTTCCAGGATTACAATTTAAACTAATATTTACTAAATCCCCAGTAAGCCCAGAAATTGTACAATCTTGAAATCACATTTTTCTGAAAGCAAACATACTCTTTTTGCCATATCAGGAACAAAATGCAATCAGTGCTTCTTATATTTATATACTTGGTTTTTATTTCAATTACCTATAATGCAGAAGTTTTTTAAAGAATTATGTGCGCTATTTTAAAATTATTCCTATTTTTAATTATTATTAAAGAAAAATTATTCCTTAATTTTCCATGAACATTTTTCTCTTAGTTGATCTAGATATTTCAGCATTAATATATTAAGTACTAAACAAATGTACAAAATTTAAATTAATTTCTAAAATTTTATTCCTAATTTTTTAATGTAATGTTAAAATTTGTCATAAATATATGTGTGACATTGGATAGAAAGATATAATATGAATTGTTGTCAATGAGGTAGGTGAATGATTTCATCTATAGATTTAATTTCATGTAGTATAATGTACAAAGTTTTTAAGCACATTTTTGTTAGTTTCCAATATCACTGTAAATACCCAGTAAAACTCATGAAAGAAAAAGAACAAAATTTCAGCCTCTCACAAAATCATGTCTCATGGCTCTATGTATTAGAAGAACATCAATTATATTACTTCCTTGAATTAGAAAAGAGATTCTATACAAAAAAAAACAAGGATATTTATGAAATGAAAAAACTCCTTATCACTTCCCAGCTTTGTCTCAGAGACCTAAAAACCTCTCTCTCCTTCTGCCTCTCCTTTTCTCTCTCTTTTTCCCAGAGCAGTCTAGTATTCTGATTTACTACACTGCTTCCAGTCTGGCATGACTTTTAAAATTTTTCCTTGACCTAAACTCAAGAATCTCTAGATTATCAGACTTCTAGTTTAAAATGTAATATAAATGTCCCATATCAGCAATTATTCAGGAATGGTTTACAGAATTAAAATAAGTGTAAGCGAGCATTTTTTAAAACTTACAGTGGTCTTAAATTCAGGCCGTTACAGAGATTCCACAGGACTTGCCTAAGTATGTTCACTATCCTACTACATCGTCTCACCAGTAACGAACACTGTGTTTCCTGTGCCGGTCACTAACGCTGCCACTTTAAACAAGTTAAAATGAGAGTCAAGGTTGAAAGCACAGGCTCTGAAGACATGCTGCCTGTGTTGACTCCCAGGTCAACTACTTGGAGGCTGTGCAACCTTGTATACATTATTTAACCATTTTGGGCCTTATCATTTTATATATTCAGTAGATGTCTATCAAATCAAGGGAGTAAAATTAACCACTTCTACATGTGTTACCCGAAAATCAATCTGACTGTATGATTTCACTTACATGTGGAATCTAAAGACCAAATAAGCAAACAGAACAAACAATCTCATAGACGCAAAGAACAAACGAGTGGGTGCTAGGTGGGAGGGAGGTTGGGGATGGTAAAATAGGTGTTAAGGCATTAAGAAGTACAAACTGGCAGTCACGGGATAGCCACGGAGATGTACAATACAGCGCAGGGAATGTAATCAACACGTACTGACTGTGCACGGGACAGGTGGGTGCGAGACTCACTGAGGGCGTCACTTCGTAAGTTACATACATGTCCAACCACTATGCTGTCCACCTGAAACTAATCTAATATTGAATGTCACCATAATGGAAATTTTTTTAATTTTAATCAACATTTTTAAATGTACAATTTTTTTAAATTTCCATCTGACTTCAGGTTCCTCCAGCTAAAGTATGGAATATGATAGTGGGTCTGGTATAAATCTCTTACCACGTCAAAATTAGCGGTAAACCTACAGCGAGTCATGCAAATACAGTTCTCCGGCAGCACGCCTAACTATAGCTGAAGTCCACCTCCTCTTCCTACACTGACTACCCAATGGATTCCCAAGTTTCCAAAACAAATCCCTCACACATATACGATGACATGTGGTGCCTACTTGTGTTTTACATGGGCAAATTTGTGCTATTACTGGGACACTTTAAAAGTAAAGGCTAGAAGAACTAAAACAATGTTGTAGCATTCTGTGATCATTACAATCTTCATTGCACTCCTCAGAAGCCTGAAGGTTTATGTTTCGTGCAGTCTATCAACACCCGAAATGGCAGGGGCTCTGGGTCAACCACCCTCACAGCAAGACTGCACATTACAGTATCTGGTAAACAGCAGGTAACACATGCTGAAAAAGGGAGGGAAATGGATTACCTTCCTGTAACTGAGATGCAAAGTGGCATATATTTTGGTCTGCAATTTCTTTAAATTCTTAAACTTTCAGTGAAAAATGTGTTTGTGGTGAAAATCTCTTCTTTACTATTACTCATCCGTAAAGACAAAAGTACCTAATAGGAATTCTAAAAAAAAAAATCAAATAACTTTGCACTTCTCACCATGCACACTTAATCCATTATACGCACATTACATGTTAGGCTACTTTACGTTACTCATAGTTTAAAGGCTTTGGGAGAGCTACTTAAACTCATTCCACCACGCAAAAACCTGCTATGGAAACGACTCTTCTTCAATGTGGATAATGACTCTCTAGTTCATCTGAGTTTAAGGGTTTGTTTTTTTTTTTTTTAAATGTATTGGGTTTTCTTATGTGGACATTAGTTTTCAATTTATTACTCCACTATGATTCATGGAAGGCAATGTCTGGGAGTAAAAGTTCATAATAGTGGAAAAAAATTCAATAAATAAAATCATGATGATAATCTTTTCTCATGGCTAGATTTAGATTTCATTAGTTTCCACTTAGCCATGAACAGATATGAGATAATGTGAAGAAAGATAGGTCATTCAAAACACAGATCTTTCTTAACAGTATTCTTTATATAAATAATGAATTCTTTAGTTATTCTTCCTTCATGGTTCATTTCTAGGTTGCCTCCCTTAAAGGGGAACTGTTCTATGAGGAGCAATATCTTCTAACAGAGAGGAATCCTACTTTGGGATGATAAATTTGGCTTTGTTTTTCTCTAAAACCTTTTATTTTTATTTTTAATTTGGCCCATTTGGTAAACTAACACTGCTTAATTATAAAAGCTTCCTGGGACTGGGAGACATTACCAGACTTATTTTCGGTCTAAGAACGATTTTAGAATATTAGATGAACAAAGATATCTGAAAGCAAATTATCGTCTGAATGCAGTAACATGGAAAGAATGAATTACAGATGTAATTTATCCATCGCAAGCACATCCTAAACACTGATTATGTCCATGCTTGTGCAGAAAATTGAAAATGATAGAAAAGCTTCCCAGCTTTTCTAACTTTAATTTTCCATGTTTTGCTTTGTGTAATTTACTGTCAACTATTAACACAGATGCTTCCTGCCTTATTTGAGAGCAGCCTGGGCTTAAACGTAAGTGATCTGAAATCCAGAAGACTACACACTAAGTCTGAATTTTACGCAAAGAGATAAACTCTAACTTAAGATGTCTTGCATCATATAAGGTCTTGAGAACACAGGGTATTGGATATCAATAATCAGTAAGTCTCAACTTAACACTACCTAAACTTAAAATACGTATAAATATTGTTAAATAAATCAAAATACCTGCAAAAGAATGCTAAGCCTAAAACTGCAACCTAGGATTGAAATACAGGGGCTTCCCAACTGACCAATGATGAGCCAGGGACAGCTGCCCCAGTCTGGTGGCCTCTGGCCGTGGGAACTCTCACATTGGGATCCCCTCTACTTCTTCTCTTCCCATTTGTGGTCTCAGAATTAGTTGTTGTGAGAGGGAAGGGAGAAGAAAAAGGAAAGATGAACCACCAGAGACCTTTCTCTTCCCTTTCCTTAAGTTCCTCTCCCACTGACCCTCCGACTGCTCCTGAGAAACTACCCCTGCAAACCCCACCCCCACCACCCAACACACTGGGCTCCCTACTAGCAATTAGCCCCAGGATTGTGTTTTAATATCTGCCTTCTCACCTCCTATCACATCCTAAATGTCCTTCTCACACGTTTTTTTTTTTTTTTTGCTGATCCCTTGATTATATCCTGTGATAAAATGACCCCCACAATATTTTTTTTAGTTTGATATGTTCACTATTTACCTATTTCCACATTGCTACTACTTACTAGAAAACAAAGGTATCAAAACAATAGCTACACCCTTGAAAATTTAAGAAGAGAAAAGAGCCCAGGGGGCCACTTGGCTCAGTTTGTTGGACTGTCATTCTGTGTACCTCAGGGTTGCCAGTTCTATGCCCTGACCAGGCACATACCTAGGTTGTAGGTTTAATCCCTGGATGGAGGGCATACTGGTGGCAACCAATCGGTGTTTTCCTCTCACATCATATTTCTCTTTCTTTGCCCCCCCTTCCTCTTCCTCTCTAAAATCAATGGAAAAATCTCTTCAGGTGAGGATAAAAAAGGAAGGAAGGAAGGAAGGAAGGAAGGAAGGAAGGAAGGAAGGAAGGAAGGAAGGAAGGAGGGAGGGAGGGAGGGAAGGAAGGAAGGAAGGAAGGAAGGAAGGAAGGAAGGAAGGAAGGAAGGAAGGAAGGAAGGAAGGAAGGAAGGAAGGAAGGAAGGAAGGAAGGAAGTAGGGAGGGAAGGAAGGAAGGAAGGAAGGACGGGCGCTGTTTTTTAATATTAAGTTCCATGGTAAACCAGACCAGGATTAACAAGCCATACATTCAAGAAGGAAGTGGGCCTTTAGGAAAAAGGAAAGTGGTTATTTGGAAGACATATTGACGAGGAAGTGTTCCCATCCCAGGAAAGCTTTGGACTGCAGCCCTCACCCCTACCCTGTCTTTAGACCCTGTGGATTCGGAGTCTCTGTCTTGTGCAAAGGAAACAGCGCCAGAAAACAGGAGCAACCCAGACTTGGAGCTGCAGAAAATTTTTGCATGGACTTGTAAGAAAGTGTCCACTTCCTTTGCATTAGGCCAGTGTGAATTTCTGGAGCCCCACAAGGAAACTTGAAATAAGTCTTTTCCATAGAAACATTTTGATAAAAGTAGTTGGGGTCTATGACGCTAGTGGTACTTAAGATTTATGATAAGATGGTACTCATAATGCATCTGTGGAGCCTCCCGGGTTTAATTAATCACCAGGGTTTCAGGGTACTGTTTGTACAGGACTGTAATTCAAGCATCCTATCCTTACTTGGTTTCCCAGAGTTGGCCTAATGACTTATCCACTCTGCTTCTGTGGGAAAATGCTTCCTTTTAAACCACTGAAATTTTGAAATATGCCCTTTTTTTCTAATACATTGGGAGGCAGCTGTATAGTGCCTCCCAATGACTACTTACACAGTGACTACTTATTGAAGCTGATTAATTTACCACCTTTTTCTATATGGCCATATATTTAGAGAAGATACATAATCTTTCAAAGTTGGTAGCAGTGTTCTTGCTGCTATCTTGTGAATATGCATTGATTCACTTGAATTAAAATATAATTATTTTTGAGTATGTGCTGTTTTAGGTCCTGTGCCATAAATTTGCCTTAAACGTTGTTTTATTCGTAAGCACTGCTATGCAGATGTTGTCTTTGTTGAATCCTTAGCATGTAAATGTATAAATCAAGCAGCGATGTTTTATAGAAAGGTGGCTAAAAATGGAGGCTGTGAAGTCAGGGTACCAGGTTTAGGGTCTATGTTTTACTGGCTGAGTGACCTCATGCATATCACCTGACCTTGCGCTTTAGTGTGGCCATCTGTGAAATGGGAGTAATAAAGTTAACTTTCTCAAAGAGTTTTTGTGAGGATTAAAGCCTATAAAAAAAACACGGAAAATACTGACCATCATATAGTAAGTACAATAAATATTAACTCATTTTATTTCAGAGAAATAAAAACAAATACATTTGTAGAAGAAGCACAAATAGGTATCAGAAAAACTACAGACTCTTTTTTTCACATAAAATCACTTGAAACTCATTTTTATGACATGCATTCCTGTTATAAATACACAACTTTTTGTATAAATATGCATTGCAGTAAGAAAAATAGCTCTGGCTCGTGTAACTCAATGGATTGAAGGCGAGGTGTGAATCAAAGGGTCATGGGTTCAATTCCCAGTCAGGGCACTTGCCTGGGTTGCGGGCCAGGTCCCCAGTGGGAGCCACGTGAGAGGCAACCACACATTAATGTTTTTCTTCCTCTCTTTCTCCCTCCCTTCCCCCCTCTCTAAAGACAAATAAATAAAAAAAAGTTTTAAAAGCATTAAAGAAAAATTAAAAATGAAGCAATTTTCTTTTTCTATAGAAGTAAAAATCAATCCATTTGTGATACGCCAGGTTTTATTGACTAAATATATCATAATTTGAAAGAAAAGAAAAAGAAAACTCTGGTTAACCAAAGTGATGACAGGTTTGCCAAGAGAAGATGATACAAGTTTCCCTTAAGCAGCGATGTCCCCTCAGCAACCCCCATACCCAGGTGTTTTTCAGAGAGAATTACTTGATTCTGGAAGTTTTCTGTGCAAAAAATAAATAAATAAATAACTCTCCCATCCCAGTGACTGGCCTCCTGAACATCCATTCTCCCCTTCAACCTTATCTACCAAAGGCCTGTTTTTAATCCCAGAAACAGTTTAGAGACCACAGTTCCCAGCTTTTCTTACTTTCGAAATCAGCCAGTGAAAGACCAGGAATAATCACTGGGTGAAGCTTAACAGATCTTTGTTAAAAGGAGCCTAAATGAGCATCTTCCTGCCTCCCAGAACCGCAGACACGATGCTGGCGCTGCCGTGGCTGCCGTGGCCGTCTCGCATACTGGAAACAGCCCCACTGCTGAAAGTCACACACTCCTTGTTCTAATGACGATGGGGTCATCATACAGGCCTGGACAACTGACGGAGACAGAAACCCTTAGTTTGCCCATGCCACACGTGGTGGGGGAGGGGCATCTCTATGAATCCATGCTGAATGTAATGGGGAGGTATCTCTGATAATCAATGCTGAATGCAATTCCTTGAAGACAAAAATATCTAAATCATTTTTGTGTGACTCTGAAGAAAAGTATAAAGAGGGATCAGAACCAACGGTTAGGAAGCTGAGCAGTGAGGAAGCTGGAAAGAACTCAAGAGATAAAACACATGAAAAAAACCAGAGGTCGGAGATGGCCAAGGTCAAAGGCATCCAGGAAAACAGCCTTGCAATCGAATTGTGATGTATGAGTGGTTGTAACTATCAGTATTTCTCAAAACACAAGTCTTTATAATATAGAAAGTTTTATCCCTAACAAATCAAACTCTATCTCAAAATGAAAATCATTCAAAAATGTGCCAGAGAATATGAATAATGCTGTAGGTAATGTGCATTTGATGTTATTTGTAAAATATAGTATTAGATTTAAAAACTGCATTCATTATAAATGAATATTGGAGTAAGAAACTCTTACTCTTGAGTACAGTGAAATTCATGGAGAAGTCACTATTCTAATAATCTATTATAATTCAAACAACTCAGTTCGCTTCATTTTCAGTTGTTTTGACTGAAGTTTCTACATATTATTAACTACCATTAGTGCTAAACCAAATCTACCTGTTTAGTTACCAACTTCCACTGACTGTCATAATTTATGCAGTGTTCTATGTTCTGTTAACATAGAACACAGCTCCTCTATCTAAAAGCATGGACTATGTTCCTGCTGAAGTTTAAAAAAATAAAAACCCTCAAAATTTCCTCAATAGGATTTCTCCGTAAGAAAATAACCAGCTTTGTCTATGTCTGACATTGCTCAGCATGAAAGATAACGGATTACTGATGCAGGTAACTGAAATCCTCTGCTTATCCTTGGCAAGGAAAATGACAGCATAAGCCTTCCAAACTAGGTCCCGAGGTGTCTGTGCTGAGTCTAAGAAACATCCAGCTTCTCACCTCTCCAGTGAACTGGGTGTACGTCACAGGCTTCCTGACTAGAAGATTTACCCCATGCTGCCTGAACTCTTAAGTCAGTAACAGCCTCGTACATGGAATCATTCAGAGGCTGTCTGTGGACTCAGAATGTTGTGTACGTTTAGAAGTCTGAATTACAAAGGTTGAAATCAATCGTAGGTGCCACATCATTTTAGGTTTAAGTTGTTTTTGGTTTGTCACACCCAAAATTGACGCAAAGTTTAAATGAGAAAAAGTACAAAAGAAAAGCAGTGTATCAAAATCTTATGGAAGGAAACAAATTAACTAGTTCTAGAATTAGGGCCTTGGGTAGCATGATCCGAAACCTGACTTGAGGTTTGTCCAAAAGTTTAAAAATCTGAACTCATTAAAACAGTATTTTTCTTAAAAAAAAAAAAAAAAAAAAATCAACTCTAACAATGTAAATGGGGCCCTGGCCAGATTGGCTTGGTTGGTTGGAGCGTCTTCCATAACCAAAAGGCTGTGGGTTCCACTCCCAGCCAGGGCACGTGCCTACATTGTGAGTCCTATCCCCAGTCCTGGTGGATACGATCCCCACTCAGGGCACGTATGGGAGGCAACCAGTCAATGTTTTTCTCTCCTTCTTCCTTCCCTTCCTCTCTCTCTAAAAGCAATGAAGAAATGTTCTCTGGTGAGGAATAATTAATTAATTAACTTTTAAAAAGCATGTAAATAGGTTTTTTTTTTTTTTTGCCAAAGCAGACATAGCTCGAGAATTTCATTAAAGAAAGGTTCATGTCAACGTCGATGACATCACAGCACCTGCACAGGGCATTCTTTACAGAGCTGTGAACTTCCTGCTTAAAGAAAACAACTGGAAACTGGACATGACACACTGCTACACAAGCTGTGCCTTACAGGCAGTTTCCCTTACAGGGAAACACGGAAGTCCCGTGTCAACCTGTCACTGAAGGACATAGTGAATATGCTCCTGTCTATAATACAATATGTCGAAGTTTTAATATCACACCGCATAAGCCATTAGCAAACAATAACCAAACAATAACACCAACAAAACTCTTGGGAAGAGTTATTCCAGTTAGGAACCTACCAGGTCAAAGCTGTCACTGGAAATTGGATGTTTAGTCTGAAACTTGCAGATATCATTTTGTCAGGTTTATCAATTAAAACAGGTGAAAAAACAGGATGCAAAGACTATTCTGGGGATTTACGAAGAGCAGCGCAGTTGGAGAAACACTGTGCTGAGAGTGGAGCACCTTCTAAAATTTAACTGTAAAAACCTTCGGGACCACTTCATAATGTCCCGCTGTGCAAACCTACTCCTACGTGAGCCTCTAGAGACTTGATTTGCCTTAATGACTTTGAGTTTTCTAGCTGTTCCTTCACCTGGTGTTTACTTGTTTGTATCTTCTAAAAGCCGACTTCTGTACTTTGTATGTTCTTCAAGGTCTTCAGTTACACTTTAAATGTGTTCATGCAGCGCCCTTGATTTTAGGCCACGCTGAAGGGGAAGCTGATCTCTGATGTAGCTGATAAACGTGATTGGCTGTGCTATCTATATTAATTATCTTAAACAAAATTGCCTAATTTGATAAGAGAATAAGTGACTAGCATTTTCAAATGTAAAAGTTTTGCTTACATTTTTGGAAAATAAATAATAAACATAAAGGTTATATCTCCGCAACCCAAACAAACTGGAAAATGAACAGTATTTGAAAAACAAAAATCAAGAAACAGCCTATTTCTGTTAATCATATGATGAAAACTTTTGTCATAATACAAATAATTTGGCATCACATTATAATACATTCTGTGGGCTGCTTTACACCAACTACCTAAATTTTAGTTGAGAGATTGCTACTGAAAAAGAAAATTGGTAACTTGGCATTAACCATTAACTAAATAATCATTTCTGATATATAATGTTCTAATGGCAGCTTGCAGGGTTAATATTTTTCTTTTAACTTTTTTCTATTTTGTCATCTCAAAAGCCATAAGAAAAAATTCCTCTCTATCATAAAATAATGTACCTTTTCAAATGTTCAGAATTTATGAAGTAGCTAAAACCCTTAAATCTATAGTTTTGCAAGCAATTTAATTCTCAATTTTAATATATTTTTAGACTGTTGTATATTAAGACTGCAAGCTTAAAAGAAATTAAGAGAGAAAAAATAAGTGCTTAAAGTATTGTTTAATTTATGAACCAGTGTACATTATTATAGCTTTAGCTCTTTCTTATTATTATCATTCCATTTCTAATATACTTTATATATATATTCCTCAATTTCATGCTTTCTCATTTTCTTAACACATTTATTATGATACCGAATTCTGTTTTCATGCAGTAAATTTAATCTAGGTTATTTAAACTTTAAAATCACCAATATGCAACCAATATACAATTGGCTAATTTTTTTTCCTTACTGCCTTTAGTAATATGCCAATTGATTTCTTTTACATAAATAACTCTTTTGAACTACTTGACTTCTGTTTTTAATGAAACAAATTCTCCTCTTCGAAGCAGAAGTCTGCCCTGAACGTAAGTCACCTGGGAGCCAGGCCAAAGTCTGCACAGCACAGCTGAAGGGTAGGGCCATCTCACAGGGTCCTCTCACGGAGGGGTGGTTTGCTTTGCTAACTTGCTAAAAATAGTAGATTACACAGGCTACCTCCATCTCATGCCTCAAGAACTCAGGGAAGGCTGGACTGTGGGTTGTAGCAATACACAGAACACATTTTATTAAAGAAGTCAGGATATTACAAGTTTTCTAAATTCCTTCCGTTTACTCTCGGAGACAATACAAATGATCCCGCAGTTACTGGCATGGAAATCTCATAATGCTCCCAAATTTCAGAACTTCAAGCATGAGTCACAGACTTACTTTAACTGTTTTAAAATATGTTTTTGATTTATTTTAGCCACAAAATTGAACACAGGAAGACTACTATATAAAAGGTAGGATTCTAAAGACTGTATTAAGAATCACAGGTGTTAGAAATATATATTAAAAAACATGGTTTCTGAAACATGAATACTTAAATTACATATTAAAATTTTTAATTAATCCTTAACATAGTTATTTCACGCACATTTAAGGAGCTATTGTTCTGGGAACGAAGTGTCATCATAAACGCATTTGTGTTTTCTTCCTCTTATTCAAATCCAAATATGTTACCAAGTGTTAGACTATAAATTAAATTACAGCTTCCCTTAGCAAGACATAGACTAAGGCCAAAGTCTGCAATGAAGAGCTGCTAAAATGAGTTCATTTCATAGGTAAATTAAAAATCTTCGAATTATTTGCTGTTTAAAAAAATCCTTGATGTGGCAGTCGGATCCTGTTAGCCACACAGCCTGTCTTTGAACAGCACTGCTCGCTGCTTTACTCAAAGGGGGACTGTTCTGCGGCCACGAGTGAGCTGCGACTACAAAAATATTTTGAGGTGGAAAAATAGCAACTGAATTTTAATGTTTCACAATGTTTCCAAATGCTGTGGAGGCAAGTCTTCTGTGAAACCACTCAATGTCACAGCCAAGTTAAATGTCCTTCATTTTGCAGCTACGAGCTCACCATCAACTGTCTGTAGGATTAGAAATTGGATTTACTAGTAATTGGGTCAAAACAGGGTTACTTATGGACACAGCTGTTTACCGACAACTGTAATTAGCCCTTTGCCCCTCATTTTATGGGTCCCAGTTTCTAATTACACCCAAATTCAGTCAGTATGAACTTAGATATACACGTTCCCAAAGGTCCAACCACTGTGCCCTTCACTGATTGATGCCTTCAGAGAAAAGGGGGAAAACCAATGATTTATAACTTTTGCTAACTGATCCTTAGGACTATGACATTAAGGATAATCTAACGCTATAAATAATGTTTGTTGTTGTTAATACCTCCTTTTTTAATCCTACTCCAAATATCCTTGAGTTTTTGGAGAAAACTTTATTAGCAAAGTGAGCACCCCAATCTGGACCAAAAAGCAATTAACTGAAATAGTTAACTCTTAAGTTAACTCAACAACATCGGGGTAAATCATGTGTTAACTTATGAGTTAACTATTTCAGTTAATTCATCCCTATATTATTAGGGTCAGCATAATTATTATAGCACTTTTGTTTTTGCAAAACAAAAGATAAATCTCTAAGACTTTTACTTTTTTATATATGTAGAGATGACAGAGATCCCTGTCTCAAAGGTTCAAAGAGGGAATTATTTTGGCAGATTAGGATTCAAAGGCAACTGAATTAAACCAAATAGAGAGAGTATCCAGGAATCTTCACATTTCTAGACTTGACCTTGCATGTCAAAATACAGACATGTACTCTGTTTTTAAAAGATCCATTTTCAAACCTGAGACTGAAATACAATGGCATTTTTGAATGTCTAGATATCCTACAATGAATCTTTTAGTACAATGTTGCCCACAAAAGCTAACTTTTAACATTTCGAGCTGAGATTGTTACAAATAAAAAAATAATCAGGGTCTAACAGAAAATAAACAGCAAAGTTCCTTCATGTTAGAATTTTGGAAGCTAAAAAATTTCAATTAATAATAGTACTTAAGAGTTTCAACTTATTTATAAAACTCACATTCAAAGTTTATGACTCAGAAAGGATACTATAGCAGCAGTTCAGAACCTTACTTCTAATTGTATTTTCTACAAAATGCATTGCTTCTGGCCTTAAAATAATATGCTCACACAATCAAAAGGCAACCCATAACATCAAAATATTAATATAAAACATCTATCCAAGTTTAGCTCACTTATTGTTGGCTATTCTTTCACAACAATACTGCAGCTTTAAAAACAAGCAAAATCAAATCATCTTCATTCAGCTACTGCATGGCCTTGTACATAACCTATGCAAATGCTAACACACACACAGTATCTACATTTCCTATACCTACAGATAGACACTGACTTTGTTATTCCAGACACTGACTTATTCCTAAGCTAAAAAGCATGCTGACACTTTCTGCTCTGCAAAAGAAAAATCATAGCATTAGAGGACTGATAAAGTTACTCATAACAAACAAGTTTGGCCAAACTTGATTCTATCCCTACTCAATAAGGTCTCCCCCAGCCCCAAGCATCATCAATAAGAATACACCGTATAAACTAAACTATTAACAAAGCAACCCATAATTCCAAAATCAGTGAACTCTATGTCCATATCCCCCTTTATTCATTTATTGCATAGCCTTAAAATAATATAATATTTACTCACTTTCAATGAGTCAAAGCAGGCGATTACTCGTCCATTTTCAACTTGGCAGCTTTTCGAAGGGTGTGCAAATTTACATTCCGTGTCTGGCCGTGAGCAAGTCCCCCTTTGGAACTCTCTACATACTTCCAGTGTTAGCCATTTTGTGTCCCGAATTGGTGTGACACTAACAGCCATGTTTAGATTTTACAGGTAGTTAAAATTTTCAGTGAAACCAACAAACCCAACCCCCCCCAAAAAAAGAGCAACAACCAAAAAAAAAAAAAAAAAAAAAGCTGAACTGATAAAACTGTAAAATGATGATGAAAACGTCCCCTCCAAAATACTTTCCCCCACTCCCTGCTTTAAAAGTACATGGAAAATTGGGTTGTCAATACCAAGGAAAAGATCTCCCACTAGAAATTCACAGCATGAAAACTGTTAATTCAAAGAGGTTTTGGTTTTTAGACAAATACTAGGATCTTAAGTAGATGAATGTTTAAAAGTAGGGCCTCGAATCAGCCTTGTGCTCTCAATAACCCCTTCCCAGTGCCAATTTTGAGCCCAAAATGCAAGCATGAAAACGTGGCAGACCCCTGGACACCGATTTTCCAAGCTGCTCTCAGCAAAGTTGTCTGAAAGGGAATCTCCTCACAGCTGAATTTGCAATGGAGTTTGGTGGTGCAATCGGTATTGATTAGTTTGGCATAGACAGATGCAGCAGTTTAGAGCAAAATCGAGAAAATAAATTTTTTTCCTCCTTGATTTCCTGGCAGAAGATATCTTACTTTTTCAGCAAACTTTTCTTTTAAAACTAAAGCAGCCTAGGGCAATGCCAGATACTTAGAGCTTTTCTCTTGATTATAAGTAGAAATGGGGGTGTCTGGGCTAGAGGTGGAGGGTGGATGTGCTGTCGTCACAGTCTAGCTGGCAGCAAGCAAGGCAAAAGCAGAGACTGCTCTAGAAGCGGTTCCAAGCAGCAGAGACGTCAGGAAAGGCACTTCTTAGTACCAACCTGTAGAAAAAAGAGATAGGTTAAGATTTACTAAGTAGCACTTCACTGATGTCCTACAGTATCACAACCTTGCCATGTGATACCAGACTAAGTCATATTCATGTCAGCCTGCTCTCTCTCACCCTCGCTCTCTCACACTCACACGCACACACTCTCACACACACACACAATACTTACAGTGAGGCATATTGCAGCCAGCCATCGTAGATTTATTAAAAAAAGGGGCCGTTTCCCCTTGTGAAGCAATGCATGATAGAGAGATAACCAATCACAGATAGTGTTGCAGCAATATTCTGGGCAGAAAGCCAATAGTGTGGGTTGTCTTATGAAAGGTCGCGCCTGTCAGACGTTCATTACTATGCTATAAGCACAGAAAATGTCCATCAGATGTGACTTATTCCACTGCAAGAGGACGAGCATGTGGGTTTTGAATTTACCCAACATGCAGTTAGTGGACTAAACCATGTTAGTTTCAAAACAGCTTCTAAAACAAGTCCGAGCACTTGAAGATCATGACCCGTTGCGGGGGGGAAAAAAGCAAGGTTTAAAAAATTGCAGCTGACTTCCAAGCTGCTTTCCCTCCGGCTCTGCTAAGGCACGGGCACTGAACAGCCTGCTCCTGCTGTCCTGACACGTGAATAAAAAAGGAAAGGGGTGTTTACAAATGGTACATTCTCCTGACCTATCCAATTCACTTCCTTCTCAAGCCCAAGTCCTGCCCCTCCGCTGAAAGCAGCACTCATACTGTAAAACTATTCCATTCAGCCGGCAGACACTTTGTCAATATATCACAGGCAGGCGAGGTATGAACAAAAGCATCCTTTATTCGAACATTTTTTAAGCAGAAGCTGAGGTCATGTGGGGAAAATAAGGAGTGCAGTGTTGTCAGTGCGTCTGGCAAATCTGAAGTCAACCTCAAGGGAGAAAGTGATTCCATCACAGAAACATTAAATATTAAGTGAGCAATTTGATTTGGGCAGCGTGATGCACTTCAGGGGTACAAGTGAACCAGAGGGTGGGGGTTGGGGGATCCCCGATTGCCTAATGAGCCATTACCTAGGCACTACCAGGCTCCTCCTTACAGCAAGGCATCTTTGCTTTTAGCAACTTACTTTCTCTTTCAATCAGATGGAAAAACTTTCAGAAAATGCTCAGTAGTTACAGAAACAAAAGTATATTATTTTTCCCTTATCAATGGTACCAACAAAGTAAACAAGGCTTTAATAACTCTAAAAGTTTCACACTCCACAGAGGCAATGACACAGTATAATAAATAGTGATTGATTACCCTTCTTCAAGGGTCCAAAATGGTCAACTGGCATATGGTACATTTATAACTTGGACATCAGAATATGAAATATAATATAGAATATACAACTGAATCAGGATATAGAATATGGATATACATTATATGCATATAAACATGAATATCTGGTAATTTTTTTAAACTTATTTTAGGATTAATACCATCATTCTTAATGTTAATTTTTTAAAACTACCAGATATGTGGCTTGGACAACATTCAAGTAAGACTATAATATTTGAGAAAGATAAAAAAAAACAACTTATACTGATGTTCAGGAAATGTTCTTGTTTTCAAAAATTTTCTAGTCCTAATTCCTAGTTCTTTAAGAAAAGAAGTCAAGTCCGCCATAAACACTAAAATCCATCCACCTTCCTGAATCTCAGTCTAATTCAGAGTTTCTCAGCTACTTCACGCCTTGAGCATGTACCAGGGACATGAGTCAACAAATCTCTCTGTCCTTCCCTCCGGGGTCTTGAAACGCCTCCCCCGCAACCATTCCCTTCCTTCAGAAGCCAACAAAGGGGTCACTTTTTCCAAGCAGCTAAGCTGCCCCTTCCTCCATCTCCACCCAGTCATATATTAATACCGCCTCCTCTGAATTACGACTCTGCACCCCTGCACAGGGTTCTACTTCCTTACGTGTCTGATCCACTAGACTTCGTGTTCCCAGGGGCAGAACCAATCTTACTCCTCGCAGTAACCCTAGCAGAGTAATGAAGAGTAGCTGGACCGCCACAAACGTGGGTAAATCAAAAGATCGATCACTGTATCTGGAGTGGAATTACCTCCAGGGCACAAAAACACACAAACACACACACATAAACATATATATGAATATATGTTTATATATCACAGCACATGAATGCAATCACATACTTGAACACGCACGCACACCCACCACTGCTGCTATAAATTACTACCTTCCTGGGTCCCGCTGCCTAGGAATCGCCCTGCCCTGGACAGCTCCCTCTCACATTCCACACCGCAGCTCTTCTAAAAACCCCCAGCCTTCTGCAGCGCCCCCTCCTCCGCGCTCCTCTCACTATCCGCAGGGCCTGATCTTCCAGGTCACAAATATTTCATGGTCCAAACAGTGGCCCTCGGGCACGAATCCTCTCTCACTTTCCCGCCACCCATCTCTGTACATTCTGTACCTTCTCAGTCTCCCACGAGTTTTCCCTTCTCCTGCCCACAGCGGAGCTTCCACCTTCACACACTCCTTCTCAAGATCTCTCTCCCTTTGTACTCTCTGTCGGTACGAATGCCCCGCCTTTCCCTCCGTTCTTTCATAGCCCTCAAAGGGATAAAGTAGCCACCAAACAGAGGTGGTGGCCTGGTGGGAGCAAGGGAACCCTACCTAGCTACGCGACCCGCTCTCCTGGAGGCTCTTAATTCAGCGATCCCAGACAAATGTCTAGCAGGGGTGTCCAACCTGCGACCCGTGGGCCACATGTGGCCCAATCACAAAATCAGTTTAAGTAAAAATCACGTACCTAAAACATTACGAGATATTTTCATTTTTGTTAGAGTCTGTGTACTTAACGTGCGACCCAAGACAACTCTTCCTCCAGCGTGGCCCAGAATCCCCAAAAGGCTGGACCCCGAAGTGCCCCCTACCGGTGCTGAATTCCCGCTTCTCCCTCTCCCTTCACTTTGGTGTCTGTATCAGTGTGACCTCCACACCTATTACCTGACCGCTCAGCAACAGCCACCAATGCTCTCACAAAAGCTCAATCCAGAGGCTACTCATCCTCTTATGCCCTTTACAACTCCCTCTTTGTTTTTAGTTTATTTTCCAATGACACTATCCATTCAATATTACTTTATATTAGTTTCAGGTGTACAGAATAGGGGTTACACGAAGCGGTCCTGCTGATATTTCCAGTACCTGCCCAACACCATACACAGTTACCCCGATGTATTCCCTAGGCTGTAGTTCCCATCTCTGTGACTATTCTGTAACTACCAATTCGTACTTCCGCATCCCTTCATCCTTTTCACCCACGCCCCCTGCCCTGCTCCCTCCCACTGGCCACCATCAGTCTGGAACCTTCTCTTTCTTGAACCTTCCCCCTTGTCTTGAACGGACACACTGCACCCTTCCGGTTTCTCCCGGCGCTGAACTCCAGCACCCTCCCTCTCAGGGCAGCAGTTCTCCACCTGTTCTACCCTGCGGCACACAGAAACTGATCCCTCAGATATTGTAGCACACCCAAAATATATATTTTGCCGATCTGCCAAAAAAAATGTAGGTATAATTTTAACTTATTCACGCCAGACGGCTATTGTGTTGGCTGCTGCCATTTTTTCTCTTGACAGCCTGAAGGAAAAGAGGTCAGCGTCCCTGACTTAAGTAGTCAGGTACTGGGTGGTTTAAGCACTCTTGCAGGACACCAGTTGAAAATCGCTGTGTTAAAGAGGAGCTGTGGGGAGCCAGAAGGGTTCTGGGCACACGCCACGTTGCTGTGAGCTCCTGGTGCTCGGGACATGCTAACCCTTTGTTTGGTTTGAACACACACTTCCTCACCCCTTCCACTTGGCAAATCCCTTATCCTTGTTTAAGCCGCTGTTCAAACAGTACCTTCTCGATAAGGCTGGGCCTGCTCTGGTAAACATTCCTCCATCTCAGAATTGCCTGGTACTTTGTATCTCCTGGTTCCACTGTCCCCCAACTTACAAATTCCCTAACAGGGTGTATCACCATTTTTTTTTACCAAGTGCCTAGAGCATAATAGCGTTTTTTAAATGTCTGATAAATAAATTTCAAACTGATAGTGATAAACACGTATGGGACTGTAGGTGAACGCATCCCCAACGCTGAGGAAATGCCGCAGCCTGATCCACAGGGCCCACGCAGGGCAGGGCGGAGAATGGCACTATTGTAACCATCCTCACCGGCCGGTGGTTACACGAAAATGCAACGGCAAAATCCACTTTGAGAGTTGAGTGTTTTTCCTTTCTGCCATGTTACAGGCTTAGTCCACTCTAGGACAAAATATATTTTAATTACTAAAATGATGGCAAATGGGTGTTCAGGTCATTTTTAATTTCTATAGCAGAGAAATTCTATTGATTTCAAAAAGTATTATTGAAAGAATGACAGATATATTTGTGCAGTGAAATGCTATTTCATTGTAAACTGTATAGGCAGGGATGATAATCAAATTATTCGTAATTAGCCAGGCATGGTCACAGCTCTCAGAACGGACCCTAACCTCGCCACATTGGTAGACTGGCCATCCCTGGTAAGAACACGCTCCAGCCCCAACACAGGCACGGGAGATGACAAATCTAGATTACGTTTTATAAATTGACTGGAATAAATTGCCGGTATTAGATTATCTCTCTCTTTACTTGAATAAGAGAATTTCAGGGAAGACTGAAAAATCTTCTCAAAACTGAGTATATTACTAAATTAAGATTCTAAAGGATTTGAATTAATACTGAATTCCCAAAACATTACCTCAACCAGTAATGAATTTTTGTTCTATATAACAACACTGAAACATGTTTGGATAATGTTCAGACTGCAAAAATTCTTGAAAACATATCTGCCCTAGAAATAAGTGTTGTTTGTAAATAAATATTAAAGGAAATGCTGTTAATGATATTTACTAACAGGCAAATTGTGTCTGAGGTAAATTTCTAACCTGTGTAGTTCAACAGATTATAAACATCCCTGAAAAACAATAAAAAATTAGGAAATTTAATAGCTTTGCAGCGAGAATCAATCTATTTAAAATCTGCCTACGAACAAGTCCTCACTTCCCTGTTGATCGAATCCCAAATACTCCACTATACAGTTCCTCGCATTACATTGGATGTTGTACAAACAAGCATATTCTGCCACAAGAACCAAAACCAATTTCTCCCTGAACAATATCATAAATCACATTTTTTTTATTTTAAAATACGGGGAGGAAAATAGAAAGGAAAAATAAAGGAAAGGAAGTCAAGAAAAGGTTTAAGGATAAAGTTTTTAAAAAGCATGGGAAATTACCAATAATTATTCTTACAGTAATTGATATACATTAGCAGTAAACTGACCTTATATGAAGTGGATGGCTTCATATTAATATCCATTTAAGGGCTACACACATACTTCAATAGAGAATAAACAGACATGTACAAGGAATGAGACTAAAGTTCCATTTTGGAACTGGATGGCTTCTATGAGCAAGGTTAAATTTCTTAATCATATATGTTTATGAATCATTTCAGTTGTTCTGAATCAAATTATAGGCAGGTTGGAACTATGACATCCCACAATAGTTAGCTGGGAATTTTAGGGGCTTTTTTTTTATAGCTTTTGATTTTTGAAATAGGTTACATAGTAAGGAAGTTAACTGAGTAATTGTTTGAGGGCCTTTTTTAATTGACTAAGACATTGTCAATCTAAGTGGAAGACATGTCTGATTTCATTGTGTATACCTGGAGGGGACCAGAAGGAGCCCCTTGCCCCAAACCATAACTTCTCACCCCCTTCCCTGGTGTCAAAAAGTCCATAATTAGCAATGCATTACTTCAATAATTCATTTAATAAATTATGAAGTAAATTTAGTAAGTAAACATTATAAATAAATAAAACAGTAAATTTATTTGTAATTTTTTGTAAATGTATTTGTAAATTTATTAGTAATGACTAAGTTCGCTCATGGAACAATTTTGCCCAGGGTTTGTCCCAAATATTACCAGAGGATTCAGTACACAACCAACTGAGCATTTCTGGGGGCTGTATAGCCATTTCTCTACTAACTAAGTTATTACCAAATAGAGTAGCAAAGCTGTTATTTATTATATAGGAAAAAAACTGCGGTCTGAATGGGTCAATGCAGTCTTCAGCAGTATTCAACTCCATAGAACAGAAAGCTGAGATCAATGTTTCTCAGCCAGAGGTGAGCACACTACCGCTAGCACCAGGACAGTTTTAAGCGATACCGACACAACCTAATTTTAACAGATGCATCAGAATGCTAAAACGAGCCCATCACGCCTGTGATCACACAGATACCGCAGCTTAGGACGAGGCTACAGTTTAATAATAAAAAGCACTTAAAAAATAAGACTAAGTAAATATATTGGCAAAAAACACCAAGGAGATACGCAAATGACTCACTCTAGAAACACTGCTGAGAAAATAACACAACTTTCAACTACACACCCTCTGGAATGGCAGGGCAGGGCGACTGTCAGCGTGGCTGGCTACTCCGACACTGCCAGGTGTGACGGGTGACAAGCTGCAGTCAAGAAAAGAAGGTTGTGCGGACCAACTCCAGTAATCTCAGGTCTGTCAAAGCACACCTTTAAAATTCTGATAGGTTTGACTCCCTAATTATCACGTGGTCTCTTTCTGGAAGGGTAACACGGGAGTGTTGGCTAGATGATACACTCCTGCCAAAGATCAGAATCCCAAAAGCAATGCACTGAACTGCACACAAATTAGAAAAGGATTACTGCCCCTTAAGTATTTATATTTAAGACAAAATAAAACATGAAACCTCTACGCAGACAATGATTAAGAAGTCAATTTTGAATTGATTCCTCTCAGGCAAAAATTTTCAATTTACAAGGCTTTAAGGTCATGAGAAGATAAATTGATCACAATGGCTCAGCACAATTTTTATTCCATGTCACTAACTTCATACCCAAGTCAGCCTTCATCCAGTCCCCCACTCAGTATCTTCCTGGAATCTCTTCCAGCACACTATCAAAAGCATTCCACCAGAGAACCTGAACACAGACGTGCCTCCTTCTCCCAAGAACAAAAGCAAATGGCCAACAGATACATGAAAAGATGATCAACTCCACCAGCTGTAAGGAAAATGCAGGTCAAACCCCCAATGAGACATCGGCTCTTATATGAGGTAATAGCCACGAGTGGCTATTATCAAAAAGACAAGAAATAACAAGTGGTAGAGAGGATGTGGAGAAAAGGGAACCCTTGCGCACTGGCGGCGGGAATGTAAAAGGGTGCAGTCACTGTGGAAAACAGTCTGGAGGCTCCTCAAAAAACTCAGAATATATATTGGACTGGCCAAAATGCCCATTTAGTTTTTTCTATAAAATAAACAAAACATTTTTCATTCCACTAAAAACTTTATTTATTTGGACATTTTGAGTGCGTAGGCTCTCTCCCACATGGTATACTCAATTAATGTCTCAATTTGACCACTATCAGCTTCAACTGGTCTACCCAAATGTGGAGCATCATCCAACAAGAAATTTCCAGCACAAAACTTTGCAAACTACTTTTGACATGTTAAATCAGTCACAGCATTGCACAAATCTTTTTTTGTGCTATAGTTGTGTTTTTTACCTTTCTTGAAATAATAAAGCATAATATGCTAAAATGTTACTTATTTTCTTCCATCTTCAGTCTTACAATGGCTGCACAAAAATTCACCAATTTTGGTAAGTTTTCTTTTTTAAATGCAGGTGATATGACAGCTGTCACAATACAATCTAACAACATTGTTTCAAATGAAGTTAAAGACAACTAAGCACTACTACAGACATCTTGTAGGGGAAAAAAAAATGAAAGTTTTGACCAACCCAATACACACACAGAGACACATACACAAAGGAATAGTACCCAGCCATAAAAAAATAAAATATTGCCTTTTGTGACAACATTCATGACTCTGATTCAGAGTACCATGGTAAGGAAATAAGTTAGACGGAAAAGGGCAAAAACAATTATTTCGCTTACAGGAGAGAGAGAAAACAAAATGCAATAAATAAAACAAACCCAAAGACACAGACAATGGTATGGTGGTTACCAGAGGAAGAAGGGTTGAGGGGAGGGTGAAGAGGGCAAAGGGTGTCAAATGGTAACCTATCTCACTCTCTGCTTAGCATCTACCTTTGTCTTAAAAATATAAGCTCCATGACAGTGGCTGCTGCCAGGCTAGCTCTCCATGAAACCGTTGGCACCCAATCAGTGCCTGGTCTAGAGCAGGCCAACAATCAACATGGGTGGCATGACCGAAGCTTTTCTCAGTGTATCTGAATACTAGCTTATAAGTATTTCCTCCAAGTTCCAAGGCCTGGGATGCAGACACACAGTTGAATGCACTGGTGATGTCACCTTCATACTGAACGGAACCAACATCAAACCCCACTCAATGGAAAGAGCACGAGGCAATGAAGTTAACACAGAGCCACATTTACACACCTCCTCAGTGGTGAAGTTGATGGAAGTTTTTTTTTATCCACAGGATAACTGAAAACAGTTACATGCAGCTTTGCAAATCTGAAATATTTAAATGATTATCTGTGAATTTCTGACAAAAATCAGCTTTAATTCTGGCAAAAGAAAATTTGCATTTTTTGATGATATTCAAACAGGCAGCATTTTTAACATTTCCCTCTTATTCTCAAGAAAACATCATGAAATAACACCACACATGCTACTTTATCATTCTTCCACAGGAAACACGAAACCTCTTTAGTGTTATATTTGTTTACTATACGAAGAAGTTGTCTTGTTAGCCTTAGGCAGTCATTTCTGATCTGTCCATGTGAATTAATAGTCAGAATACAGAATACAACAAAATTAATGATGCTGGTGTGTGCTCAGGAACTGAATGGTAGGAACACCGAATGTCACCATCCTGGCAATTTTTGAGAAGATCGATACACTGACCCACCGAATCCACTGATGTGAAGTCAGTGTGACCAAACTGTGCGTGCAAATAGAGTGCAATATGTTGTGATAGTGTCACTCCCAGCGCAATTCCATAATGATGGACTTTGATTCTACTGTTAGCTTAAATGAATTGCATTTTATGGCAGAGTGACTATGGGCCAAAGTCTTTGTTTTAATTTTCAGCCTTCTGAACAATATCACCTAGCTTCTCACTGCAATTAATGATATCACTGCCTAATACATTCTTTAAATATGATCTTCATTGCTTGAGAAACAGAAGCAAATTCATCTGTTTCCCAATAACACTATTGCACAACTCAGAAACAAGTGTGTAGTTCATTAACGAGAGAACCGCAGACCCTGCACATCACTGAAACTTGCTGTGTGTGCGCACGCGTCTTTGCCCGCTGTTCCAACCTCCGTTCCAAGGCGGAAACTGTTCTCACGACGATGGCCGTCCACATCTCCCTAATTGACCTATGCTTGTGCTCCATTTGAGCATGCTCCACTAATTGAGATGAATTATAAAGTCAACATGTGAAGAAATTCTAAAATTCAGGCCAAAACATTTGTATTTCTCTATTAGCATATCTGTATTAGGACCAGACAATCACAGCTGCCCCACTTGCCAAAATTTCTAAAACTTTAATGTGGCAACAGCCCTCAATACTATCAACTATATCTCAACTTCAAAGCTTGATCTTCACAGATAACTCTGGAATTTCCAGGTGTCTCATTTAAACCTAACATAGTAACTTCAATCTAGGAATTTTTACTGGCTTATTTCTACTGAAGACTGGCCACAATATGTAGCTTATTTACTAATCATTATGAGAAAAGTATGTAAAAATCTGTTTATAGTTAAATAAAGGGATCTGAAATAATTATTGTTCAGAATATAATAAATGAATCCAGTTGTGAATATTGCATAGTATTACTTGAATGCATCCTAATTAAATGAATTAATGGATGCCCCATAACACAACACGATGCATAAACATTCCATCCCTTCCACTTAATCAAGAGAAGTCTATAGTTTCACAAACGCAGCTCCTACTGCAAAGTTTACAAATACTGAAGCCAAAGGTGTTACACAGTTTAATATTACAATCCTACAGATATTTCCACTGATTTATATATTTCATCTTAAAATTTACCTTTTTAACAAATCTCAAAAATACTCAACACTATATCAATGTCAACTGAATTTATTCCTATAACAATAAAATATTAGAATCTCAGTTTAACTTAAGCTTTTTAAAATAAAGTCACAAATTCACATATCCTCACATACAAGTAAGAATTGTTTTCCCTGACTAGTAATGTGTCAAGACACGGTAGTTTTTCCCTGGCTTAAAGGAGGAAGATAATGTTACAAAGATATGTGTTGACAAGTGTTATTTTCACTTCTATGTAGCACAACTATCCTTTTGGAAAAGTTCTACAAAACTCACATATTTAACTATGTGTGAGATGTTGAAAAACAACAAATTATGCTAACATCATTGCGATGCTACAGTATATAACAACCCAGAGCTTCAGATTGTATTTTGTAAAAACATAAAATTTCAAAAGGCAGCTCCAACATGTCTTTTAAAAGGTGGCAACAAGGGGACATATTTTGTTTGTGCCTGCCTCGATATTTCTTATAAGGCTTAACTTATAAAAAAGAAAAACACACTGAGAGGTTCTACAAGTTTGAAAACATAAGATCAACTGGATAAAAAGATAATCTGTCTCCACGTCTCTACCTAATCCTTTACCACACTTGGTGTTGCAACTCTGTTTCGCTGAATATCTAACAGACTTAAGAACCGAAATATCCTTACATATGCATCAAACAGCAACGCAAAACTGGAATCTCCGAGTCATCCATTCACAGTAACTTTGCAAATATACATGAAAATGCCAAGAGGTGTAAAATAAAATAAAACAAAATAAAATCAAATCAAAACCTACCATGTAGTGTGATTAAGAATGGGAAAATAAAGAATCTCACATTAGAAATGTAAAGGCTCAAGAGCAAATTAAAATTTGAATCAAACAGTGTTTATTTAAATTTTGAGCCTTTTTTCTCCCTCCATACCTAGACTTCCACATCTCCAGGGACCTCAATAATCTGAATTACTTCAAAGAATTAACCATTTGTACTCTTAACTATGGTTCTGCTTTTTTAATGTATTGAGTATAGATACAAATTTTAAGGCTATTTCCTATACAAAGACACCACAAAATAATAATGGAAGAGATAGTAGAATATAAGGTCAAATGATGAACAGAAATCTCTAGCAAATAATCTATATGAATCACAAACATTAATTCCACATCATTTCCTACTTTCCTTCCTTCCTCCTTCTTTCCAGCTTTCTTTCTTTTCCTTTTTTTTTTTTTTTTTTAAGTTTTAGACATAGGTCAATGAATGTGTTTTCAGTGCTATAAATTTAAACCATACAGAAGGGTTTTATTGGAAGTCCAAATAAATCTCCCCTCCCTCTACTGCCAAACCAGAACACTCTCATCCCAAGGGTCACAACCATTATTAGTATGATGTGTTTAGTCCTTTCTCTATTCATTTATACACTATATACATAAAGTTTATCATCTTACCGAAGAAATGATAACATACTAAATATGTCTTGCTGAGGCTTGCTTTCTACAGTAGATGTTAGTGACCTTTCTTTGTCAATAAAGTAGATAACATACTTTTTAACAACTATGTATTATTCCACTGTATGTCCACTTCTTTACTTGTGGTCACCTAAGTTAATGTCAATTTTCATTATTTTAAGTAATGTGCAATTGCATGTGCCAAATTATACTTACATTTGAGTGGTTTAATAATATAAATATTTAGAACATACAGTATATGCATATATTAACTTTGAACTAGAACAACAAACATTTTCCCAAAATAATGTGATGGAAATGTACATCTACCAACAACAAATAACATGTTTTTTGGTATTTGTCAAATCTATGTTAGATCTTAAAAAGATACTACCCCTAAATCTAGACTGTAAATTTCTACTGTGGGAATAGACAAAAGATGTGTCTTTTTTCCTACAAATAGAACTAAAGCATATCATTGTATTTGGCAAAATATTTTGAATTATTAGCCCTTACATGGCAACTAATCAATGGAAACATTTCTAAAACCAGTTCTTCAACTCCTGTTATTTCAATATTAATCATTTCATTGCTAAAACAACTATGATATTTATATTTTGTAAGTATCTGCCAAAGAACAGGGGCTGAAAGTCTTGAATAAATGTTTGGGGTGACAGAGTATCAAAACAAACAACACGTAACTTATAATTCTTGCTAATAAAAACAAAACATGCAGTTAACAGAGTCCGAGGGTCATGTTATATTTGGAAAATCTCTTATAGCACAATATCATATGATTACGGGAATTTTTTTTACATATTATTTCTACTAATGTCAGAAAATATCCTACTCCACCCCCCCTTTTTTAGACATTAACTGACTAAAGGAAATGGTTTCTGACAAGTGCTATAAATAATGCAAGGCACTATCAAACTAGCTAAGGCACAATAAAACTGGTGACCTCGCGTAGGCCCAAACACGTCTTCCCACGTGGTGATTTCCCCTAGGGCCAAGGCTCCTCGTGGTGCAGCACGCCCGCCCTGAAGTGGCGTGCTCTCCTGAAGTGGCATGTACTTCCAATTAAAACAACCAAGACAGGTTATTTCTGGTATGATTTTTGCTAACGGACAAATACCCCACTCTCCCCTCACTTTGCCCTCCTCAATCAGTTCTTCTTCAATTATTAAAGGATTTCACATAATAAAGAAGTACTTGCAACTGGATTTTCAAAGGACTTAAGGTGCTGGGTTGGCAAAATGTGGGCATTTCCAATGGTTTTATTATCTGTCAATGTGATTTCAGCATGTTATCCAAGTATAAATAAAACCACACTTCTCAGGAGATGAAATCAAAGACTTTATTCTTAGGATTTTGTACTCTGCAAAAGAGCAAACATACTGAACACAATGAACAAACTAACATGGCAGCTTAAGGCTTAATTCCTTTGCATTTAGCAAAAAAGAACACCCCTTTCTTAATTGTTTTAATTGTCCATTTGGTTCTCCGCATTCTGGGAAAGCTGTAACACAAAGAAATCCAAAGAGCCAGTCTAATGAGGCGGTGATTAAAGTTCTATGTGTTTCCATCAGCACGAAGAATCCTCCTAGCAGAGCTGAAGGAATACGCTAGATCAATTCAAAGAGCCATCACAAAACACTATACTCCTATGGTTTAAATGTCAAATGCACCATTATATATATACCCATACATAAAATAAGTAGTCTAGAGACAGTGATGTTTAGTCTCCTTTTGTTGTATTTATAATAATCTATAACATTAAAATTATTTTACAGAAAGGTGAAAAATGAGCACCTATACAATCACTACAACATGACCGAATCCATTGTTAACAGAATAGATATAATATGAAATAAGCATTAATGCATGTATAGGTGTGTAGATACGTATATATGTCTGTGTGCACATGTATTCGCAAAAGAATAAGGAAAAACTTTAACATAGGAATTAGTCAAATCATGTTCTTCATATATAACTAGAACTTAGCTCTATTTAAATTCAGGTAAAATCTTTGTGTTAAACTTAATGGGGGAGGAAGACAAATAATGTGTTAATCTTCTTATAATTAGAAACACTTTATTTTAGATAAAACAACAAACTACGCTCCTTCATTAAGTAATAACCCTTGAAGAGATTAACTTTTAATAAGTCAGCTTATGCTACATTTCTTTTCTATTTATGTATAAAATCTTCAAGGTGTTCCTCTGATTCTCCAAGAAAAAGTCTCTATTGGAGGAGCCAAGTAGAAAAATTTATTTTTCCCCCAGAACTCATATATTCTATTATTGTTCAACACTAGCAAATAGTATTTTATATTTGGGTATACAGTTTCCTTCATCTGAGGTTTGCCATTTGTTACTGACAACTCTAAGAGATGGTTATATCATATTGCCCACTTGTGAACCAACAGAGTCGGGCTTGCATGTTAAGTGACTGGCTCACCAAAGTCCTCTAAGCTCGTTAAATGGAAGAATCAGGATCCCAAATCTGGTCTTCTGATTCAAATTTGAAATTTAATTCACAACACATGCTGTCGATTTGATGCCAAATTTTATGGCAATGACAATGACTATAAACATATAGAAGCCAAAAACCAGAGAGCTTGGGGGTGGAGTGGGATATGATGAAGCCACCGGCTCTGCACCACTGTGGTTTGCTCCAAGCTGTAAGTGAAGGAGGAAGCCTTGCATACGGATTCCTACGGAGATGAGGCGGTTCCTCTATGGAGCTGAGAGATCAATGCTGTCGTCCTTGCACATCTGTCTGTGGGGTATGCACTGGAGCCTAATAATGTATGCTTAGAGATGTGAAAATTACACGCTGTGTCTGTCCGTTTCTTCTTAGTTAAGATCGTTAATCAGTTTAATCTAGTAATTAATACAACACAAGGCTCTATTTAGTAAGCAATTTAAAGGTTAATTGTTGGAGAAGAGGTCTTGGAGCATATTTTTGTTTGTTTGTTTCTCTTCCTTTTGGGCAAGAAGAGCCTACATTTTCTTTAGAGCTTTTATTAGAGGAGTTCAAATTCTATCAGCGGAAACCTTCCACATAAGTAACACGCAATTCTGCTCTAAAACTATAAGACAGTATGTGTTAAGCAAGTGTGCATAGAGTAAGACTGACCTATATCAGCCACTAAACCAGTATTTGAACAGCAGCAAAGGAGATGGAATAGCTGTCTGAAGCACGTGCAACCCATGCAGAGTCAGATTTTTTTAATAGCTATTAAAACCATTACAAAAGTATATCCGGGAGAAAGCACTGAGCATTTGAAATGGCGTAAGTGATATTTTTCTTTTACGTGTATCAAGCCTGTTCTCTTTTTACACTAGTTACCTCGTGACACAGGGAAATGTAAATACTAAGCTCCTTTCTAATATGAATGCCCAAAGTCAAAACAATAAGAAAAAAATTGCAATTCCAGTTGCACTGCACCACAAGATCTCCTCTGAAAACAAAACTGCAGGTGTTGTTCTTTTAATTGTGCTGCTTGTTTTTGTTGCTAGTTTTCTTCCCTACTATCCTAGAAAAAGAAATGTTTTTCTTAAATCCCAGTACATCCAACACAGTCAATAACCTTATTAAGGTTCAATGAATAAACATAATCATTAAAAATAAGCAATACATAAATAAAATCTGCATTGATTGCATTAATAGTTTATTGATGACCCTCTTTTGTAGCCTAGACAGAGGGGGTAAATATGGATTAGCTTTGAAGAATCTACTGCTTAATCAGGGACGTAAAACCAACCCAGAAATAATAGTGCATAAAACGGAGAAGTACATGGCAGAGATAACAACAAAGCTTGGTAAGTTAAAGAAATCAGGGGTAGTTCCATGACAGAAAAGACATCTAAGGTAGGTATGGAAAGACGAGTCAGTTTCATAAGTTAGAGACAAACAGGAATGTCAACCCAGGCTGCAGGAGTACAGAGAGCAAAGGCAGGAAACGGAAGAGCAGAGAATGTGAACGCTGGGGACCTGACCTGTTCAGAGGACACAGGTGCAATGGGATGGCAGGAGAGAAAGCTGGAACTCCGGGCTGGACCCAAATCAGTGAAAATTCTGCCTTCACTTCTTAATTAATTGGAGTTCATCCATTTCAAGATTTCACCCAAGGGCAGAGTCAGAATGTTTAACTAAATATCCTATGGGCTAACGGTAAGACTGTATATTGAATACAAAGAAATCTTATTAAATAAACTAGGGATTTTTCTACTTCCTAAGGTTTTTGGCTTGGTTGCCAGAAAGCTGAGAGATAAATTTAGTGCTCAATTTCATCTCAAGTACTTGTTTCATCTCTTTTCCTTCTAATTGGTTTGTTATGTCTCTTTTTTATAGCCCTATTTTACATGCACTTTACTGTTGAAAGCCAACGCCTATTCTTTTTGGATGTAGCACACATCACACGTAAATAAAATTAAAGCACATTTGCTTTGGTACCAGGTAAAGTTATACATGCAACACCGAGTTTCAGAAGAGAAAAGAAGTTTGAATTCACCCATCAAGTAAAGCTCATTCCTCTATAATTTCGGTGAAAGATGGCCACATAGAATTGGGATACCAAGTTAGAGCAGTTAACAATTGCTCTCAAATCTACATCTGTTGACTTTAGCAACACATCTTCTTGGCCAGCTGTCCAGCTTAACCCTCCCTGTGAATCAGTGTTCCGACTACAATGCCAAAATGACCTTCTGAAATCTACCGGGCTTCCAAAGCTGCAGATATTTTCAGCAGTACCAGCCCTGGCTGTCACAGCTTCCTGCTTGATACTGACTGGCAAAACTGGAGCCTCCTGTACTAGCCTGACCTTTGAAACTCACAATATTGTGCTGCCAATCAAAACCGAGTGTTCTCTTTCTGCATTCCTTCGTGATACTATTTCTCTTGATTATTTGTAAAGCAGTAAGTGTAAGCACAAAATGGTACTTTTCTTTACATGAAGATGCTTTGCTGATACCCAGTAAGCCTAACATTGGTAGAGGCTTTAGAATAAATATTTACTGACATCTAAACATAATATTTTTAATTACTGAAAAGATTATTTAAATTTTGTGGCAACAAGAACTACAATAATGGCATTATTTCTGCAATGGCCAATATGAAATTTGAGAGATGTTTACATTTTATAATTGCACTTTTATAACTGCATCTGTTTATGTTAACTATTATGTATTCAATGCCTAGCATAGTGCCTGGAATATAAAAGAACCCAAATTAATATTTAAGCGAGTATTGCAGAATCTGCATGCTTAATTATACTTCATTTATCATAGAACTATTGAACTGAAACACGGGTGCTTAATTTTCTTCCCTGAAAATTAGTATATTAGCATGGAATATTTCTCTTAAAAAATATGCAGGAGAATCACTGGTACACGATCCTGTATGTTTCTACTCAGCATCTACGGCATACTATATTTTCTTTTTTTTTTTAGTCCTCGCCCAAGGATATATATTTACTGATTTTAGAGAGGGAGGAAGGGGGAGAAAGAGTGAAACACTGATGTGAGAAACATCAATCGATTGCCTCTCATATACGCCCGACTAGGGATCGAACCCACAACTTAAGTATGTGCCCTGACTGGGGATGGAACCTGCAACCTTTTGGTGTACGAGACGACACTCCAACCAACAGAGTCATTTGGCCAGGTCAGATACTATATTTTCACAAGTCCTACTTGTAATCAGTTCAGAAAACCACAAAATGATATTAAGGATGATATTTCAAGGCAAATTTAGGGACTCACAATAGTTGGTGAATGTATCCCTTAGCTTCATACACTTACTCTGTTCCATTTTTAGCTATAACTTATGCACTAGCTCATAATCCTTCATGGAATATGTATGTACAATGGATATAAGACATACATATGCACACAGGACATGCACAGACTTGCTCTAATGACTCTGCTTGGGTTTGGGGGGGAAGTGAGAAAAGGTAATTAGAAATCTCCAAGCGAACATCAACTCTCACTGACACAACTGGTTATTTTAATGGTGGCAACAACCTTCTATCTTTCAATGATGACAGAAATGAACTGAATTATCCTAATGCCTTCAATAATGTACAACAGTTGAATAAATTATCGGAGCATTCACAAATGCCTGACTTTAAAGCCATCCAGGGGAACAACTGGCAGAATGCTATGTCATTCACAAGTGACATCAGAGACTTCACAGGTGGTAATGATTTTGAGTCTAAAAGTAGATTTTGCTGATCTTGGCGAGTGCTGGGGCAGAGGGTATTAAGTGCGCAAACCACAGAGGCAGATTAGGCCACTTGATACGGCCTTCCTTTCCAAGCCAGTGAAACTTCAAAGCCAGCTCCATCCTCTCTGCTTTTCTATGACCACAATGCTTCAAAACCTGTCTTTCACATCTTACTCCTTCAGTTAGTCTTTCTAGAACTAACCTGGATTAGGCCTCAAATCTATACTGCTATGAATATTTGTGTACTTAATTCGTACCACACTAATGGCAACAAACAAGCAAACAGACAGCAAAACTGCTGGGTTGAGAGCTCAGCACATACAGTACCTTGCTACATGACCTTTGAGCAAAGTACCTGACCTTAACCTTGCCAAGCCTCCATTTTCTCACCTGTGAACTAGAGAGGGACAGCAATACATAAATCTACAGTGCTATGTAATAGCTATATACAATCACATAAATAAAAAAAAAAGTCCTACCACGTACATAGTTATTTTTATAATTATCATGACTACTGATGGTCTGGTCTTTGGTGGCTGTTGTTTTAGTTTCATTATTTTACCATGAATGCACCTTTTTCTTTAGCCAGTAAACTTCAGAAAAGCAGAACTCTAACCTTAACTTCTCTTGAAAATTTCAGCCAAAGTATGACCATGAAGCTTTTACTGCAATGGGCTTTACATAAACGTTTATGAGTAAAAATGAATAATGGTAAGTGGTAAAATAAAAATTCTGCTTTTTCTAACCTAGAATGCAGATTAAATCCTGGAAACAAGGAATGGACCCTTCACAGCCGATTGGGGTCTTCCAGAACACGCTCAGTTGCACTTTCACCATTTGGAAGTTTGGAAGCTAGCCTACTTTATTTTCTGCAGACAAAGAAAAGCTAGAGGAAAAAGAGCATCGTGTGCATATCTAAAACCCTTCGTCATTAAAGTTGAATACAGCTCATCAGCTCACCTCTCCCTTATGGACTTTTCTGTTCGTATAAAAGACGCAGGACCTGAACCCTGACTGGCAGTACTGAGTATTTTCACTTCCTAATCAGGGTGTTGGCATGAAGAAGCTTCAGATGAGTATACTCCACCTTTATGCACAGTGTCAATGGCAGAAATAAATTAATCTCTTCTGTCTAGTCTAGGATGACACTGTATTTGGATTGTGCTTATTTATCAAAAACTCAGAAAAATAAATGCCTTAAACATTGAATTTTAATAAATTATGAGTTGGTATCGCCTGCTCCCTAATATACAAAGTATATAAAGAGTTCGTATGTCTGCTGGATGGTTTTAGGAAAATTCCACACTCTGCCCACAAGCAGCCTATTCTTGGCTCCTCTGAGTCCACTTTGTTTTGCCTGTACATTACTTGTGAATATTTTGATCACTATCCCGGAAGCTACTTTGAGCACAGGGCACATCCTAGTCACCTCTTCATCCTCTGAAGGACACAGCATGATAGGTGGCACATGGGGAACAGCAGTCAGTATTTGCTAAAGAAGACCGCTTTCCTTTGAGGGCAAAAGCAATGCATGGCGTAAGATTCTTCCATTGTCCTACCCTAGACAACATGTAATTTTACTTGGTATGGGTTCCAAATAACTCTATGAACTGGGGAATTTGTTAGCAAAATGACATGTCTCTGACAAAACAAGTCTTCAAGGAATAGATGGTCTTTTTAAGTCATAAGCTATTCCACATTGTGGCAGAGAGCACAGACCGGTGCATGAAAATGAAACAACAGAAAAGCCTAAAATCGCCACGTGAGGATGACAAATGAGTTCAGCATGTGCTCTGGAGTTGCCCGCATCATTTCTTGGTGAAAATTTTATGGCATTATGTTACTGGTGTGAAAGTACATTATCTTCTGGAACTTTGCAAAGCTTCCTCTGAAAAAGGATCACAAACGGCCAAATGCAACAGTACAGTGCTGCCAGCCCTTATCACATCTGCATAACCAAAGAAATAATTATAAGCATTTGTCAAATTACATGCCATTTGTAATCCACTGTAAGAGCAAAAAAGACAAAATTTTATTCACCAGCCTGTGAAATTTAAAGGCATACCTTCTTGACTTACGTCAGTTGTTGTACAGGTGAAGTTTTAAAATTACTGTATTGTAACTATACCACATTCATTCCTAGCAGATACATAAAGGACATAAAGGATGCTGTTTTTTCAGCCAGAAATGACCTGCCTGCAATTCAGTTTGACTATACCCCCTTAACTCTAACAGACACTCAAAATATGTTAATGAAGTATTCAGCAGAATACAAAGGATGAAGTGACTTGCCTATATCACTTTATTTTTTTTAAAGATTTTATTTATTTTTAGAGAGAGGAGAGAGGGAGAGAAACATTAACGTGTGGTTGCCTCTAGTGTGCCCCCTACTGGGGACCTGGCCTGCAACCCAGGCATATGCCCTGCCTGGGAATCAAACCCGCAACACTTTGGTTCACAGGTGTGCACTCAATCCACTGAGCTACACTAACCAGGGCACCTTATTGTTAACATAATAAAAGAACTTAGTAAGTGAAAATATCTAAGCACCTAAACTTTATAATCCATTACTGAGAAACAGACAAAACTTCTTTCTATATTAATTGCTCCCCAAACAATACTTACTCTAAAAACCCAATCCTCAAAACAATATTTCTCTGAGAAAGTAATTTCCCAAGTGTAACTTTCAGTGTATGCAGTCCCCCGGAGAGCATTAGGCAGATCCTATTTGTATATATTTTACCAATAATCACCATTATTGGTCTGGACATTTCAGATTATTGTTTGGAAAGGCAACACAACACCTTGCAGAGACGCTACCCCTAGGTCAAAGACTTGCTTGTATTCCCTGTTGTTCATTTTTGTTGTGCCCATCAAAAGTCTTAAGTCCTCTGGAAGGGGTGTGTAAGACCAAACACCTTATGTGAGTGCCACAAAGTGGAAAACGCAGCTTTCCCTGAAAAGTTTGAGCAATGACATTCAAAAGAATGACTGAAAATAATTTCAAGCAAATTTGTCCAGTTAAAATTTGCCCAATGAACAGAGAAGGCAAAGAAGAATTTCTGGTTATAATACTATTTAATCTTAGTTACTTAAAAGCAACATTTTCTAAATATTATCTAATATAACAAAACAGATTTTTACCACATCTTTATAGTACAAGACAAAACCCAGACAAGGAGAGAAAAATGTCTAATAACAGAAAAAGGCATGTTGTAAACGTGGCTTTCATGTAATACTGAAGGCACAGTAATTAAATGTGAGATAAAGCACTCTTAGTATCATTTCCTCTGGCTCTGTATAAACATATGTTTAAACATATATAAATAGTGCAATTTTAAATTATTTTTGTAGATAGAGACCATTTAAATGAACAATAGTGGTAAACAGTTACAAATCTTTTTTTGCATACTATCTTGATTTCATGGAAATTTCTCTAAGGTATGAAATAATCTATCATCGCTTTGATATTTTCTGCTTAAACAATATGAAATCATTTACTTGTAAAAGCATGTACAGACGTTAAGTAAAAATGCCTATGGGTACTTCTATAACGCCTTCTATTCTACGTGAAATATAACTATCTTCACAACTGTTAACTCCATGCAGCTGCTTATTTATTCCCATATGTAAATCATTCTGCTTATCAGAGTATCTGATTATTAAGGATTTTTATTTCCAGGAAAAAGGACATCATGGTTATACTGATACCTCCCCTAAAATAGCAAGGTCTGAGAAGGATAAATGTCAGCCACACTGAGCACATTGCAAACTTGTTCTATCACGTGTCTGTCTGCCCCCTGGGCCATCACTGAGGCCAGCTAGCATACACAGAAGCTCTGCATGAACTTCAGGAAGAGGCCAGAACTGCCTGGCCAACAATGAGGCATTTCCTAGTTAATGACTATATACCCCACCAATGAAATTATGCTTACTTTAAAATTAATCACCTCTTCGGGATAAAGAATCTGCCAACCATTCTCTACTTCAACTGATCCTGTGCCTTAAAAGAGCTTGATACAAAATGAAATGTTTTAAGAATTTAATATGTACCCTCTACTTAAGTTATAATCCTTGATAAAATACAATTTTAAGTATTTTTCTCTTGCTGATATTTTAAAATATAACTCTTTATACTATAGGAGCTCACAAATAGCAACATGATGAACATGGATAATGTTAAAGTTTTTAAGGAATTTTTAAGGATTTGAAAAGTTTTTTCAAATCTTACGATATTTTAAAAATAAGTTTTACTATCTCCCATCACTTTTAATGTCTACGTCTAACCAGCTGTAACATCCTATGCAACCTAAGCCTGTCACTTTTCCCCAGGTCCATGTCCTCCTTCATCCCCATCATCATCCCGATGCAGGCCCTCACCTCTGTGCTACAACCTCTACCACACCTACATACATCCCGTTCTTCCTCTACAAAATGCCACTGCCACGCAATTCCTGCAAGGCTGCTTGCCTAACCAGGTGTCTGCTTATCTTTCCCAGGGGGCATCTAACTGACTACCTACTGGCTCCTCAATGACCTCAAAGTGTACTTACCAATCTCCCTCTCCCACCTGATTCCTCATTTCTTCCTGCCTATTAACTGCCCACCCCATGCCCCCAGGCCTTTTCTCTCCATCCTCTTACTTTCTACCCATTCTTCTAGAGTCTCTGCAAACATGGTAGAAAACTTGACTAGAATATTCCAAAATACCGATGCTCTCAATCTCCTGTCAGCACCCACTACAAGTATTTTTTTTTAATCTATTTTTATACTTTTACACGCAACCTTGGTTTCTAGAACTGGACTACCTTGGTTCCACGCTGCTCTGCGCTACTTCTAGTGAAGCAACTTTGGGCAAGTAACTTGCCTGTGCCTGTTTCCTCATCTGGGAAACTAGTACTAACAGTACCCATGTCACAGGTTTTTCACAGAAATACATGAATTAATTAATAAACCTTAACCTGGCACATGGAAAGTAGTCCAAAATGTTAGTAATCACTGGCATAGCTATCATCCTCCTCACTAATCATTACATAGCACTGGCAGCAAGAAAATATAAAATGGTTAAAAATATGACATTGAAATAAAGAAAACAAATAAGACTCATCACTGTACAAGTGACAAAAAGGTCATAAAGCATTTTTCCAGCTCTAAAAAAGATTAGATGGGATATTTTGGAAAGAAATGTACAGAAAGTGGCAGCTTCTAATATTAATTATTATTTACATATTTATGATTTCAGAGATGTAGAAATTAAGGCACAGAAAGAGTAAATGGCTTTTCGCAGGCCACCCATCTACGCAGACCTGGCACTGTTATAGACTGTGAGGTTGTCTGTGACCCTCCCCCTACCAAAGTCTATTACTCCTTTCAAGATATAGACCAAAACACAATAAACATATAAAGATACAATACATTTAGAATGACAGCAACATTGCTATCACCCCCGACATTTATAAAGCGTTGCACTTTCAATAACTTATCCCATGTGGTCTGTTTTTGTTCTACCTGTACTGCAACACAGACTGGAGTTGCAAAACAAAGTAGATACACATAGTGTTTACAGGAACTGATGTATCTTTTCACAGGCATTTTGCAATAAAAATTTAGGGAACAGAAATATCCATGGGAGTTTGGGTTGGAGAACATGGAGTGTGGGCAGTTCAATCAACAGCTCAGAGCTTTTCCCACCAACTTTTGCTCCAGGGCAGGCCATGCCCTCCTGTTCATTCTGTCACTTAACTTGACTCCCATCCCCCACCTCGGACTATCTTTCTGCTAGGATGAGAGTTATCTACACAGGTAGAGTGCTGAAAGATCACCGTAAAGGCAACGCTCTCTTGTGACCAGATAATATGAAACAAAATGTGAATGCAACCTTATTACAACAGAGAGAAAATACAGTGTCAAATCAACTGTAATTGTTTAAAACATGATTTGCTCAAAGAGATGTACTAGAATAGAATCATTTAAAAAAAACTAATAATAATGTGTAGAAAACCGTAGCCATGTATTTTCTAAGTGTTCTTCCAAGGATATAAATGTAATGCTTACAGAAATGTATGTAATTGTATAATGTGAAAATCATGCATACAAACCAATTACCCTACCTCAACTCTAAAGATACAAAATATGCTTAGAGACCTGTAATGTCCTATGTCAACAGCTCTCCTGAATCCTCTGCTTCGCAGGCACTAAGAGTGGATGTGCTCCATGACTCATCAGAAATGCTACACAGAGTTCACGGGGATCGTGGTTGCCTCGTGCTTCAAACATGTGTTGACACTAATGACAGCTACGCCTCATAGAGTGGGAGACAG